>JAHVAK010000031.1:5457655-6057655 GCA_019845155.1 Luehdorfia chinensis
ATTTCTAGATATATTTCGAGTTTCGTATTGATAGTTTATTATGCAGCAGGTGCTCGTGAAAGTGTACAGTGATAGGAAAATGCAATTTAAGACCAGAATCGTGCTTTTCGTTTAGTCTCGCATCAGTCAAGCAAAATCTTCAGTAAAAGTCAACTATCATTTTACTGTTGATCGACATTTTGAATTATCTATTGTCACTCTCGCAAAGATTAGAGTAATACAGTATATAGAGAAAGTAGAGTAATATAGAGAAACAGAACCATCTCATAGATTTTTATGATATTCATTTTGAAGCGCCATTTGAATTATGGCCCCGAAATCAACAGCCATATATAGATATACCTACACATGAAAGTATATATTATTTTTATTGTTTCTACTGTATGGTCTGGAGTATATAAGTTGTAAAATATTTAGGTAATTTTATTTTTTTTGGCAAATTAAATGTTCTCAATCATTCATTTGCAAAAAAAAAAATCTGGAATGCTTGCAACAAACTACTATCACTCTTTTTATATGGGTCAAAGGATTGCTCTTTTACCAAAGGGAATATTGACAGTAGTTTGTTAATTCACCGTGAGGTTCACAGCCAAATGCACACTTTCTCGGCAAAAATTACAGAGATATCGTCTCTATAGCAAACACTGAAGCTGTTCTAAAATGCTTTAATAGACTATCTCAACACGAAGATGGAGGAACCAAAGCTAAACTCAAAAAACTAAGTGGAGAAGACAGCACAAAAAGCAAAAATAGTACAAAATACAGGAAAAACCTCAAGACGCGTATACGCAGGGCGATACCAGTACTTTGTGAATAAAAATTTAAAACGAAACGGCCGATCAGATAACCATAGTTACATTGATGTTGCAAAAAAGGATTTTCTTTTTTTAATTATATTTTAAATTGTTATTTATTTGATAAGAATTTCATATTTCTTCTCAGATTTTATGTGAGAGACATCTGTTGATAACAAAATGAGTTAAAGATTTGGGGCTACTAGAGAGATGGCGCTTCTAATGGTTGGCATAGGTCTTCTATGAAAGTGTCTCTCCCCCCTGCACTCTCGCGACTGACTTGACACTGGCAGAATTATATTGAAATACGGTCAGGACTTGCACAAGTTTAGGGGGCTAGTAATGTTATATGATGATGTGGTGACGGTGACGCTTTTGCAACCCGTCACGTCTCGTTCCCGCCGGGGAATGGGCTACGGATGTGGTTTTGTGGGGTTGCCCTTCATCATCAGTTCAGCCTATCACTAGTCCACTGCTGAACATAGGCCTCCCCCACAAAAGTTTGAAGGTCTCATTTAGGGTGGATTTTTCCATAGTTGCCACGCTTGGCAAGCGGGTTGGCAACCGTGTTTATTTATTCAGATTTTCCAGGAAGATGCTGCTGCCCATCTTCTGTTTTTGTGGTTCCCTCTGTCGACTTTTATGACACCCACGGGATGAGATGGGGTGGTAGACTCTCTTAAGCCGCTTCCCCACGGTCTTCACTGTATGTGTATTTGATATGGACAACCGCGTAGCCTAGTGGTCAGAGTACCTGACTTCTAAGCCGCGAGTCCTGGGTTCGAATCCCAGCCGGAGCCAACATTTGTGCTAAAACATAAATTGTTAATTTTCGGGTCTGGTTGTGTTGTGATTGTCCCCGTGTTTCTGACACTGCATCCTAGCCTACCTCCGATCTTATCGCATCGGCGTTACATCGGGCGCGGGTAGGTTGGGACGAGTGAGTGCCTCTGTGTTTGCGCGTACACTTGCGTCACTATAATATCTCCTGCGCAGTTGATGGCTCTCGACAGTAGTCGGCAGTTGTCGCCGTGGTCGAAATCGGCCAGGAGAACATCATCATTTGATATGGTATTTAAAGCAAGCTAGTCTGGTATCGCCATCGCCTATCCCCCTATTTTCGGTGTAAACTGATATCGTTCCAAAAACTCAGACGAAGCTTACGACCAGCCGCGGACTATCGACTATCCGACAACCGCGTTAGCTAGCGGTCAGATTGCCTGATTTCACGGCCGGCCGTCCTGCGTTCGAATCCCAACCGGACTCAGCATCTGTGCAAAAAAAATTGTTGGTTTTCGGTTCTGATTGGGTTTGGGGCGATTTTTTTCCACTGCATTTACCGAATACTGTGTAAGTTGACTTAGCAGTAGGGAAACAAATCGAGCTTCTAGTGGGGGGGGGGGGGGGGTTTCCGGTTGTCCTTTGGTTTGTCCCCGTGAACTACCGTCGTAAAATTAACTGCATCGTAAATTACTGGTGGTAGGATTCCTATGCAGGAATCCGTCTAGGTACGTACCGCCCCGGGGCCAGTTATTCTGCCGTGAAGCAGTAGTGTGCGTGTGTGTGAAAAACCCCTTAAAAACCAGACAACTTGAATTTTGTTAGGTGCCAAGTATTGTGTTATTGCTGGTTTTGGGAGCGTACCTCACACTCGGCTACTTGACGCAGCTGATTGAAGATGATATGCCGAAGGCGATCCACGAGAGTGAGGTTGCAGCAGACGTGAGTATTTATTCATTATCTCACTTTAGAATTAGAAAAGAACAGTTATTTTATCTGACATCGCAAACGAAATACACAATAATAATATTAAAAACGAATATGAAATGAGAGAGGTTTTAAAATATGAAACAAAGAAGAAAAAAATGTGAAGTCAAATAAGGTCTCTATTTCAGTGAATTACGGCAGCACTAAGATTCTGCAGCGCCGATTTTCAAATAGAGCCTGATGTTGACTATAAAAGAGAAACATTAATTCGCCTCGCAACTACTTGCAAAGTCACACACAGACGATCACAATGTACTCGTATATCGTTTTGCTCGTTCCGTCAATTTTATCAAATAAAAAAAAAAATAAAAAAATCAAAATAAATATCCGTGACCATCTGTAGTCTGAGCCAACAAGGGTGAAATGACAACTCAAAATAAAAAAAAAATATCGAGTGGTAGCGGCTTAGAGAATCGACCACCCCAACTCAACCCGTGGGTGTCGTAAAAGTCGACAGAGGGAAAATAAAAACCAGGCGATGGGCAGCAGCGTCTTCCTGGAACATCTGAATAAATAAACTGCGGTTTACGACCCGCCTGCCAACTGTGGCAAAATTCCCCCGAAATGAGAGCTACAAACTTTTTTGGCAATCTATGGGGGAGACCTGTGTTCAGCAGTGGATTGGGTAGGCTGAAATGATGACATAGCCCCCGTAGAGCCGTGGTAGCTAGTACTCGAGTACCCGAGTATTTACTGGTGGTAGGATTCCTATGCAAGGAGTCCGTCTAGGTAGGTACCACCCCAGGTACAGTTATTCTACCGTGAAGCAGTAGTGTGCAAACATTACTGTGTTTCGGTTTGAAGGGCACTGTGAGCTAGCGTAATCACTGGGCATATGAGACTTAAGAACTTATGTCTCAGGAGTGATGGGCTACAGTGTAGTGTCACACAGAAATTTTCTGGGTGGCACAGCATTTGTTATGGGCAGACGTAGCACTTACCATCAGGTGAACGTTTTGCTCGGTTCATCACTTTATGCAATAAAAAAAAAATCTATGTTCTTTTCTAATTTGTCTTGCAGTTGTATGTGCTGATGTAGTACATGCTTAGCGGCGATGGAAACCGTCGTGAGGACACCTGTATATTAAAATATTTCGAGGACATTTTAAGCACCCTCATAGGAGTAGCACGGCGGACTCATCCTAGCTCCAAAACCCTCTCAAAAGATCTCTGTTACGTGAGTGGGATGTTACTGTGAAAAAAGTAACAGCCTGTATACGTAGCATGTACTGATCCCAGGTGCCGGACAATAAAGTAACAGCCTATAAATGTCCCACTGCTGAGCACAGGCCTCCCTCTCATTTCTGATATATTTCTGACATATAGTCCGCCACGCTGCTCCAATGCGGGTTAGCGGACTTCACATGCCCTCGAAATATTTCTGTTCCTCGGATATGCAGGTTTCCTCGCGATGTTTTACTTCACGGCTGAGCACGTGGTAAATCAGCACTCAAAATTGTAAAATAATTTTAGAGGTGCTGGGCACCGGGGATCGAACCCAGGTTACTCACGTACTATGCAATTGAACGGCCACCGAGCTACCACGGACAATAAAATTATTAATTGTTGTATAAGTCCTGATTTATCACGTTATGTGAGGAAACGTACAGAAAATCAAACAGACAAGAAATATTTTAAATAAACTGCGGTTGCCAACCCGCCTGCCAAGCGTGGCGACTATGGCAAAATTCCCTAAAATTGAGAGCTACAAACTTTGGTCGCAATCTATGGGGGAATCCTATATTCATCAGTGGACTGAAATGATGATGATGATGATGATGATGATGATAATAATGAATATATGATTTATAAGATAAGATAAAATAAATGAGGTACATAATATCTACGTACTCGTATAATAAATTAGACCATGGAATCGAAAGTTGGTCCATATCCAACAGTGGACTGTAATGAGTCGAACTGAAAACATTTTTCAAAATCGTAGAATGGGGAAACATTCAGCGAAGAATCGGCGAAGAAGTTTCTTAATCAGATACTCGGTAACCAGCCCAGGGTAGCTGGGACAGCATACCATTATGAAAAGACCAAAGACTTGAAAGAATTGCTGGACTCTATAGCTGGGAGAGCTAATTTGCCAGTGAGAACGGACTGGCAATTTGTATCAGGTAAGCGAATTTGTAGCCCCCGTAATTTGGTGGGAATTAAGAAGCTAAGGTGGCAATTTACTGGTGGTAGGATTCCTATGCAGGAGTCCGTTTAGGTAGGTACCACCTCAGGGCCAGTTATTCTGCCGTGAAGCAGTAGTGTGCAAGCATTACTGTGTTTCGGTTTGAAGTGCACTGTCAGCTAGCGTAATCATTGGGCATTTGAGACTTAAGAACTGATGTCTCAGGGTGACGTGCGCAGTGTGGTGTCACACAGAAATATTCTGGGTGTCACAGCATTTGTTGTGGGCGGACTTTCCACTTACCATCAGGTGAACGTTTTGCTAGTTTCGTCACTTTATACAATAAAAAAATAATGGGCCGGCCATATAGTTCTGATAACCGGTGGGGAAGAAAGGTTCTAGAGTCACAACGTCGTACCGGCAAACGCAGTAGGCCGACCCCACGATTTTGCAGGAAGTCGATGGATGCAGGTGGCTCAAGACCGTGTTTTGTGGCAATCTATGGGGAGGCCTATGGTCAACAGTAGACTATGGTAGGCTGAAATGATGATGATGAAGTCATCGAAGTAGCAATTGTCTGGTCACATCTGTAGTAGATATTACTACCGCTGGTATCCTGGAATCCTGGAGTGGAGACCGCGTTTAAGTAAAAAGTTGGAAAGACGATCGGCGCAAGGCTGGCTGCAACTGGATTTTAAGCCGAAGATCGGGGCTAATGTGATGCATTTTGGGAGTTATGCTTGATATGCTGATAGGTGTCCGGCAGAGTAGAATTAATAATAATAATAATAATAATTTATTTTCTCACCACATTCAATTTACAATTTAAATGTTTACAAACATTTTTTGGCACAAGCTTATGTGGGAGACTGATGCCTGAACTAGGCGACTAACCTGTACTTGAGAACATAACGTTGCCCAGTTGTTCATACAATAACAGGTATAGATAGCAATCTGTGGTGTGTCTGTGAGAGTGAATTTGCGTGCGTGTTGTGTGTATGTGCGAGTGTGTGCGCGTGTGTGTGTATTTGTGTATGAGTGAGTGAAAGAGAGATAGAGAGTGTGCGTGTGTGGGTATGTGCATGTTTTTTAATACATCTGTGTGCATGCTTATGAAAGTTACATAAAATTTTGTAAAAAGATCTTCAGTTTCATTATGGAAATCTGGTATATATCTGGAAACTCCAGCAACCATTCTTGAATACATTTTTTAGCTTTAAATTTTGGCAAAGCGTAGATGTTAAGCTCCTTGCCGACTTTATTATACAGGTATCCACCAAAGTAACAAAAAAAATCTTCCCGAAAAAGGAGAACAGTGGTTGCGATGGGAGATACACACGCGGTCTTTGCGTCTTATATGTTGTGTAGTGTTTGGGTCATATTTCAATTGAGCATGTTGTTTTAGCACTGCGTATAAAATGAAAAGTTGCCGAACCGTGAGTACTTTCGAAATTTTAGCTACTTACTTTTAAGATTAGTCTTTGAGATCTTTCTAGAGGTAAAAGTGTTGATTATGTAGCTCCACTCCAACGCGTAATACAATACATTATCAGGGATTGACAGAGAGCAAAATAAACCATTTTAATAATCCCGGAATCCGCCACGCCTCGAAGACTTTTAAAAACATAGGTTAATTTACGTATCCTATTTCTAAGTGCGTCAATATGTACATGAAAATTTAGATTAGCATTCAGTACAACACCAAGATATTTAATAGTATTCTCCTTTTGCAAGGGTGCGCATGAACACGCGAGGTGATATGGAAATTTGCAAGAGCAGGCAGTAGTAGCATGTTCAGAGCAGTTAGAATATTTATTATTCTGTTTAGAGAAGGTATATTGAGGGTCTATATTTTTTTTTGGATTTAATAAAGTGTCGAGACGAGCAAAACGTTCACCTGATGGTAAGTGCAACGTTTACCCATAACAGATGCTGTGTTACTCAGAATGTTTCTGTGTAGCACCACACTGCGCCCGTCACCCTGAGACATAAGCTCATAAGTCTCATATGCCCAGTGATTACGCTAGCTAACACTGCCCTTCAGACCGAAACACAGTAATGTTTGCACACTACTGCTTCACGGCAAAATAACTGGCACTGGTGTGGTACCTACCTAGACGGATTCCTGCATAGGAATCCTACCAGCACGGATATCTCAGGGTGTACGAGCGCAAGTGTGGTGTCACACAGAAAGGTTCTAGATGACACAGCATCTGTTAGGTGTAGACGTTGCACTTCTATACCCTGACCTGGATTCTCTTCTTATCTCATATTCAGTAAAATGACAAAGTGATTTCTAATTGCAGGGGATTTTTGGCTGGCGTTCAGCATACCGCATGCAAGCTGCTATCAGAACTTATCCAACATTGTGGCCGTTTTGGAGGGTGATAGTGGGCTTCCACCCCAATGGCACCATCGGGACATCACTGCTGGTCAATTGCCATTATGACTCCGTGCCTTTTGCTATCGGTGAGAATATGCTTATGTTTATTTAAGTGACACTTTTTTGGGGGGGCGATGACAGAAACAATTTTAAGGGGTTTGTACCAGTTTTATGGCAGCGTTTTCGTGCAACTTTTCTGTTATTAATAAACCATGGTGGTAGGATTCCTGGGCAGGAATCCGTCTAGGTAGGTACCACCGCAGGCCAGTTATTCTGCCGTGAAGCAGTAGTGTGCAAACATTACTGTGTTTCGGTCTGAAGGGCACTGTGAGCTAGCGTAATCACTGGGCATATGAGACTTAAGAACTGATGTCTCACAATTTAGTAATCATGTTGTGGCCTGGGTTCGGTTCTCCGTGCCGACAGCCACTATTCTCAATTGCAATTAAGCTGATTTATGACGTGGTCAGAGTTGAAGGAAAACTTTGTGTGGGATGCCTATATGCGGTAGAAATAACAAATATGACGAGGACATGTAAGTCGGCCAACCCGCAGATTAGAGCAGCGTGGCGGACCCTTTGGTACTCCTGGAACTCTAAGATCAAGAAGGGGTCTTTTTCCCCAGAAGCGGGACTTACAGACTGTTCATCATTCATTACAGCCTGACCACCGTGTAGCTCCGCTGTGGTAGCTCAGGGGCTAGGCGCTCGCTTTAAATTTCATAGTACGCGAGTGGCCTGGGTTCGATTCCCGGTGCCGGCACCACTAAATTGTTAATTGCAATTTTAAGTGCTGATTTACCACGTCCTCGGCGGTGAAGGAAAACATCGCGAGGAAACCTGCATGTCTGTGAAATAAAAAATATTTCCAAGACATGCTTTGGAGCAGCGTGGCGGATTCTTCCTAGCTCCAAAACCCTCTCTGAAATGAGAGGAGGCCTGTGCTCAGCAGTGGGACATTTATAGGCTGAACCTTTACTTTTACTTTTATTGGTCCACTGTTGAACACAGGCTTCCCACACAAATCACCACAAAAATTTGTAGCCTTATTTTGGTGGATTTTGCCGTAGTTGCCACTCTTGGCAGGCGGGGGCGGGCACTTTATTTATTCAGATGTTCCAGGAAGATGCTGCTGCCCGTCTCCTGGTTTTCGTTTTCCCTCTGTCGACTTTTACGGCACGATGAGACGTGGTGGTAGACTACTAGATTCGTGGTACTAACAGACTTACTTAAGCAATTTTCGAAAACCAGACTTTTTTGCAGCTTCTGACAGAATAGGCTGGTGAAAAAGTTTCTTCGCATTTTATATGAAGACATTTTTTTTTTCAAAGTTTATTAACATTAGTTACAGTATATATGTGTGATTTTGTTCGATTTCATATCTCTTTTAGCGTTTAGAGGACATCACACGCACAACAACCAGTCTATCAACAATTTTTTTTTTGAACAAACTTTGGTTCCGGCTGGGATTGGTAACCAGGACCCGCGGCGCAGCGTTCGGTCCACTAGGCCACTCGGTCGACATAAATCATGTAATTTACAGGTGCTTCGGACAACGGCGTGTTCTGTGCCGTAATGCTGGAAACTCTCAGCAGGCTGTCCAGAAGGAAGCAGAAGTTGAAACACAACGTGGTGTTCCTTTTCAACGGAGCCGAGGAGAACCCCTTGCAGGTCAGATTATAGCGATCACTGCGGTAACTAACACGGTTTCCGTCTAGGTAGGTTCCACCCCAGGGCCAGTTATTCTGCCGTGAAGCAGTAGTGTGCAAACATTACTGTGTTTCGGTTTGGGCACTGAGAGCTGGTGTAAGGATTATTTACTGGTAGTAGGATTCCTATGCAGGAATCCGTCTAGGTAGGTACCACCCCAGGGCCAGTTATTCTGCCGTGAAGCAGTAGTGTGCAAGCTTGCTGTGTTTCGGTTTGAAGGGCACTGATGAGCTAGCGTAATCACTGGGCATATGAGACTTAGGAACTTATGTCTCAGGATGACGGGCGCAGTGTGGTGCCACACTAATTTTCTGGGACACGGCATTTGTAATGGGCAGAAATTGCGTTTACCATCAGACGAACGATTAACAGTGACTTCGTTTTATTTTTCAGGGCAGCCACGGATTTTTGAAACACCCCTGGTCTAAAGGGGTCACGAGTGTGGTGAACTTAGACGCAGCCGGCATGAATGGAAAGCCTAACGTTTTTCAGGTAGGTTTTGTGGCCTTGTGGGGCGAAATACATTGTCGTGTTCTCGAATTTGGTGACGTGTGTAGGGTGTGGGGAATGTGGTGAAGGTATTAAATAGATTTCCGTAAAGAAGGCTTAAGAGAATCTACCGCCCCATATCATCCCGTGGGTGCAGGGCAGCAGCTTCTTCATGGTAAATAAGCTAGTAACTATGGCAAACCCTCCCCCCCCCCCTCCTATGAGAGCTACAAACCTTTTGCAACAATCTGAGGCAAGGCGTATGTTTAGCAGTGGACTTGTGATAGGCTGAAATGATGATGACAATGAACCCCTGGTTTCATTATTAAATAACAATAAAACGTGTATTTTAACCACTTATTACCCGACGTTTCCAGCCCTTTACAGCATCCATGGTCACTGGAGGACTGACATGGACTGATGGTACCCTGGGTTAAGAATTTCCTTCCGTGACCTTGGCTTTTTTTTCTAAACTAGCTCCGTTGTTAATACTCGAATTAGAAGTCAGAGAGAGTCCTTCCCATTGCCAGGTGTCAGACCCTCGCATGATATCAGCCTACCAGCGCTCAGTGAACAGACCCAACGCGCAGGGTTTTGGCGAGTTCCTGTTCAAATCCGGCATCATACCGTCGGACACTGACTTTAGGATATGGAGGGACTTCGGCGATATCCACGGTGAGGAAACCTTACCCTTTACCCTGCTAATCTAATGAATCTGGAGAGTTTGGTTGTGTAATATACATACATACAGTCACGCTTTTTTCCCATATATGGGGTAGACCCCATTCCCTGCGAGAAATTCCCATTGCTTTCCTGCGAGCAGTATAGTGTCGTGTGGTAGCGGCCTAAGAGAAGCTACCACCCCATGTCATCCCGTGGGTGTCGTAAAAGTCGACAGTAGGGAAATTAAAACCAGGAGATGGGCAGCAGCATCTTCCTGGAACATCTAAATAAATAAACTGCGGTTGCCAACCCGCCTGCCAAGCAACTATGGCAAAATCCCTCTAATATGAGAGCTACAAACTTTAGTGGCTTTCTATGGGGGAGGCCTATGTTCAGCAGTGGACTTGTGATAGGCTGAAACGACGACGACGACGACGAGCAGTATAGTGACAGCATTGCATATTATGGTCTTATTCTAGTGCCGAGTGGTGGCGGCATAAGAGAATCAACCACCCAATCTCATCCCGTGGGTGTCGTTCAAGTCGACAGAGGGAAAATAAAACCCAGGAGATGGGCAGCAGCATCTTCCTGGAACATCTGAATAAATAAACTGCGGTTGCAAACTCGCCTGCCAAGCGTAGCAACTATTGCAAACTCTCCCAAAAATGAGAGCTACAAACTTTTATGGCAATCTATGGGGGAGGCCTATTTTCAGCAGATTTTTCTGGTGGTAGGATTCCTGTGCAGGAATCCGTCAAGGTAGGTAAGCAGTAGTGTGCAAACATTACTGTGTTTCGGTTTGAAGGGCACTGTGAGCTAGTGTAATCACTGGGCATGTGAGACTTGAGTACTGATGTCTCGGGGTGACGTGCGCAGTGTGGTATCACACGGAAATGTTTTGGGTGAAACAGCATTTGTTAAAGGCAGACGTTGCACTTACCACCAGGTGATCGTCTAGCGCGTCTCGTCACTTTCTCCAAAAAAAAATATATTAAACACAATAAATAATACAATTTATAAAAAGGATTATGGTAATATTTAAGAACTGATACCAGGGAGTGACGGGTGCATTGTGGTGCCACACAGAATTGATCTAAGTGACACAGCGTTTTTTATGGGCAGACGTTGCACTAACCATCAGGGTAACGTTTTGCTCGTCTCGTCGCTTTATCCAATGACAAAAGCTGGTACTCGAACCCATGACAATCGCCCACTACTGGGGTACTCGTCCAATGTAATATCGCTTAATAATTAACATCGTATTGTTCCAGGTTTGGACATTGCGTTCGTTAAATGGGGCAACGTGTATCACACAAGAAACGACCGACCGGAACTGATCCAAGATGGCGTCGTGCAAAACGCGGGAAACATGCTCCTAAGTCTAGTTAAGGAGCTCGCCGACTCCGAAGATTTGGATGCGAAGGTATGACGACTTTGTAGCCAGTGGTCGAAGTTCTACGAGACTTAAGAACTGATGTCTCGGGGTGACGGGCGCAGTGTGGTGTCACACAGAAAAGTTTGGGACGACACAGCATTTGTTATGGGCAGACGTTGCACTTACCGTCAAGTGAACGATTTATATGTCTCGTCACTGCTGCTGGTGGTAGGCTTCCTATGCAGGATCCGTCTAGGTAGGTACCACCCCAGGGCCAGTTGTTCTGCCGTGAAGCAGTAGTGTGCGATCACTGTGTTCTATCTGAGAGGCTCTGACAGCTAGTGTAATTACTTGGCGTATGAGATTTAAGAGCTGATGTCTCGGGTGACGGACGCAGTGTGGTGTCGCACAGAAGTGTACTGGGCGACACAGCATTTGTTATGGGCAGACGTTGCGCTTCCCATCAGGTGAACGTTTTGCTCGTTTCGTGAACCCCCGGGACCTGGGTTCGAATCAAAGTGACAGACAACTGTTATGCAAAAACAAATTAACGGTTTTCTGGTCTGGCTGTGCTGAGATTGTCCAGATGTCTCTGACACTGTATCCTAGCCTACTTTCGATCTTATCGCATGAGCGTTACATAGGGCGCGGGTAGGGTAGGATATGTGAGTACATCTGTATTTGTGCGTACACTTGTGGCACTATAATATCTCCTGCGCAGTTGTTAGCATAAGGGGGTTATCGCCGTTGCTGGAAATCGAACATTTAGAAACTTATAAAGCGACAGGACGAATAGGACACTACACCTGGAACCTTCAATACTCCACGAAGACTTCTTTCCAGATGACACCAACTTCAGTGGTATACTTCGACTATTTGAACCTATTCCTTCTCACCTACTCTGAAACTGTATCGCAAGTTGCCGATGTGCTGGTTGCAGTGTTCGCTTTGCTCACCGTCGCTTACTATTTATGGATTGTTGGATTTAGTGAGTCAATTAACCAATTTTGTTAATGTAAGGTATTGGCCGTGTGGTGGCGGCTTAAGAGAATCTACCACCCCATCTCATCCCGTGGGTGTCGTAAAAGTCGACAGAGGGAAACTGAAAACCAGGAGATGGGCAGCAGCGTCTTCCTCGAACATCTCAATAAATAAACTGCGGTTGTCAACCCGCCTGCCAAGCGTGGCAACTATGGCAAAATCCCCCAAAGTGAGAGCTACAAACTTTTCTGGCAATCTTTGGGAGAGGCCTATGTTCAGCAGTGGACTAATGATAGGCTGAAATGATGATGATGATGAATGAAATGATGATGATGATGATGAAATGATGATTTTTACTAAGATACATTTTCTAGCCATCTTAGCCGATAGGTGTCCGGCAGAGTAGAATAGCACCCACCTCTTTCTTACCGAGGTGTCGTAAGAGGCGACCAAGGTATTGTACGGGCAACCTTTATTCGTGCAGAATCAGTTTCAGCCTATAAATGTCCCACTACTGAGCACAGGCCTCCTCTCATTTCCGAGAGGGTTTTGGAGCTAGGAAGAATCCGCCACGCTGCTCCAATGCCGGTTGGCGGACTTCACATGTCTTCGAAATATTTTTTATTCCTCAGACATGCAGGTTTCCTCACGATGTTTTCCTTCACCGCCGAGCACGTGGTAAATCAGCACTTACCTAAATAAATTGCAATTAACAATTTTAGTGGTGCCGGCACCGGGAATCGAACCCAGGTCACTCGCGTACTTTGAAATTTAAAGCGAGCGCCTAGCCCCTGAGCTACCATGTTGTTGTTCGTGCAGAATAACACCATAATATGCAATGCTGTCACTATGCAGCTCGTGGGGACGCAAAAAATGGCGGCGACGTGGGTCGCCACCCGACAAGTTTTCTTTACCGCGGGGACAAAAAGTGGGCTACGTGAGTGGCCTCTACCTACCCTTCATATGGGAAATAGGCATGACTGTATGTATGTATATAGCGAGGCTCGCGACTCTACAGTACCTATTAACCATAGAGCCGTGGTGGAGCCACCGGGCGCTCGCCTTTAATGTCTTAGTACGCGAGTGTCCTGAGTTCTATCCGCGGTGACGCCACCTCTAGAATTGGTCTGCAATTGCAAGTGCTGATTTACCACGTGCTCAGCGGTGAAGGAAAACATCGTGAGGAATCCTGCATGTCTGAGGAATAAAAATATTCGAGGACATTTAAAGTCCTTCAATCCGCATTGGAGTTTTATGTTTATTGCGTGTTAACATTTTAAAACGTCTATTTTATGTAAATACTAGCAGATGCCGATGAGGTTTTTTCAAATACCCCGTGGGAACTATTTGATTTTTAGGGATAAAAAGTATCCTAATTCGTCCTCCAGGACGTAAGCTATCTCTGTGCTAAATTTCGTCAAGATCAGTTCAGTGGTTGATCTGTTATAAGGTAACAAACAGACAGATGGACAGAGAGAGTTACTTTCGCATTTATTATGTTAGTTAGCCGTGTGGTGGCGGCTCGTTAAAAGAATACTACCACTCCATCTCATCTAATGGATCTCGTAAAAGGCGAGTAAGGAATTAAACTGCACTGTGCACCCAACAGCGCATGGTGGCGATGGGCTCACCACCTATCACACCAAGTGCATTATATTGTTTTGGTGAAACGTGGACTGTGGCAGTCACCTGTTTTTGCAGTGAGTGCCCAGTCTTTGACTACCCCTTATGGGATACAGTCGTGATCTTATGTATGTTATTATGTTAGTGTAAATTTCAAAGTAGGGTCCCAAACCCTCCCAGAAATGAAGGGAAGTCTGATCTCAGCAGTGGAACATCAATAGGGTAACCTAACCATACTTTGTGAAGATGGTCCTTCCCGAGCCGATTTATATAACAGTCAGAATCTAGTTGCAGCGTGTTTCTAGAACGTTCTGCGTCTTTGCAAAAATCATGTTTTATTCCCAGGACTTTCATCGGTGGAGGATTTATTGTTCGCCGTTGTGGGTCGCGTGTTGGCGGCGATTGTGGGGATTTTGACGGTGCTCATGTTTGGGCTAATCATGGCCGCTACCACCACACAATTAAGGTAAGTCCCACTTGGCACGCTTCATTCTCCATCTCCCATTTTAAGGACTTTATAAAATATAGTTGTATTCCGATAGTTATTCGAGCAGAATAACACCATAGTATGCAATGCTGTCACTATACTGCTCGTGGGAAAGCAGTGGGGAGTAAGAATTTTTTCACTTGTACTAAAAACACTCATGAAAGTAGAAGGGACGTGTGTCAGGATCGTAGCAAGTGGAAAGATGTGGTCTCTGCCCACCCTAATGAGAAAGAGGCGTGACTCTATGCATGTATCTCTGTCCAGGTACCTATCGAAGCCCTGGCTGGCCGTTCCATTGTATTGGCTTCCTTTCTTCATCGCGTCATTCATAGCTGCGCTGGGCTATGATGAGGAGAGGTCCGCAAAGGTAAGACTTTGGTAGGATTCCTATGCAGGAATCCGTCTAGGTAGGTACCACCGCAGTGCCAGTTATTCTGCCGTGAAGCAGTAGTGTGCAAACATTACTGTGTTTCGGTTTGAAGGGCACTGAGAGCTAGCGTAATCACTGGGCATATGAGACTTAAGAACTGATGTCTCAGGGTGACGGGCGCAGTGTGGTGTCACACAGAATTTCTGTGTGACACATCATTAGTTGTGGGCGGACGTTGCACTTACCATCAGGTGAACGTTTTGCTCGTTCCGTCACTTTTATGAAAAAAAAAGAATGTGATGAATGACTGGTCTCGTATCGTAGAAGAGACGGACGGACGGACAAAGTCACTAATGTTGAAGTCCGGAGTCGTTTCAACAAAAAAGTGGAACTTGCTCGTATCATTAAGCAAAGAACAGTTACAGACCTGGATCCAACGATATCCATACAAATAAATAGAATTGAAGTGTCTGTTTGTAATAATAAAATAACATCTAGTTATATCCTCAGATACGCTGCCTACTCACTTTTACTAGACAGCACATAGAACTAAGTTCTTACTAAGCATTATGTAAAGTAATAGTAATCATTTTTAGTGAGAGCACTCTTGTAACATTTAGAATAATATGCAGGAATCCGTCTAGGTAGGTACCACCCCAGGGCCAGTTATTCTGTCGCGAAGCAGTAGTGTGCAAGCATTGCTGTGTTTCGGTTTGAAGGGCACTGTGAGCTAGCGTAATCACTGGGCATTTGAGACTTAAGAACTGATGTCTCAGAGTGACGGGCGCAGTGTGGTGTCACACAGAAATATTCTGGGTGACACAGCATTTGTTGTGGGCGGACGTTGCACTTACCATCAGGTGAACGTTTTGCTCGTTTCGTCGCTTTATACAATAAAAACAAAATTATTAAACGACATCGAACTCTGTCAAGACCTGTCCTTTTTTTTTAATTTGGCATCGCGCGCTTTTACGCATATGCCATTGACAAACTTTTTAGTTAGTAATTCAAATTAAAAATCACTCGCATATATGCATTAACACTGACAATTCCTGATCATTAACATTAGACTTTAAATAGATGATCGTTTCACTTTATTTATTTATTTCCCCAATTCTTGACCTGCACGGTTTGTGAGTCAGCCATATATCCAAGCATACAATCTTCGAATCTTCGTTAAAATTTCGATTTCTATCAACAGTAAAGATAGTTGACTTTTACTGAAGATTTGCTGGACGGATGACGACAAAACGAAAACCACAATATTGGTCTTGAATTCAATTTTCCAATGACTGTACACTTTCAGGAGCACTTGCTGCATAATAAACTATCAATATCAAACATCAAAAGTCCAAATATATACAGAAATTACAAAATTAAATAAAAACACTACCGCCACTATTCGTTTTGGCGCCAAAAGTCCGACCTGTCTTTATTTTAGTTTTAAATATAGTTTTTAAACGCCTTGGTATTACTTTCAAACCTGACCATCTTTTTACTCAATGCTTATGAAAGCACATACTGTACTTATTTTTTTTATTTATTTATTTAAACTTTATTTGCACAAAAGTGTAAAAAAAGGCGGACTTAATGCCTAGAGGCAAATTTCGTCAAGATCGCTGAACCGATCTTTAGCCGTGAAAAGGTAACAAACAGACAGAGGGACAGAGAGAGTTACGTTCGCATTTATAATATTTGTATGAAAAGTTACGTACGTACATATAGGACATAGAGCCGTGGTGCTCTGGGGCCGGTGAGCCGCCACCACACGGTGGGTCGGAATTCGATGTCCGGTGACTAAGTTTAAGTGCTGCTTTACCACATGCTCAGCGGTGAAGGAAAACATCGTGATGAAATCCGCTTGAGGAATTAAAATATTTCGAGAATATGTGAAGTCCGCCAACCTGCATTTGAGCAGAGTTTCGGATTCTTCCTAACAAAAATTCTCCTTCCTTCCTCTCAAAAATGTGAGGAGGCCCATGCTCAGCAGAGGGACATTTTTAGGCTGTTAATTTATACAGGACAAGCTCAGGCGCCTGGTGCTCGCCTTAAATTTCATAGTACGCTTGAAACCTGGGTTCGGTCCCCGGTGCCAGCACCTCTAAAATTGTTCTACAATTTTAAGTGCTGATTTACCACGTGCTTAGCGGTGAAGGAAAACATCGTGAGGAAACCTGCATCTCCGAGGAATAGAAATATTTCGAGGATATGTGAAGTCTGCCAACCCGCATTGGAGCAGCATGGCGGACCATTCCCAGCTCCAAAGCCCTCTCAGAAATAAGTGGAGGCCTGTGCTTCGCAGTGGGACATTTATAGGCCGTTACTTTACTTACTTTAAGCTATTAAAAGCGTATCAAAAATAATTATTTTATCCACCTGTTTTGTTTTGTTTATGGCAAACTTGACACTGAGAAAAGTTTTTTTTTCCTGGCAATTAGCTACCAAATCGAACCATTTTTGCCAAATTTCGAGTAAAAATTTAATTATAAGGATTCGGATTGATTGTCGATCGACAGTAAAATGATAGTTGACTTTTACTGAAGATTTGTTGGACTGATGAATGGAGACGGAGATGAAGATTTGCTCGACTGATGGAGACAAAACGAAAAGTACAATTTAGTCTTGAATTGAATTTTCCTATCACTGTGCACTTTCACAAGCACTTGTTGCATAATAGACTATCAATATTAAACATCGAAACTAAAAATGTACACAGAAATTACAAAATTCAATAATAACATTAGCGCAAATTTTCTGGTGGTAGGATTCCTATGCAGGAATCCATCTAGGTAGGTACCACCCCAGGGCCAGTTATTCTGCCGTGAAGCAGTAGTGTGCAAACATTACTGTGTTTCGGTTTGAAGGGCACTGAGAGCTAGCGTAATCACTGGGCATATGGGACTTAAGAACTAATGTCTCAGGGTGACGGGCGCAGTATGGTGCTACACAGAAATATTCTAAGTAACACAGCGTCTGTTATGGGCAGACGTTGCACTTGCTCGTCTCGTCACTTTATCAAATTAAAAAAAAAGTTGGGGCCAAAAGGTCCTGAGGAAAGTTACTCGGAGATAAAACTCACGATAAATCAAGAGCCGAATTCATTTCGATCTGCATTTTCCCATGTTTGCCTACCCCACAAAAAAGGGTGGTAATATAGATGTATGGATTCATTTATAATAATATTTATATATATATCATTTCAAAATTTACAGTGCGGTCTGAACCGCTCGCTCTGCGCAGTACAAGCGATGGCAGCCACCCGGCTACTCTTAGGAGCAACGTTGCTCGTTCTCGCGATATTCTCGAGCCTGGCCGGCCTGCGTTACGTCATCAGCGTGCCTCTTTTCATAACTTCCGCCGCTTCACTTATATCTTTGACACTTGTAAGATATTTCCGATTAAAAGGTGAGACACTAGTAGTGATGTGACATCCATTTAAACGTTTATCGACAAATTACTTTTAAAAAATATAACATCGATATAAAGTTGGCATAGCAGTGAATAGTGTAATCGTTTTTTTGATTAAGTTTTTTAAATTATTTTTTATTTTTTTTGCCATTTTGTGCGTTCATGTTTTGGTAATATTTGCATATATTATTACAGCATGGCAACACTTGATACTCGACTTCGTTATTCATTTTTAATTACTTTTCTTAAATATTTTTTATCCTTCATAATTCTTGGCGTTGATGACAATTTTTTTTTTTGGTAATATTTCCTTAAATTATTACAGCATGGCAACACTTGGCACTCGAGTTCGTGCTGTCGCTGCCATCGACAATGTTCCTCATGTCTATGGCGCTGAGGCTGGACGCTATCATGTTGCCCACTGCTGGGCGTATGCCCGCCAACTATCCTGACTACTTAGTGGGTGGGCTCAACCTGCTACTCGCCGTGCTGCTCTCCACTACAGTAGTAAGTGTAAAATGTTTTAACAATAATACTGTGCATGATAATATTGGCCGTGTGGTGGCGGCTCGTTAAAATAATACTACCACTCCATCTCATCCAATGGATCTCGTAAAAGGCGAGTAAGGAATTAAACTGCACTGTGCACCCAACAGCGCATGGTGGCGATGGGCTCACCACCTATCACACCAAGTGCATTATGTTTTGGTGAAACGCGGATTGTGGCAGTCATCTGTTTTTGCAGTGAGTGTCCAGTCTCTGACTACCCCTTATGGGATACAGTCGTGATCTTATGTACGTATGTATGTATGATTGTTATCTCAAACCAAATCAGGAATGTTTACATCTAAATGTAAACAATCTTTCATTTTTTCCCAGTATTAGGCTCAGTTTTCGAAACATCCATGAAACTGAAAGATGAGCGAGTCTTTCACCTGATGGTGATTGCAACGTCCGCCCACAACAAATGCTGTGTCACACAGAACATTTGTGTGTGACACCACACTGCGCCCGTCACCCTGAGACATCAGTTCTTAAGTCTCATATGCCCAGTGATTGCGCTAGCTCACAGTGCCCTTCAAACAGAAACACAGTAATGTTCGCACACTACTGATTCACGGCAGAATAACTGACACCGCGGTGGTACGGACGGAGTCCGCCGCCGGTAATTATATTCACATTTGTCATTTCAGTCTGGAATCGAATTCCTGTTCTCGCGGAAACGCCTCTGGCTGCCGATTGGTCTGATATCGACTGTCTGTGTCGTTCTCATGTTCGTGCCAATGAGCCCGTACGAGGATGAGGGCATCGCCACCCAGAGGCACTACTGGTTTGTGAGTATTTCGCTATTAATATTCCTCATCAGCTATAGTCCACTGCTGGACATAGGCTCCCAAACAACAGGGTATGCCATAATCACCCCGCTTGGCAGGCGGGTTGGCAATCGCGGTGCAAGACGCTGAACTTCAGAGTCTGCTTCCCGTGAAGGGTCTTCGACCTGTGAGAAGTCAAGAGTTTATCCCGGTATGTACCTAAGTCGACTCACCGTCGTGGCAGATTTGGCTTACGCCGTCATTGCTATATACAGTTTGGGAGATGGCTAGGCTGCAGTGTCAGAGACATGGGAACAACTAGTTGTGTTTTTGCACAATTCGACTCGAACCCAGGACCTGCAGCGAAGAAGTCAGATACTCTGACGCAGTCGTCATGCCTATCTCCTATCTCCGATCTTATCAGATGAGATGTTACCTTCCACTGTGGTTGGGACGGGTGCCTGCGTACACTTGCGGCACTATAATATCTCCTGCGCAGTTGTTAACATTCGGAAGTTAGTCGGCGTGGTTGAAAATCGTCCAGAATGTCATCAGATATAGTGAGACACCACATTGCGCCCGTCACCCTGAGATCTCAGTTCTTAAGTCTCATATGCCCAGTGATTACGCTAGCTCACAGTGCCCTTCAAACCAAAACACAGTAATGTTTGCACACTACTGTTTCACGGCAGAATAACTGGCCCTGGGGTGGTACCTAGACGGATTCCCGCCCAGGAATCCTACCACCAGTAAATTATTAAATATTTACTTTTGCCCTTTCCATGTGAAAAGTATTATACGAATGGCATGCATTACCTAATTCTTGAAAAGGCAGAAACGTGCCTCACATAAAGGTGTAAGAATCTAATAATCATCATCATGTCAGCCTATCACTAGTCCACTGCTGAACATAGGCCACCCCCAAGGATTGCTGCAAAAATTTGTTATTCTCATTTTGGGGAGATTTCGCCACAGCGCAGTGCCAGTTTATCTGCCGTGAAGCAGTAGTGTGCGAACATAACTGTGTTTCGGTTTAGGACTCAGAGCTAGCGTAATCACTGGGCTTATGAGACTTAAGGGCTGATGTTTAGGATGACGAGTGATATATGGTGCCACACAGAAATGTTCTGGGCGACACAGCATTTGTTATGGGCAGACGTTGCACTTACCATCAGGTGAACGATTTGCTCGTCTCGTGACTTCATTCAAAAATCTTTACAGCATTCAGAGATAAGGACTTACGACATCAATAAAACTGAAATTGAACGAAAATCGGGGGTCCTGGTAACCAGACATGATGCCTATACACTGAAAACAGTCCTCCCGGCTTTAGAAGAAAGAGGATTCTCGATGGAAAACCAGACAGACTTCAAGACAGATTGCGAGAGACATGTCCACTGCAACCTGCCACTCAACAGACTAAGGTTCGCACAGTATTTGTGAGTATTGTCCTAATATAGTTAATAGAATCAGGCGTTACTTTGCGGAAATCCATTAAAATGAAGGAAGGTAAGTTACTTTGCTAAGATCCGCATGCAAAATACGACTCGCCGACTCGGCGGCCGTCTGTCGTAGAGTCTATGACGGTCGATAATGCCTCGTTTTGGGGCGAAACACGTGTCGTGTTCTCGACTTCAGTGGTGTATATTATCTAGTGGTGGTATTGTAGTGGTTGGTGGAGGGTACCTGGTGGCGGTTCCTGGTGGCGGTGTTAGTTTGCTTGTGCGTACTGAGGGAGGGCGGGCGGTGCACTTCAAAAAACTAGGTAATATACACCATTTTTATATTTTGCATGCGGATCTTAACAAAGTAACTTACCTTCCTTCATTATTGTCCTAATAATTTTACTCCTGAAGGATGGTTGGCTTGGACACGTAGAGAGGATGGATGAAAGAAGATTGACGAAACAGATTTATGAGGCGAGTGTGAATGGGCAAGCCGGTAAGGGTCGACGTAGGCGAACGTATTACGATCAGATCGAAGTCGTTTAGAGGAACGGCCACGTCAAAAGTACCCGCACGACGAGTTTGTATGGAAACACTCATGAAAGTAGAAGAAGCGAAAGATGTGTGTCTGGATTGCAGCAAGTGGAAAGATGTGGTCTCTGCTCACCCCCATGGGAAAGAGGCGTGACTATAATACCGACTTTAATGTATATTGGAAGAAAACTGAGCGAGTTTTAAGCCATGGAATATTATTGAAAAGCACAAACTATTGTGGTGGTGGTAGCGGCTTAAGAGAATCTACCACCCCATCTCATCCCGTGAATGTCGTAAACTTTGACAGAGGGAAAATAAAACCAGGAGATGGGCAGCAGCATCTTCCTGGAACATCTGAATAAATAAACTGCGGTTGCCAACCCGCTTGTCAAGCGTGGCAACTATGACAAAATCCCCCCCAGAATGGAAGCTACAATCTTTTGTGTCTCTGTGGGCGAGGCCTATGTTCAGCAGTGGACTAGTGATAGGCTGAAATGATGATGACGATTGTAATTGAGGTAATTGTCTGATCCTTTCTCTGATTTTGTTGAAGAAAGGTTATAAGGAAAATAAGAGTTACAGCAACAATCAGATGTAGTGCGGAGATGACTATCTATATAATGATGACTACACAATATAATATATATAATGATGAATTTTAATGTTAAGACAGACGCGAGAATTCTTCATCACAGTTTGAGGCTATACTTTACATTCTCTGACCACCGGATGGTAAGTGGTCGCTGTGGCCGCAAGGGCATTGTCACCTCTGTGAACTGATGTAGTGCCTCGTTTGCAGTATTCGTGTCACGGGTTCTTGTTCACACTCATGTGGTAGGATTCCTATGTAGGAATCAGTCTAGGTAGGTACCACCTCAGGCCAGTTATTCTGGCGTGCAGCAGTGGTGTGCTATTACTGTGTTTCGGTCTAAAGGGCACTGATAGCTAGTGTAATTACTGGGCATATGAGATTTAGAACTGATGTCACAGGGTGAAGGGCGCAGTGTGGTGCCACACAGAAATATTCTGGGTGACAGCGTTTGTTATGAGCAGATATTGAATTTACCTTCAGGTGAAATATTTGTCTCGTCTCTTGTTCGTGCTCTACTATAAAAAAAAAACTCACACTGGTCTGGTCCTTCCAAGCCCGATTTTTGTTCCTAACTGCACTATTACTACCACAATAATATTTTTTAGGCACGACGTGTTATTCTTCTATACGGGTCCACCTTCTCCTTTCGACCCTGAGCCAACACTCAATGCGTCTCGCTCCTGCAACGGAAATAGTTGCACCATCGACTGCGTTATGTTGGGTAAGAATTTACGGTATTCGTTTAAATTCACAGTTGCTGAAATCAAGGTGTTGTTAGGACTGTATTTTATTTAGCCTTGCTTTATGCTTAAATAGGTGGCCGATAGGTGTTTGGCAGTGTAGAATATCTTTCCTACCGAGGTGTCGTAAGAGCTGACCAAGCTATTGTACGGATAGCCATAATATGCAATGCTGTCATTATACTGCTCGTGGGAACGCAAGGAAGTCAATTTCGCAAGGTTCGCTACCCGTCACGTCTCGTTTCCCGCGAGGGCGAAAAGTGGGCGACATGCGTAGTCTCTGTCAACCCTTATATGGGAAGAAAGCATGACTGTTATATATTTAGTAGATGATGTGCCGACAGTGGGAAGCCGGAGGAAGGAAAGTATGTAGGGTTGCTACCCGCTGGATCGTGTGGTCGTGATCTGGTGTGGACCTTTCCCCCTGCTAGTAAATCTTGCGAACTTATTTACTTATCTACTGGTGGTAGGATTCCTATGCAGGAATCCGTCTAGGTAGGTACCACCCCAGGGCCAGTTATTCTGCCGCGAAGCAGTAGTGTGCAAGCATTACTGTGTTTCGGTTTGAAGGGCACTGTGAGCTAGCGTAATCACTGGGCATTTGAGACTTAAGAACTGATGTCTCAGGGTGACGGGTGCAGTGTGGTGTCACACAAATATTCTGGGTGACACAGCATTTGTTGTGGGCGGACGTTGCACTTACCATCAGGTGAACCGTTGGCTCGTTTCGTCACTTTATACAATAAAAAAAAAACTCGATGAAACTTTGAGAGATGTCGCCTTCCGTATTTTTTTCAATCTTTGGCGGATGATATATGGCATCTCAGAAAACTTTCATAGCGCGATTATGGACGTGTGCGAATATTTCTTGAGCTTCTCATGTGGCGACATAGATGTCGCTACATCACTCCCCCGCTGAGACTGGAAGTCGTAGTTTAGCGTGGAGAACTTGAGACGTCAGGCGATGAGGTGCAGTCTGGCGTTGCGGTGAACCTGTGTCCAGGTCTTCAGTGCGTCGAGACGTATGGAGACAAGTGTTGATGCCGCAGGAGTCAGCCTGAGGAAAAGGGGCCGCCGTTGATCCTCAGTGGCTGAGAGACTAGGAAGCACGCGTTGTGCCGACAGTAGTCTGTGTTGCTGTGACTGCGATGGCTGCCGATGACGTTATTGCTGTGGTTCGGAGAAGCTGGCTGCGGGATCTTCATACCGGGGTCACCATTTTGGCGGATGATGGTGCCAAGGAAAAGGGTAGCTACCCGCCAGATCGAGTGGTCTGATCTGGGGAGGACGTCTCCTCCATCTAGTAATATTTAGATGTTGTATATATAGTTCGCATCTCAGAAAACTTTCATAGCGCGATTATGGACGTGTGCGAATATTTCTTGAGCTTCTCATGTGGCGACATAGATGTCGCTACAAATCCAACACTATCATGTTCTTTAGAAATCAAAAAGATTTTACAATGTAAATATTCACGGATCTACTATTGAGTAGTATTCAAAATGATTCGTTGATAATTGTTGATTGATCTATTTGCAGGTCCGCCACACAACATATTAACCATTTTACCGCAGCCAGGTGTAAATCTTACCGGCTGGTCGTTCTCGTCCCCCTTACTAGAAACTTCCCAATTCTCCAACAGACCTCTATACGTCATGTCCCAATCAACTGCAACGTACTCAGAGAGGCCAGCGCCTTTGGAATTTACACTGACGTTCACTGTAAGTTTATACTTTGAAATTTTAGCTGCGAACGATAAATGCTAACGTAGATATTAGGAAAAAAATAGGTCCAAGTAAATAACCTTGTGGTAATCGGTTACCATTCATAGTTAAATTTCGTTCTTCTTGTGATTATTTTTGGCGGCGTGTGATTGGCTTTTCTATTTCCTGAAATATGAATCAAGGATTTGAATACTACCCGAAATAAACCACGATCCATATGGTAAGTAGTGATGTACATTGTTGAACACTCTAGCTTAGTATGAGCCTATTCACTCCTCTTTTGAAGACAAGTCGTAATCGGACGGAAAGACCTTCGCTGTCATCATCATTTTTTCGGCCTATCACTAGTCCACTGCTGAACATAGGTCTCCCCCATAGAGTGCCACCAAAGTGTGCAGCTCTTATTTTGGGGGGGTTTTGCCATAGTCGCCACGCTTGGCAGGCGGGTTGGCAACCGCAGTTTATTAAATCAGATGTTCCAGGAAGACGCTGCTGCCCATCTTCTAGTTCCCATTTTCCCTCTGTCGGCTCTTACAACACCCATAGGATGAGATGGGGGGAGGGGGGAGGGGAGGTAGATTCTCTTAAATCTCCATCTGTGTTTATCTGGTTGGTTTCGTGATCGGTTTCATTTGATCCCATTAACCAATGAATGAGGTTTATTTTGGCCCCAAGTCCGAAAATCAATAGTTTTTACTGGAGGTAGGATTCCTATGCAGGAATCCGTCTAGGTAGGTACCACTCCAGGGCTCCTAGGCATCCTCCCAAAATGAGAGCGACAAACTTTTGTGGCATACTATGTGGGAGGCCTATGTTCAGAAGTGGACTACAGAAAGGTTGAAATGATGATGATGTCAAGTAAATAAAATCTCCATTCGGGTTTCGTCTTGCGCAAAAATTGTTTAACACTCATATCAGACCCCACAACACTAACGTCACGTGTCAAGACAATTAACGTATTTTCAGGTACCACACACACTGCAAACCCAACCTATAGTCGAAATCTCCCACCACGCTCACAAAGTAGCCCACCCGGAGGACTTCACCAACGAATACAAGAAGCTACTGGATGCTATGCCTAAATATTTCAACATAGCCACAAGTTTAAGCGTCAGAAGCAATTATATATTTTAATGGACTGTATCTCCTAATATCCCCCTAGATCACGGATAACGGGCAAGAGACCCCCCACCCCTTTTTCCAAAATGAACTGTTACTTCAGACCCCCATAGCCAAATTACTTTAAAAATCCCATCTTTAGTTTTTCAAAGGGCAAGAGACCCCCCACCCCCTTTTCCAAAATGAACTGTTACCTCAGACCCCCATAGCCAAATTACTTTAAAAATCCCATCTTTAGTTTTTCAAAGGGCAAGAGACCCCCCACCCCCTTTTCCAAAATAAACTGTTACCTCAGACCCCCATAGCCAAATTACTTTAAAAATCCCATCTTTAGTTTTTCAAAGTACAACAATGTCACTTCCTAATAAATTATTAGTCATTCTTATAACAAGTTGGTACACGTAACGTTGGTAGCTCAGGGGCCAGGCGCTCGCTTTAAATTTCATAGTACGCGAGTGACCTGGGTTCGATTCCCGGTGCCGGCACCACTAAAATTGTTAATTGCAATTTTAAGTGCTGATTTTCCACGTGCTCGGCGGTGAAGGGAAACATCTCGAGGGAACCTGCATGTCTGAGAAAATTATAATTATATTTCGAAGACATGTGCAGTCCGCCAACCCGCATTGGAGCAACGTGGCGGATTCTTAGCTCAAAAACCCTTACAGAAATGAGAGGAGGCCTGTGCTCAGCAGTGGGACATTTATAGGCTGAAACTTTACTTTACTTTACACGTATCTATTGTATATACGTATATATTATATATCACGTATATATTGAAAGTTTCAAATAACTTGTGTTAATTAATAGGGGTCGATTTTGAGAACTCGTCGACCCCCAAAACCAGTTTTCGTTTCTACCGATTGATTTGCTGTATTACGAAAGTTACTTAAGAAATCCATAGACGACTGTGTGCGGCAAATTATTTAGCTTGTTTGTAGTGGAATGTATTCAGTTTAGTGATTTGGGCTGGTATCAACTTTGACTTTCTTAATTTTTTAATAGCCTACATCAAGAGCTTCGTCGTTTCGTCGTTTCAGCCCATCACTAGTCCACTGCTGAACATAGGCCTCCCCTCATAGACTGCCACGAAAGTTTGTAGCTTCGATATCGACCACTTTGGGAATCCCTGGTCTAGAGGCAAGGTGCTCAAAGTATTTGAACTCATAATGGCTATCATGTTATATTCTGGTCAAATGTTATCTATATTAATAATCTATATTTCTTAAAGGACTATAGAATTAACTCAGAACAAAGGCGTATATAAACGAAGTTATTGAATACGTAATTTCTTACCAACTTTTCTCATATTTTATTATGGTATATTTTTTATTAGAATTAAGCTAAGATTTTGTACTGAATTTATTTTGTTGTGAATATAATGGTTGTGTTTTAAGAATAAGTGGTTTATGGAAACATGTCTCGTTCCTACACGACCCTTATATATATTTGAATTGGATTATGGTGTTTTAGTTTCTTTGCGCGGAACCCTAACAATTTTTCTAAAATTAAAGTGGTCTAAGTTACCCCCTATTGTATCAGCTATCTGTCAGTGAAAGTCTCGTCAAAATCGGTCCAGCCGTATAGGAGATTAGCCGGATCAAACAGACAGACAGACAGACAGACAATTTTTTTTCTTTAAAGTAACGTATATACGTATATACATACAAGCATTGAGTATTTGTATAGATGGTATAATTTTTAAATTTCACTTTATAATTAAGCAAAGATTTTGTACTGAATTTATTTTATTGTGAACATAATGGTTGTGTTTTTATAATAAATGGTTTATGGAAACTTGTCTATTATTTTAGATTAGAATATTAAGCCCTTCAGAATTATTAAATCGAACGTCAGCAAGTTTCTTTCGCCTATTTCTTCTCCATAGAGATGAAGAACCTTATTAAGAGACGGTGGTGGATTGTAGAAAAATCACATTTGAGGAACAAAATATGCATTTCTTAGGCCAGAGCATACAGGTGTCCGTTTTACTGGTGGTAGGATTCCTATGCAGGAATCCGTCTAGGTAGGTACCACCCCAGGGCCAGTTATTCTGCCGTGAAGCAGTAGTGTACAAACAAAAACACAGTAAGTGTTTCGGTTTGAAGGGCACTGTGAGCTAGCGTAATCACTGGGCATGTGAGACTTAAGAACTGATGTCTCAGGGTGATGGGCACAGTGTGGTGTCACACAGAAGTTACCTTGGTGACACAGCATTTGTTATGGGCAGACGTTGCACTTACCATCAGGTGGGCGTTTTGCTCGTTTCATCACTTTATCCAATTAAAAAAAAGAGTATAATTGCACCTTCCTCTTTCCTACCGAGCTGTCGTAAGAGGCAACTAAGACGTTGTACGGACAGCCTTTACTCGAATAACACCATAATATGCAATGTTTTCACTGTATGTATGTAGAGTATAATCCAGGCAAGGATTTGATTATATATAATTTCGGTGATGTAATTGCTGTTAGCATTTTTGGCTTTTACAGCTTCATCGGATACTGTGCTCACGGGCCAGGGGCCCGCGTGCCAGGTTTGGTTTGACCCAAACATAAATACTTAAATAAACTCCTATCTCCTCTCCACTCCTATCCGTCCGAGGGACGCTGCGGGCTTCCATTCGGACTGTCGACTTGTGTGTCGGTAACTCTGGGCGGTGAGAACCGCCCTGGAACACGGGTGTATCGTGTGTTCGGATTTCATTGCAATGGCGCCGTAGGGCCCCTGTAAAATGCCCTTGTGACGTCAAAGAATATTCATTTATTTTTTTAATAACTATTGCACAGTAAATGTACCATTGACGGACTTAATGCCATGGGGCATTCTCTATCAGACAACCACGATTTATGCAGGTGCTTTCAAGTAAAAACAAAATTATAATAAAATACAATGTATGTATATGGTTAAACAACTCCATCTCATCCAATGGATCTCGTAAAATGCGAGTAAGGAATGAAACTGCACTGTGCACCCAACAGCGCATATTGGCGATGGGCTCACCACCTATCACACCAAGTGCATTATATTGTTTTGGTGAAACGCGGATTGTGGCAGACATCTGCTTTTGCAGTGAGTGGCCAGTCTCTGACTACCCCTTATGGGATACAGTCGTGATCTTATGTATGCATGTAATGGTTAAAACGTAATTTTTCCTGAATTGGTCAATATAAAGTATATCCCAGTAAAAACTTGACGTAGAGAGAACCAAAAAAAAGCTTGAAAAATCCAAAAGTGCACGTTTCATGGCGCTCATTTAACTCTCAAGAAAATAAAATCGTATTGAGGTTCAAATATTTCGAGTCATTTCCATTTCAGATAAAAACAGTAAGAAAAAATATATTTTTCTTAATAACTACGAGTGCTTGACTTTTCATATGAAATAGGAAACCAGAAGATAAAATTCTGGACACGATAAAAAAACCCGGTCTCGATACGTCAATTTTTCGGGAGTTGCCGTGACCACTACACCCTAAAAAAATCCGGACGTCCACGTCAATTTTTTTAACTGTTTTTTTTTCAAAGTAGCAATATTAGATGACTTTTCAAAATAACTTTAATGCATTAATTATAGTGTTTTCTTGATATGAGTCTATACAAATTAGCATATAAGTGCAATATAATTGTGATAGAGGCATTTGAAGTTTGAAGAGCGCCAAATGGCTTGACCTTGACATGTCGGGTATAGCGTATAGAGCACTATCTAACGCCGCTTCGCGCCATGAGACGTGCAATAATTTGTATTTCTTTTGTCTCGCCGAAGCTTGCAAAATTATTTTTCCAAAGGCCAGAAACTGTAACCTCACTTTTTTAACATCAATGTGAATTTATCACCTCTCAAAAATCACTAAAGTATTAAACATTTTTTTCATCTAATCTATACAAAAAATTTTTTAAGTCTGTAATAACAAAATAACAGCTTTTTACTCAACTCTTTCCTTATGAAAGTATAGACGGTGTGGCGGACGGTTATCAAACCACATCTATATACATATGTAATTAAAGTTTATTACATCACACAAGAGTAGAGAGAGACACGAATTAAGAAGGATAGTAAGATACAGTTCGATAGTAAAAGCAGGAAGATTTGAAACTTGAAATAAATAGAAAGCCGTCATTCAGCGTCGCGTGTCAAAACGGACTGAGATTTTAACATTTTTGTCTGTCTGTTCCGGCTAATCTCCGAAACGGCTGGACCAATTTCGACGGGACTTTCACTGACAGATAGCTGATATTATAGCGAGTAGTAATGATATTGTGTCAATTTTTTCGGGACGCCTATGTCCAACAGTGGACTAGTTGTGGGCTGAAATGATATTGATGAAGCACGGTCCTAAATCACATTCATCCATTGACTTTTTAGTAGTTATAATAGTTTAAATATCACCGAATATCGTCACACACTTTCACTCCACAATTTTCTAATTAATTCACCTAGTCCAAACAATGGCTGCAGTTGTTTCTCTGCCTGTTTATTTTACCCTAGATGACTACCTATAATATTAAGTTAAAGACATTCGGCAGTTCTATTTATTTTAACACCGAAAAATAATACACCCACAAAGAAATAAAAAAATCGATACACTATTTTAAATATGGTACGAAGTTTGTACGAAAATCAACAAAAACTAATCAGTGTTACACGTTATTACGTAATATTCATATGGCCGTAGCATCTCAAACACAAACTCATGTCAGTATAAGCGCGAAAATATCAACCGACCTCGCTCTCAAGGTAAGGTCATCGATGCCGAGGCCGTGTCCTCACTCGAGGCCAAGTTCACGGGGACCTTCGAGCGAGGCCGTAGCCTTGCTCCAAGGATATATCCCTCAACAAAGTTACCTTGAGTGGAAGCCTGCTTTAAACGTTTGACTTTTTCAATATTCATTCAGCCTAACGAAAAATAATTATGAAGTATTTCGTGAATACGTAAACAGTATTATACCGCCATCTATTAAAATTTACTCTATGGACGTTGTAGTATTGAATATAGCGCCATCTAGTCCATTGGTCAATCTACTTAAACAATGACTACCAACTACTGAGCTAACTAACGAGCGCCACCTAGCGGTATTTGATATCTACATTGCAAATAGTTACAATACGTTAGATGGAGGTGACTAAATTGTTGACATTATTACCGTTGTAGTTAATATGATAAGACATAACTTTGAGGAAATCCATTATAATATAGAAATAAAGTTTAATTGCTGAGATCCATTACTAAGGTTGATAATGGACCCAAATTTCGTGATATATATTTTCGGTGATGTAATTGCTGTTAGCCGTCTCGGCTTTTACAGCTTCATCGGATACTTAATTTTCGTGAATGTTGCAGGCTTAGCTCGTTAGTAACAAATAACACATCTTAAAAACTTGCGTCCGACAATTCACGTCAAATGAAATATGAATCATGAATTGAAATGCATTAAGTTTTCTTTACCTTTACATTGAAATAAAAAATATCTGAAGCCGGAAGTGGTGGCGGCTTATTAATTGATACAGTAAGGTAAATAATATCCTTACTGTATGATTTCACCTTACTGTATTGTTATTACCGTATTGTACTACCTTACTTACTGTATTTTTTTTTTTAGTAGGACTATTATCTGCACAATCAAGATAATTTTATTGGAATCGTCTCTGCCTTTTCCACATATTTTTTTCAAAAAAAAAATTAATAATATTTTTAAATCTACCGCATTGTAACAATTCGTTTTATTCGTTTCGAAATTTTAGTTTTGGCATTGATTCAAATCAAAATAAAAATTTCTTTATTCAATTTAGGCTTGTATAAAGCTCTTATGAACGTCAAAATCTAAACCATCATCATTTCAGCCTATTTTCGTCCACATTTGAAGATAGGCCTCCCCCATAGATTGCCACAAAACACGGTCCTGAGCCACCTGCATCCATCGACTTCCCGCTAAACCGTGCAGGTAGTCGCTCTATCTCGTGGGGGGGGGGGGGGGGGGCCTCCACACTGCCCCTTTTTTGGCTTTTACAGCTTCATCGGACACTGTGCTCACGGGCCAGGGGCCCGCGTGCCAGGTTTGGTTTGACCCAAACATAAATACATAAATAAACTCCTAAAATAACCTCGAAATTCGGACTGTCGCGTTCGCTGCGTGCTTGCGCGATTTAGTATATCTCAATATGATTTTAAGTCGTCTATTGACCGTCCGAGGGACGCTGCGGGCCTCCATACGGACTGTATGCCGGTACAAGGTGGCCATTCTAGAACCCCTCTTGTTTCTAGTCGGACAATCTGTTCTAGGTATACATATTTGACAAAAGCTTCGAGCGTAGTGTTCCCAACAACAACCAGTATAGGTGTGCCATGGACGTTGCACATCCTCATCACACGTTCATCATCTTAAGACCTACCCGTTGGGAGACACTATTGAGGATAGTGCCCAGTACCTCCAGCGATTCTGCTATTATGACTACCGACAGCAAATCGAAGGTGAGTGATGTATTCGCCATTGATCTTAATAACATATCCTTTCCAATCCAGTAACTTGAAGACATCTTCCAATGCAGCGGTGAAGCGTTTCGGGGATATGACATCGCCCTGTCTTACACCTTTCTGCAATTGGATCGGTTTCGTACTCTGGTTCTGTACACGGTTAGCCATCGTTGCCTTATTGTACAAGCACTGCAGCACTTCGATATACCGACAGTCAATTCGGCACCGCCGAAGCGACTGAAGCATAGCCCAAATTTCGACGGAATCAAAGGCTTTCTCATAGTCCACATACGCCAGACATAGCGGGAGATTGTACTCTTCGGTCTTTTTTACAACCTGGCGAAGAGTGAAGAGAAGAGTGTGGTCTACACTATTTTTTTTATTGGATATAGTGATGAAACGAGCAAAACGTTCACCTGATGGCAAGTGCAACGTCTACCCATAACAAATGCTGTGTCACTCAGAAAATTTCTGTGTGACACCACACTGTGCCCATCACCCTGAGACATAAGTTCGTAAGTCTCATTTGCCCAGTGATTACACTAGCTCACAGTGCCCTTCTAACCGAAACACAGTAATGTTTGCACACTACTGCTTCACGGCAGAATAACTGGCCCTGGGTTGGTACCTACCTAGACGGATTCCTGCATAGGAATCCTACCATCAGTAAATGATTGACACCATTCATTAACATGAATTCAATAATCCGCAAAAACATTTTAAATTGTATTTCAAAAATGTCCGCCGTGGCGTCTCCATCGCGCATTTCGATTCGGCTATGAAAACACCAGAGATATACGCCGTGACTCATTTGTACTTACTTTCAATTCAAGGACAATAACGGGTAAACAACATATGTAACGAGAGAGTGACCAAATATTTTAGAAAATCTTCCGGACGCCACTTGGAAGATGCGTAAGAATTCATAACTAGCTGTCGTCGGAGAATCTTTGATTCGGGGGGTTATTTGATTTCTTGTTTTTACTCGAAAATTACATAATTAATAAAACTAATTTTACGGATTTTATCGCGTTTAATTTTAAATATTTCTCCTTTGGCCATGGATTCGTTCGGGGAAACGACGAGTTATAAATAGTAAACAATTAAATACGATAAAATCCTTTAAATTAGTTGTATCCATTAGAAATGCTAGAAAAATAACTTATACTGGTTTTCGGTTATCACCTACATACAACATAGAACGGTCGCAAGCTTGCCAGTATCTACATAATACATATATACATACAGTTACGCCTTTTTCCAAGGGGAAGGCAGAGCGTGTGTGGCCTCCACCACGGCTCTATGGTTAATAGGTACTGTAGAGTCGCGAGCCTCGCTCCCATATGAAGGGTAGGCAAAGGCCACACACGTAGCCCACTTTTCGCCCCCGCGCGATACTAGACGTGACGGGTGGCAAACCAAGTCACCGCCAGTGGCTCGAGTCAAAAAAATCATACTCCGAATAGCGACCCCACGAGCAGTATAGTGTCAGCATTGCATATTATAATAAATACTATTCGCACAACACCTTTGTCGCCTCTTACGACACCTCGGTAGGGAAGAGTGTCTAGTGAAGAGTTATTTTGGTGGTAGGATTCCTAAGCAGGAATCCGTCTAGGTAGGTACCACCCCAGGGCCAGTTATTCTGCCGTGAAGCAGTAGAGTGTAGACATTACTGTATTTCGGTCTGAAGGGCACTGAGAGCTAGTGTGATTACTGGGCATATGAGACTTAAGAACTGATGTTTCAATGTGACCGTTCACCGCAAGGCTGGTAATTCTAGCAATACAGAGTGACAGTCTCTTCTTTTTATTTGGTTTTTGTGGTCACCTTTGCCATACATTTCAATGTAAAATAACAAAATATTGTTTCCTTTATAATTTTACTGAAATATGGTTAATTGTATATTATGTATAATATTATACATAAGCGATTTACCACTGCCTCATCACGACACACACACAGACACTACAAGACCTATTGACTTGCCATTTGGCATTAGTATTCCTTTCCCGAAATAGACATACAACAGATTTTATGAACATTCTCTCCTAATTCTAATTCTGCTACTGTATTAATTATATTTGACTTTGATAGTGCCGTGTGGTGGCGGCTGTGCCGTGTGGTGGCGGCTCGTTAAAAGAATACTACCACTCCATCTCATCCAATGGATCTCGTAAAAGGCGAGTAAGGAATAAAACTGCACTGTGCACCCAAAAGCGCACAGTGGCGATGGGCTCACCGCCTATCACACCAAGTGCATTGTGTTGTTTTGGTGAAACGTGGATTGTGGCAGTCATCTACTTTTGCTGTGAGTGCCCAGTCTCTGACTACCCCTTATGGGATACAGTCGTGATCTTATGTATGTATATGTATATTGGCGTGGTAGCTCAGGGGCGCTCGCTTTGAATTTCATAGTACGCGGTTGACCTGGGTGCGATTCCCGGTGGCAGCACCTCTAAAATTGTTAACTGCATTTTAAGTGCTGATTTACCACGGTTCGGCGGTGAAGGAAAACATCGTGAGGAAACCTGCATGTTGGAGAAATAATAAATATTTCGAGGATATGTGATGTCACCCAACCCGCAATGGAGCAGCGTGGCGGACTATTCCTGGCTCCGAAACCCTCTCAGAAATGAAAGGAGGCCTGTGCTCGGAAGTGGGACATTTATAGGCTGTTACTGTGTGCGGTAGCGGCATAAGAATCTACCACCCCATCCCATCCCGTGGGTGTCGTAAAAGTCAACAGAATTAAAACCAGGAGATAGGCAGTAGCATATTCCTGTAACATCTGAATAATCTTCGGTCGCCAACCCGCTTGCCAAACGTGGCAACTATGGCAAAATCCCCCCGAAATGAAAGCTACAAACTTTTGTGGCATTCTATGGGGAGGCCTACGTTCATCAGTGGCCATTTTTTATTGGATGAAGTGATGAAACGAGCAAAACGTTCACCTGATGGTAAGTGCAACGTCTGCCCATAACAAATGCTGTGCCACCCAAAAAATTTCGCGTGACGCCACAATGCGCCCATCATCCTGAGACATAAGTTCTTAAGTCTCATTATGCGCAGTGATTACGCTAGCTCTCAGTGCCCTTCAAACCGAAACACAGTAATGTTTGCACACTACTGCTTCACGGCAGAATAACTGGCCCTGGGGTGGTACCTACCTAGACGGATTTCTGCATAGGAATCCTACCACCAGTAATCTACTATTGATAGACTAGTGATAGCCATCCATATCACCTCGATGGGTGGCATTGCACCACTGTGCGCTTTTCGAGGAATTTTCTTCCACGCACGACCACTTTGTGAAACTTGCTGCCACCAGCGGTTTTTCCGGATCGATATGACTTAGAGACCTTCAAGAAAAGAGTACTATTCCTTTCTCTAAGGCCGGCAACGCACCCGCGACTCTCCTGGTGTTGCGGATTTTTATGGGAGGCGGCGATCACTTAACATCAGGTGAGCCGCTTGCCCGTTTGCCCCCTCTTCTATAAAAAAGGCTGAAATGACGGTGATGACGAAAGAATCGCAAATGAGAACACGGTTCATTAGGTTTCTTTCAGTGAGCTTATGCGGCACCCAAATGTGGAGCTTTTTTGTGCATTCAGCTTTTTTTAAATGAATTGAAAGTGGTTTGTAGTCAATTCGAAGTCCTTCAGCTATGTCGTCACTACTTATATGCCGACCTTGCTCCACTTTTTAGAAAATGACGTCCATTTTATACGTAACAGGGCGACCAGAGCGAGTACATCTTTACACATCTTTGAAATGAAAATTCCCGAATCGGAAACGCTTAAATCAACTTTGTGATAATCTCACTGACACTGCATAAGGTCCATAAACGTCACAATTTTTTTTTCGCTGAATTCGTTGCCGTTTTTCTTTTTTTGTTATAAATTTTACGACATCCACGGGATGACATGGGGTGGCAGATTCTATTAAGACGCCACCACACGGCGGGCATTGTTACTTGAATTTGAATATTCGTTGTTTTTTATAGGAGAGAGGGCAAATGAGCAAGTGGCTCACCTGATGGTAAGTGATCACCACCCATGAACAACCGCAATACCAGAGGAATCGCGGGTGCGTTCCCGGCCTTCGAGGAAGGAATAGGCTCTTTCCCTAAGTCGTGAAGGTCCCTAAGTCCCTATCTTCTCAGTTAACGTATTTACCGCTAACCCTTAACGCCTTACATCAGGTGGAACTTTCATACATCGCTACGTAGAACAATGAAAGTGGAAAGATATTATTTACATATGCTTATTTAGTTCGTTAACAATTTCACAATAAACCGCTCCACTACATTATCACACGTATAAACCTATCGTTTAATCGCGCATTATCACACAGGTGATAGGTGCTATCACGAACTGGAACGTCATCACGTTTCGTGTCAGTATCGTCCCGCGTTCCGTGAACAACGAACGTGCGCGCGCGCATCGTGTTTTGTGACAAACAATGGATAGAATTTGGATTTTCATCGCTCTAACGTCGATATTCGTCAGTGTTGGAGGTAAATATTTACACAGTTATTAGCTCAGCTGGGTTGTTTTTGGAATTGTTTTTTTTTTAAGGTATTTATCTGTGGGTTTGTAGATAAGACGTAAATTGTAAATTCGCGGATAATACCGGCAGCTCGTCGCGATATATTTACATAGTATGTTGTTCACCAAGCTGTGTTATTATACATTGTTATGTATATCTTTGGGAGAATTGATGCAACGCTGAAATATTTTATTATAATTGTGAGTGATTTAATCGAAACGGGAACAGTGACTATTCCAGATTATTCTGTCTGGGGGACGCGTTCTAGGATCTGACGCTATTTATAATCTGTGTTGGATTAATATTTTGCACTGTAATTGGGTCACGAATGTGTTTGTTATAGGAAATTGTTTTGTGTGCTGTTTATACAAACTTTGAATTGACTTAGAAATGTTTCAATGTAATATAAAATAGTAACGAAGTACTCCTTGGCGATTTTTGACAACGTCGACAACTTCCGAATACTGTCTAAAGCTATCCTGCGCAGAGGATATTATAGTGTCACACGTGCTCACGCAGTGTAGGAAACACTTGTAGTTTTTGCACAAAAGTTGGGTCCGGCTGGGAGTCCAACCCAGACCCACGGCGTAGACAGATTTTCTGACTATTAGGCTAACCGGTAGTCTTTGAAATGTCTCATCTGTATGAAATGGACTATATATGAAAAGTAAGAAGGTAATCAATTCAAACACAAGCGACACAAGATTTTGATTTACGGATTTCGTAGCGTCTATGTTCCCGACGTTTCGAGCGCTTTGCAGAATCCTCTATTAAAGATATTTTAAACTAGCTGATGCCCGCGAATTTGTCCGCGTGGAAATAGGTTTTTTTTAATATCCCGTGGAAACTGATTTTCCGGGATAAAAAGTAAATGGATAAAAATCCTATATCCGTCTCCGGGATTCAAGCTATCGCTGTGCCAAATTTTGTCAAGATCGGCTCAGCGGTTGAGTCGTGAAAAGGCAGCAAACAGACAGAGGCACAGAGATTTTCGCATTTATTATATTAGTATGGACGTCAGTTTCAACGGGTTATAAGATTTCTATGCAGGAATCCGTCTAGGTAGGTACCACCGCAATGACAGTTATTCTGCGTGAATCAGTGTTGTACAAACATCACTGTATTTCGGTCCAAAATACACCGATAACCAGTGTAATGACTGGGCATATGAGAGTTAAGAACTGATGTCTCGGGGGGACTGGCGCTGTGGTGATTTATCGAAGTGTTCTGGGTGTTACATTTGGTAGAAGCAGACGTTGGTGAACTACTTTTTCAAATAATCGACGCTCAAATTTAGATTTTTTTTGTGATAGGTTCTTTGTTAAAAGATGGCAACCCTTGTTCAGCAGTCTGTTAAAGAAAACAGTCCTATTTTATTTATTTGAATACTTGTTTTTATTGTACGTTGAGTGTATGCAGTACCCGGTCGTCGCACTCTGCATTGTGAATTGCTTAAGTGATCACATCCGGATCCGGGTATCCGGGTAGAGCATTAGCAATTTCCCGTGTATTCAACCACGTTGGATTTAGGTATTGTGTTCGATTTAAATTGCATTATGTGTTACATTACTGGTGGCGACCTTATTCTGCCGTGAAGCAGTAGTGTGCAAACATTACTGTGTTTCGGTTTGAAGGGCACTTGATGCTATTGTAATTATTGAGCATATGACACCTAAAATATAAGGGTGATGAGCGCAGTGTGGTGCCACACGGAAATATAATTATTTTCATAAGAAAATAGCTTACAATGCCCTTTAGACCGCAACGCTGTAGTGTTTGCTCACTATTGTTTCACGACACAGTAACTATGTCTGCACTCAATGGATTCCTGCATAGGCGTTCTACTACCACTTTTGCCCATTTATCCATACCAATATTATAAATGCGAAAGTAACTCTCTTTGCCCCTCTGTCTGTTTGTTACCTTTCCACGGCTCAACCGTTGAACCGATCTTGACGAAATACGGCACAGAGATAGCCTGCGTCTTAGAGAGGGTCATAGGATATTATTCCAAAATAAAATAAAATCAAACAGTTCCCATGGGAATTTAAAAACCTGAATCCACGCGGACGTAGTCGCGGGTTTGAGCTAGTTGAATTAAATTCGGGAAACGCACAGAAATGCTTTAGCATTACGCAAAATGGGGGTAATAAAATGTTTTGTTAAACACAGTTCTCGAATTTATCAACTTTCAAGTAAGCCATTATGCCATTATCTTGTTTTCTTAATTAGATGCGTTCTTATTAACCTTGCCGTGTTGTGGCGGCTCGTTAAAAGAATACTTCCACTTCATCTCATCCAATGGATCTCGTAAAAGGCGAGTAAGGAATTAAACTGCACTGTGCACCCAACAGCGCATGGTGGCGTTGGGCTCACCACCTATCACACCAAGTGCATTATATTGTTTTGGTGAAACGCGGATTGTGGCAGTCATCTGCTTTTGCTGTGAGTGCCCAGTCTCTGACTACCCCTTATGGGATACAGTCGTGATCTTATGTATGTATATGTATATTGGCGTGGTAGCTCAGGGGCGCACGTTTTGAATCATATGTTTTTGCAGTGAGTGCCCAGTCTCTGACTACCCCTTCTGGGATGCAGTCGTGATCTTATGTATGTATGCTTATTAACCTCGTATCTCTGATACTGCATACCGACGTTCTCTGATCGTATTCCTTAAACGGTTTTATCGGATACGGGAAGATGAGAACGCTGGATAGTCGTAGTTTTCGCAAATACTACTTCGTGGTAGGATTGCTATGCAGGAATTCATAGGTACCAACGCAGGGTCAATTATTCTGCCCTGAAGCAGGTGCAAACTTTATTTTGTTTCGGTCTGAAAGGCACTGAGAGGCAGTCATCATCATCATCATTTCAGCCTATCACTAGTCCACTGCTGAACATGGGCCTCCCCCATAGATTACTTCAAAAGTGTGTAGCTCTCATTTTGAGAGGAATTTTGCCATAGTTGCCACGCTTGGCAGGCGGGTTGGCAACCGCAGTTTATTTATTCAGATGTTTCAGGAAGATGCTGCTGCCCATCTTCTGGTCTTAATTTTCCCTCTGTCGTCTTTTACGACATCCCCGGGATGAGATGGAGTGGTGACGCCACAAAGAAATGTTGTAGGTGACACAGCATTGGTTATAGGCCAACGTTGCACTTACCATCAGGTGAACGTTTTGCTCATCTTGTCATTTTATCTAATAAAAACAATACATATCTCTTCCTTATCTTACTACAATAATAGTTTGTATGTTTGAACGCGCTTATCAACGGAAACACTGATTCGATTTCACAAACTATTTTTGCATTAAAAAGACTATTAATTAATAAAGGTTATGGGCTATAAAACATTATCCTAGATTCGCACGCTGAGAACAGAACATCACCGAGAATTTTCAGGTCAGTGAAGTACCATGCCGTACGGCGCAGTCTTGTACCGGCATATTTTACGCGGTGCTAGTCTGCCTATAAGAAGTCCTCCGCGGGACAAAGACGTCTTCCAAAAGAACGGTGTGCACATCACTACGCTCAGGAGACTTGCCATAGTAGGACTACGGTTGCCAATCGAAAGCCTCGTAACTTAGACGCTGCTACGAGTTATAAATAAATAATATAAATAAATAAGCCTTTTATTATTTCTCATTTTTCATGCAATTACAGTAATTATTAAACTTTAGAGGTATATAATTATTAGTGTTTATTATAATTTTTTTTTACAATATTTGTATATATTACATTTTTATTGTATTTATTTAATTGCTGCTGCGAGTTACCTAGGCTTAAATAAGTTAGGTATCGAGTTTTCTGAGATGGTTATACCTTCACCTGTCGGAAGTTATGATTATTTTCTAGACGTTTCCCTAAGGCGTGACACCTAAGGCTTGAGGTGGGGCGGCAGATTTTCTCACCCTGCTAACGTACGCAATTTAATATTACCCATATACCCAGCCATAACAAATGCTGTGTTCACGCAGAATATTTCTGTGCATGTGCAGAAGACACTGCGTTCTCAGTGCCCTTCAAATCGAAACACAGTAATCTTTGCACACTACTGCTTCACGGCAGAATAACTGGCCCTGGGGTGGGACCTCCCTAGACGGATTTCATCATAGGAATCTTACCACCAGCACCACCTTGTCTTCGAAGCAAGGACCCGCGGCTTAGAAGTCAGATACTAGGCCACTAGGGTCGAGAACCAGGTGGAGCCGATATGTGCAAAAATTTCGGCCCGGTTTCGTTGTGCATGTGAAATCTGTGTATTTGAAATGCACCCTCGGTACAGGAGTAATTTCAGTAAGTCTTTGTTATTTAAATAAAAACAACTTAACGGATTTAATTCTAACTATTTATGACCCGACGTTTCGGGCGCTTTACAGCATCCATGGTCACGGGGGTGTCTAACCCAGACGGATTCCTGCATACTAATCCTACTATCAGTAAATACATACAGGGTTTTAGTTTAAACTGCTAGCCGTTCCACGCCCTATTCTCTCAGCGTCAATTAAAATTATGTAAAATTAGCGATATTTTTATGATAAAAAAAAATTGTAGTTAATATCCTATAAAAATAAATTATTCCCTCTTATTTTAAATCATTATAATCCCTTCAGCCGTTTGAAAGTGACTGAATGACAAACAAACAAACAAGCGTAGAAACTTTAACATTTGTCCATACGAATATTATAAATACGAAACTACGAGTAACGCTCCCTGTTTCTCCGTCTGTTTGTTACCTTTTCACGGCTCGACTGCTGAACTGATCTTGTCGAAATTTGGTAGGGTTTGGTATAGGTTTTTTTAAATATCCCGTGGGAACTATTTGATTTTCCGGGATAAAAAGATTCGTATGTACGTATCCGGGATGAAAGTTATCTCTGTGCCGAATTTCGTCAAGATCGGTTCAACGGTTTGGTCGTGAAAAGGCAACAAACAGACAGAGGGACAGAAAGAGTTACTTTCGCATTTATAATATAAGTATGGATAAGGAAGGATAATATATAAAATATAAGGAAGGAGAAAATTGTCCGTGTTTAAACTCGAAAAAAGAATGTGTTTTCCACCAACGAAACTTCCAAGAAAATTACCAACGAACTTGCTGTAGTTGTTTCGATGAAGATTTAAAGAGTCTTTCTATATGGAAACGAGCCCGATCGATGATATACATTTATAACTAGTCTGGCCATAAATACTGTTACATAAAAACATTCCTTTTTTTTAACTTTTTAATTATTTTGAATTTGGAACACATATATTATTTTAAAAACTTCTTTCGATTTTGCGCCATTTCACATATTTTTTCGTGTTCATTATCAAATTACAATATGGAATGGTGTGTTAAAGAAAATAGGATTGCAGTGATCGCCTTGCACAAAGTGGGTATGGAGCCGTCGGTCATATTCCAGACACTTCAAAAGCTTGGTATCAGCCGTATATCGTACTATCAATAGATACAACAACACTTACTCTGTCGAAGACCAGAAAAGATCGGGGCGGCCGCGTGCTGTTAGAACTACAAAGGCTGTTAATGCTGTTAAAGCCAGAATTCGTCGAAACCCCACTAGGAAATAAAAAATCTTATCGAGAGAAATGAAGAGTCCCGCTAGGACTCTGTCGCGTATTAAACAAAACCTGAAGCTCGGTGCTTATCGTCGATATACAGGACATGCCCTAAATCAATCTTTACAATGAAAGAGAGTGGATCGATCAAAACGCCTTCTGTCGCGATACGCAGGTGAAAGGCACGGAAATATCCTCTTTACCGATGAAAAAATTTTCACGATTGAAGAACACTACAATAAGCAAAATGATAAATTGTACGCTCACAGTTCTAAAGAAGGTGCTCAAGTGGTCGGAAAGGTACAACGTGGTCATCATCCTGCGTCAGTGATGGTTTAGTGGGGCGTGTCTTATCGAGGAGTCACAAAACTACATTTTTGTGAAAAAGGAGTGAAAACTTCAGCCAAAGTGTATCAAGATACAGTCTTGGATCATGTTGTGAAACCTCACAGCAATACATTTTTTAAAAATATACCGTGGACTTTCCATCAGGACTCTGCCTGGTCCCAAGGCACGAACTACCCAAGCCTATCTTGAAACCAACGTTCCGGACTTTATAAGAGCTGAAGACTGGCACTCGTCTAGCCCAGACCTCAACCCTTTAGACTTCAAATTATGGTCAGTTTTAGAGGACATGGCCTGCTCTAAACGACACGGCGACATTGAGTCTCTTAAAAAATCTTTGGAGCAAGCTGTGGCGAAATTTCCTTTGGAAACAGTGCGTAAATCCCATAGAGTCGTGGCCAAACAGATTTAAGGCCTATGTAAAAACCAAAGGTGGTCATTTCGAAAAGAATATTTTTTTTAATTTTTGCTGAGACTAATAAATATGTAGCTATAAATTTAAATAGTATTACATTACTTCATTAAAAAAAAATGAATTTTCATGTGTAACAGAACTTATGGTCGAACTAGGTACTTCCATATTGGAATCGGATTTTGCGGTTTTGATTTTTATGCGCGGAATCCTAATTATTTTTCTAAAAATAAAGTAACCTAAGTTACCCGATATCGTATCAGCTATCTGTCAGCGAAAATCAGTCAAAATCGGTTAAGCCGTTTCGTAGATTAGCCGGAACAAACATACAGACAGACAAAAAATTTAAAAATAGTTTTTCTCTTATAAGTACCGTATACACTTACATAAACATTGAGTAAAAAGCTGTTATGTCGTTATGACAAACAGACACTTACATTTTGTTCATTTGTATAGATAAGTTCTAGGAAGCGTGTTGTAAGAAGTTTCATGAGGCTTAGAAATATGTCGTGCAATGCTTCAACAACACGTATGGTTTTGTCATTTGTTGGTATTGCGTTTCTTGTAACGTTGCACAAACTGAAAAAAAAACTATTAAATAAAACTACAATTAATTTCATTCGTACCTTCGTGGCCGACATTTCCCGGACGGTACTGTAGCGACATCTATGTCGCCACATGCGAAGCTCAAGAAATAATCGCTAACGTCCATAATCGCGCTATGAAAGTTTTCTGAGATGCGAACTATATACACAACATCTAAAAATTACTAGTCGGAGGAGACGTCCTCCCCAGATCAGACCAAACGATCTGGCGGGTAACTACCCTTTTCCTTGGCAAAATCATCCGCCAAAGTAAAGAGCGTCCCACAGCTGAGCACGGGCCTCCTCTCATTTCTGAGAGGGTTTTGGAGCCGGGAATAGTCCGACACGCTGCTCCAATGCGGGTTGGCGGACTTCACATGCCCTCGAAATATTTCTATTCCTCGATCATGCAGGTTTCCTCACGATGTTTTCCTTCACCGCTGAGCACGTGGTCAGTGGAGCCCAGGCCCCGGTCTGGTGACCCGATTCACCCTTCATAGAGACCCCAAATGTCCCGATTTTCCACAAACCTCTTAATTTATCTAGTTCTTTTAAGTTTTACGACTGAAGAGAATCAACCACCCCATCTCATCCCGTGGGTGTCGTAAAAGTCGACACAGGGAAAATAAAGACCAGAAGATGGGCAGCGGCGTCTTCTTCGAACATCTGAATAAATAAACGGACGTTGCCAACCCACCTGCCAAGCGTGATAAATACAGCAAAATCTCCCCAAAATGAGAGCTACAAACTTTTGTGGCAACCTATGGGACTAGTGATAGGCTGAAATGATGATGATGATGATCTAGTACAATATAGGTAGGTATCACGCTGTGCTAATTTTTGATATCTAGTTTGTAACTGGACATAACAGAATTAAGAACTCATGTCTCGGGGTGACAGGCGCAGTATGGTGTTATATATAAATGTCCTGACAAAGCATTTGCTATAGGCAGACGAACAATTACTTCTGTAAGAAATTATATAACAGTCCATTCGACTTCACCTCCACTTCAACGCAGTGGTGCTTACTTGGGATTCCTGCACAGGATTACTACAACCAGTAGAAGATAACATTGGTGTAACAGGGAACACCAGTTTTTCCCTCAATCCTTGTGACAACCCCGTCTGTACATAGTGCACCTTGCTATCGTTTGTTGTGATCTATGTAGGTACCACCGCGGCGTCAGTTACTCTGCAGTTCTAATGACACAGTGAAATAAAGTTTTTTTTTTATTGTATAAAGTGACGAAACGAGCAAAACGTTCACCTGATGGTGAGTGCAACGTCCGCCCACAACAAATGCTGTGTCACCCAGATTATTTCTGTGTGACCCCACACTGCGCCCGTCACCCTGAGACATCAGTTCTTAAGTCTCAAATGCCCAGTGATTACGCTAGCTCACAATGCCCTTCAAACCGAAACACAGTAATGCTTTCACACTACTGCTTCACGGCAGAATAACTGGCACTGGGGTGGTACCTACCTAGACGTCCTGCATAGGAATCCTACCACCAGTAGAAAAGTAAAAGTAAAGTAAAAGTAAAGTAATCCTCATCCTCCTGTCAGCCTATCATTAGTCCACTGTTGAACATAGGCCCCATAGATTGCCAAAAAAGTTCCTCGCTCTCATTTTAGGGTAGTTGCTACGCTTGGCAGTCCGGTCGGCAACCGCAGTTTATTTATTGATATGTTCCAGCTTGCGGCCGCCCATCTTCTAGTTTTTATTTTCCCTTTGTCGATTTTTACGACACCCACGGGATGACATGGGGTGGTAGATTCTCTTGAGCCGCCACCATCAGGCGGTGTAAAGCAACAGCCTGTAAATGTCCAATTGCTGAGCACAGGCCTCCTCTCATTAACGAGTTTTTGGAGCTGGGAAGAGTCCGCCACGCTGCTCCAATGCGAGTTGGCGAGGTTCACACGTCCTCAAATATTTGTATCCCTCAGACATGATTTCTTACAATGTTTTCCTTCATAGCTACGCCGTAGTAAAGCACTTAAAATTACGAAAACAATTTCAGAGGGACCGGGGATCGAACTGAGATCACTCGATTCTATGATGTTTAATGAGCTCCGGGTCCCTGAGCAACCACGGCTCCCAAACATCACTGACGCTCGTACATTTCATTTACAGGTGGTAGGATTCCTATGCAGGAATCCGTCAAGGCAGGTAACACCCCAGGTCCAGCCATTCTGCCGTGAAGCAGTAGTGTGCAAACATTACTGTGTTTCGATTTGAAGGGCACTGTGAGCTAGCGTAATCACTGGGCATATGAGACTTAAGAAGTGATGTCCCGGGGTGACGGGCGCGTTGTGGTGTCACACTGTTTTTGTTGACACAGCATTTGTTATGGGCAGACGTTGCACTTACCATCAGGTGAACGTTTTGCACGTTCTGTTACTTTTATCAAATAAAAAAAAACATTTAAATGGCATATGAGAGACGTCGTATGGTGATGAGCAATATTTCTTGTGGATAGTGGGAGACACCGCATTGCTATAGATAGCAAGCTAGCAAGCCAGCAAGCTTTCCACTTTTCACCTCCAGGTGGCATTTACCATGAAGTGAATGGCTTGCACGGAATGATCTGGGGTGGGATATGCTTGTCACGTTAACACCACGTGAACAAATTGGCGGGGACAAACAGCTATATATATTTAAAGCCATTAGATAACGTCAATCTTTAGTAAGTCGGCAGTTTTATACAAAGCAATATAACGGTAATCGTTATCGGTACTATCTTATTTACGCCGTTTGTTCGCGTCTGTGTGATTGTAAAATTGTAGAACGCATGCAGCATATGTATATCGATGCTTTTTTACCTAATTTATGTGACTATTTTAAACGATGATTGTGTCCTCGCCTTACGTCACACAGTCTACCTTTTTACCGCGTTTTTATTTACTCCTCATTAACCGCGTGGCCTAGTGGTCAGAGTACCTGACTTCTACGCCGCGGGTCCTGGGAATCCCAGCCGCAGCCAACATTTGTACTAAAACACAAATTGTTGGTTTTCGGGTCTGGTTGTGTTGTGTTTGTCCCCGTGTTTCTGACACTGAATCCCAGCCTACCTCCGATCTTATCGCATCAGCGTTACATCGGGCGCGGGTAGGTTGGGACGATTGAGTGCCTCTGTGTTTGCGCGTACACTTGTGGCACTATAATATCTCCTGCGCAGTTGATGGCTCTCGACATTCGGATTCGCAAGTTGTCGCCGTGGTCGAAATCGGCTAGGAGAACATCGTCATTAACTCGCTTTCGTGTGTTTTGTGTCAGATTTAGTAAGTGCGCTGTTGGGTGCACAGTGCAGTTTAATTCCTTACTCGCCTTTTACGAGATCCATTGGATGAGATGGAGTGGTAGTATTCTTTTAACGAGCCGCCACCACACGGCTTTTCGAATAAATGAGATAACATTTAGGTTTGGTTTTATTGATGTTGCATTGAAATACTCGTGCCTAAGCAACAGAGCACAGGTCGAAGTATAGAAACGTATCTTAAGTGCCATTATTAATATAACACGAATTATAAATAATTTCTGACAATACATCATTGGTTTCTTAGAAATCTTAGTGGACTTATGCGTAATGTTTTATGAATCATCATTATTCAATTACAACAACACGACGCCATTTTGAAGATGCTTCGACGTTACGAACGCAATTCGCGTTTGTTGAACACAATTTTTTTAATTTTTAATTTTGAAAGCGCCGAAGGAAATTCCACGTGCATCCGTTTAATAATTTATTATTGATAATTAAAAATACAATAATTATTGAGTATTCGAATTAAAATTTATTAAGGAAACCAAATCATACTTTTCAGTGGCAATAAAAGGAAGCCAGGAGGGGTGAGTTCTTTAGGGCTGGTTGGCGGACGTCATAAGACGAAATATTCATATTTATTTTTATCTCACAGTGATGTAGATTTTCTCACAACGTTTTCCTTCACTGCCAACACCAGGTTAATCAGCAAAAGTTTAAGAACAGTGTCAGTGGCGCCAGCGCAGAGGTTTGAACCCAGAACGGCCGGATACTTACAATAGCTTTAAATAAATTTCGTTGTTTTTCCTGACTGTTTTTTTATTTGATATAGTGACGAAAAGAGCAAAACGTTCACCTGATGTTAAGTGCAACGTCTGCCCATAACAAATGCTGTGTCACCCAGCAAAATTTATGTGTGACACTACACTGTGCCCTTCTCCCTGAGACATAAGTTCGTAAGTTTCATATGCCCAGTGATTACGCCAGCTCTCAGTGCCCAAACCGAAACACAGTAATGTCTGCACACTACTGCTTCATAGCAGAATAGCTGGCCCCGGGGTGGTATGATATATCAATTTGAGCTTTCTGCACTCCTCGATATAAACCTTAACTATCTCACATTCCTCCGTGCGCGCATATTTTAAAATGGATACAAAATTTACCTATCACGTATCAACATTTACATGTTCACAGTTATTAGAGGTTAAATTATTAAACTCATCATCGTCATCATCATTTCAGCCTATCATATTCCACCGTTATACGTAGGCGCCCCCCACAGATTGCCACAAAGAACGGTCCTGAGCCACCTGAATCGACCGATTCCAGGGGGTCGCTCCACACTGCGTTTTTCGGTATGAGGTTGTCACTCGAGAGCCTTTACTCACGGCAAACGTAACGCTAGTCGCGGGTACAGGTAATAGGTGCATTATACCGGTTATACCGATGGAAGGTGACCTCTGTCGTGTTAGAACGTTCACTGCACTCCAAGACAGACTTGTCACCGCTAACTTGTGCCAAAATTTAATGCATTATGTGACTTGTAGTTCCTTTTTTAAATGGCGAAAGTATCTACATATTTGCTCGATTATTCTCAGGGACTGGGCGCTCGCGTTAAATTTCATAGTACGCGAGTGACCTGGGTTCGATTCCCGGTGCCGGCACCGCTAAAATTGTTAATTGCAATTTTAAGTGCCGATGCACGTGCTCGGCGGTGAAAAATAAAAAAAGTATTTCGAAGACGTGTGCAGTCCGCCAATCCGCATTGGAGCAGCGTGGCGGATTCTTCCTAGCTCCAAAACCCTCTCAAAAATGAGAGGAGGCCTGTGCTTAGCAGTGGGACATTTATAGGCCGAAACTTTACTTTTTTTTACCGAGACGCTGTGGTCAGATGATGAATAAGATCAGTCAGTTGACATCCATGCTAATTATATAATAAATCTGAGAACAATAATAATGTGGTACGTATTTTTTAAGTGCAACAAACACATTGTTTGTTACACTTAAAAAATACGTACCACAAAAATTAAACACTTAAAAAGTAACCTTAGGAATTAAACCAACAAAACGAAACGAAGGTTTGGTATTGAGGTAAATCCATCAGTGTCAGGCCATTACAGTTGGCAGTCATCGCCCCTTGACGAAGCTGGATTGGAATACACCGCATCCTATAACTTTTAATAATGTAACCGATCCTCTACAGAAGTCAAAGATCTTGGTCTAATTATTGACAGCACGCGCAGTTGGCGCCCGAACGTTCAGGAGGTCAGCAAGATAGTAACATACACTGCGTTATTTATATCCCCTTAAAAATTTCTTACCGCTCGCGACAAATGCAATGTTACAAACATAATAACGTATTGCATTTAGTCACGTTAGCCGTGGTAGCTCAGGGGCTAGGCGCTCGCTTTAAATTTCATAGTACGCGAGTGACCTGGGTTCGTTTCCCGGTGCCGGCACCACTAAAATTGTTAATTGCAATTTTAAGTGCTGATTTACCACTTGCTCGGCGGTGAAGGAAAACATCGTGAGGAAACCTGCATGTCTGAGAAATAAAAATATTTCGAAGACATGTGCAGTCCGCCAACCCGAATTGGAGCAGCGTGGCGGATTCTTCCTAGTTCCAAAACCGGTTTTTTAGTGTGTGCAAATAAAGTTTATATAAATAATTAGACAAGGAAAAAAGTAAAAAGTAAAGTTTCAGACTATAAATGTCCCACTACTGAGCACAGGCCTCCTCACATTTCTGAGAGGGTTTTGGAGCTAGGAAGAATCCGCCACGCTGCTCCAATGCGGGTTGGCGGACTTCACATGTCTTCGAAATATTGTTTTTATTCCTCAGACATGCAGGTTTCCTCACGATGTTTTCCTTCACCGCCGAGCACGTGGTAAATCAGCACTTAAAATTGCAATTAACAATCTTAGTGGTGCCGGCACCGGGAATCGAACCCAGGTCACTTGCGTACTATGAAATTTAAAGCGAGCGCCTAGCCTCTGAGCTACCACGGCTCTAGACAAGGAAAGATATACCAAATTGGGCAGCTTTACTTGTTAAAAGATTCACGGGAACCACTGGCTTGACGGAGACAAAAGGGAAATGTATTATTTAGGAAATAGGAAATAGGAAGTTGGGAAAGGAACTCCAAGGTGTAGGACACTGCTATCTCGAAAGGAGCAGGATGAGACAGCAGCAGCTCGGGAAGCCGGGGCTCCCTTACTCGGTACCGTATTTGCCGGATAAGGTCACTAGGTCAAGTGTCCCTGGGCAATAAAATATTTAATCTTAGCTTTAAGGGAAGACGACGTACCTACATTTTGATTCTTAATCGAGGGTCGATACACACGTAGGTGTCTATTGGTCACAATGAACATTTAACCGACCGCGTGGCGTAGTGGTTAGCGTACCTGACTTCTGCGCCACCGGTCCTGGGTTCGATTCCCAGCCGGAGACAACATTTGTGAAAAATCGTAAATTGTTGCTTTTCGGGTCTGGTTGTGTTGTGCATGTGAAATATATGTTTGTAAAACGCACCCACGATACAGGAGAAAAACCTACTGTGGGGCTTCGTTTTTTAAAAAAAAAAGAAGAGAAAAAGAAAGGCCCACATTTGCTCGTATTTGTCGGAGACACGTGCGATGAAACTGAATCGATATACACCGCCTCGCCGCTCCAATGCGGGTTGGCGGACTTCACTAGTCTACTTGGACTTTTATTTTATTCAATAAACTGGCAAGAAAAGCAAAACTTTCACCCGATGGTAAGTGCAACGTCTGCCCATAACAAATGTTGTGTCATCCAGAAAAATTCTGTGTGACATTACACTGTGCCCATCACCCTGAGACATAGGTTCCTAAGTCTCATATGCCCAGTGATTACGCTAGCTCACAGTGCCCTTCAAACCGAAACACAGTAATGTTTGCACACTACTGCTTCACGGCAGAATAATTGCCGCAAAAGTTCGTAGCTCTCATTTTGGGGGGATTATGCCATAGTTGCCACGCTTGGTAGGCGGGTTCGCTACCGTAGTTTATCGGCATGGTACCTCCCTGATCTGTCCACAATTTGGTCCTTCTCATTTATGTTTGGTTTTCTGCGTGCGGTTCCTTAAGGCTATCATCATTATCACTTCAGCCTATCACTAGTCCACTGCTGAACATAGGCCTCCCCCATAGATTGCCGCAAAAGTTTGTAGCTCTCATTTTGGGGGGATTTTGTCATAGTTGCCACGCGTATTGTAGTTGAAAACCTTTTTTAATAAATGGGTTATCTAATGCAAAATGATTTTTACAATTCGAATAAACACTTCCTGAGATTAGCGTGTTCTAACATACAAACACTGCAGCTTCATTGTAATAGTGAGATAAGATAACGACGTAAACAAAGAGCTATGTATTTTCTAAACCACCTATTACGATACTAAAAGAAATATATAAATTGCCATGGACTAAAGTGGTTATGGCGAAAATGCCAAACGAATCCGCGCGTAACACGTCCATCCATAGCCCCTAATTTCTGATTTACGAATTTTATACAGAACTCAAAGGATTTCCTAAATAAAATGTAGTTTTTTTTTATTTCATAAAGCGACGAAAAGAGCAAAACGTTTACCGGATGGTAAGTGCAACGTCAGCCCATAACAAATCCTGTGTCACCACACTGCGCCCGCCGCCCTGAGACATCAGTTCTTAAGTCTCGTATGCCCAGTGTTTACACTAGCTCTCAGTGCCCTTCAGACCGAAACACAGTAATGTTTGCACACTACTGCTTCACGGCAGAATAACTGGCCCTGGAGTGGTGCCTATCTAGACGGATTTCTGCATAGGAATCCTACCACTAGAAGAACTTTAAATAAAACTAGATGCTTATACATATATTAAACGATTGGCAGGAACGTATAGAATGATGTTATCCTGACCGATTTCGACCACAGCGACAATTTCCGAATACTGTCGAGAGCCATCAACTGCGCAGGAAATATTATAGTGTCACAAGTGTACGCGCAAACACAGGCACTCACTCGTCCCAACCTACCCGCGCCCGGTGTAACGCTGATGCGATAAGATCGGAGGTCGGCTAGGATGCAGTGTCAGAAACAAGGGGACAATCACAACAGAACCAGACCCGAAGACCAACGATTTGTGTTGCAACACAAATGTTGTTTCCGGCTGGGCTTTGAACCCAGGACCTGTGGAATAGAAGACAGGTACTCTGACTACTAGGCCACGCGGTCGTCAACGTATAGGCATAAAAATTATACATTAATATCGAGAACCTGACACGACGCTGCAGGCGTAATGCCCTACATCGTCTCATCCACGCCAGCCCGAAAGTGTAAACAGTGTGTTTAAAATAGAATCATTCGAATGCGACACGAAATACACTGACGCCCGATTCCTCTATTCACAAAACGAGATGTTCCACTTACGGTACCGGTGGTAGGATTCCTATGCAGGAATCCGTCTAGGTAGGTACCACCCCAGGGCCAGTTATTCTGCCGTGAAGCAGTAATGTGCAAACATTACTGTGTTTTGGTCTGAAGGGCACTGAGAGCTAGTGTAATCACTGGGCATGTGAGACTTAAGAACGTATGTTTCAGGTTGACAGGCGCGGTATGGTTCTACACAGAAATATTCTTAGTAACACAGCATCTGTTATGGGTGACACAGTCCGAATTTCGAGATTTATGTAGGAGTTTTTATTTATTTATTTATGTTTGGGTCAAACCAAACCTGGCACGCGGGCCCGTGGCCCGCGAGCACAGTATCCGTTAAAGCTGTAAAAGCCGAGAAGGATAACAGCAATTACATCACCGAATATATACGAGTATATATATCTGTTATGGGTAGACGCTGCACTTACCATCATAAGAACGTTACGAAATAATACGTTACTTATAAGAAAAAAACTTTTTTTACAATTTTTGTCTGTCTATCGGTTTCTTCCGGCTAATCTCCGCAACGGCTGGACCGATTTTGACGAGACTTTCACTGACAGACAGCTGATATTACAGCTTAGGCTATTTTAATTTTATATGATGATTTCTTACATTTACGCGAACACTACACATTTATATGAAACTAATTTTACGAATTTTATCGAGTTTAATTTGACTATTTACAACTCGACGTTTCAAGTCCTCCCGTGACGGGTTATACATAGTCAAATTAAACGCGATAAAATCCGTAAAATTAGTTTCATTTAAATATTTTAATTTTAGAAAAATAATTAGGGTTCCGCGTAAAAAACTTTAAACCCTAAAATCCGATTTAAATAGGGAAGGATATATCATCGATCCAGGGTCGGAACGCGGGTGAAACCGCGGGGCTCAGCAAGTACTAAATAAGAATAATTCAACCTCGAAAATTTTACAGTCATCGCGTCCAGTTTCACTTTCAAAAATCTGGCAAATAACTCTCAACTGCGAAGTATTGATTTGTTTGTTTTACTTTGTTTAACTATGTAAAATATCGCTATGACTGTTCTCACAATGGCTCGGGTTATATATTTAATGCTCCTTTTTTATTAATTAGTGCCAAAGCAAGGTTTACCTTCAGTGTTCATATTTAGTTGACATTTTGGATTTTCTCGCTCAGCTGTATTGAGGTTATAAAATATATTTGATAAGAATTTCAATTGTTCACAGTAAAGTGGTTAGCCCTGATGTGACTTATAAGGTTACCTTTATTAAATTACTAAAAAAAGTAAAAAAGTAAAGCAACAGCCTATAAATGTTGAGCACTGCTGAGCACAGGCCTCCTCTCATTTCTGAGAGGGGTTTGGAGCTGGGAAAAGTCCGCCAACCCGCATTGGAGCAGCGTGGCGGACTATTCCCAGCTCCAAAACCCTCACAGAAATGAGATAGCCGTGGTAGCTCAGGGGCCTGGTGCTCGCCTTTAATTTCATAGTACGCGAGTAACCTTGGTTCGATCCCCGGTGCCAGCACCTCTAAATTTGTTCTACAATTTTAAGTGCTGACTTACCGCGTGCTTAGCGGTGAAGGAAAACATCGTGAGGAAACCTGCATCTCCGTGGAATAGAAATATTTCGAGGATAAATTACTAACTTAATCATAATAAATGTGATTTTACATCTTCTTTTAATTCCGGCCTCATCAAATTTATGTCAATTACGGGAGTGACAATAGAGAATTCAAAATGTCGATCAACAGTAAAATAATAGTTGACGTTTACTGAAAATTGCTGGACTGATGGAGACAAAACGAAAAGTACTGATTCTGGTCTCAAATTGCATTTTCCAATCACTACACTTTCACAAGCATTAGCTGTACAATAAACTATCAATATTCTCACTAACATCAAAACTCAAAATATACACAGAAATTACAAAATTCAATTAAAAACACTACCGCCACTTTCCGAGTTGGTGCCAAAGGTCGATTTTATATCTACACAATTGTTTTTTTTATGAGAGCTACAGCATAGTGGGCACAACCATATCTCCTTAAACTGCCTTTCATAAGTTTTAAAGGTCGTTGATGTTATGTTCAAACACGCTAAATCATATAGTTCATTGCACTTAGAGCACTCCATGAATTCAAGAGTAACAATTCTCTTACCGCATCCATTGCACACCGTCGACATCGTTGTAATTATTTCAAAAAAAATCGCTTAGCGACAAATGCGGCTACAGCGCCTGCGACTGCGTAAACAACACAAAGCGGGACGCTCACGGGCCGGTAGCGGCGGTGTTGTTGGATTGTACGTTGCCGATGAATCACCTCGGCCGCTGATTGCGAGTTGGCGTAGGTCAGTGGCAACTGACCGTTACGAGATTTTAAAACGATTTTTGTTTGAATCACTAGATTACTTGAAGTTATAGAAAAAACGGTTTGCACTGTTTGGTAGCTCATAAAAAAATCTGTATAGAAATACTAAATTTAACTTTAAAGAGTTGGTTTTTGTCGGTATGAAATGTCGCCTTTACTGTCAAATCAAATTCAATGTTTGATGTGCCATTTTGAAGATCGTTTTTCCTTCTAGTGACGAAAAATAAGAAAATGTTTTAAAATTAATGTTTTCTTTAAAAAAATATTAAAATCGTTAAAAAAATTGATTTAATTTTAGAAAGCGCCATCAGCTGATAATCTGTTCAATTAACATGCATCCCTGCTGTCGGTTGTAGTTGTTTACACTGTTTACAGAAGGTAAGTGCAACGTCCGCCCGTAGCAATGCTGTGTCCCAACTATTTCTGTGTGGCAAAATACGGCAGTTCATAAGTCTCATATGCCCATTCAGATATGATGCGAAATATTCGCACGGGTATGCAAGTAAGTTACTGGTGGTAGGATTCCGATGCAGGAATCCGTCTAGGTAGGTACCACCCCAGGGCCAGTTATTCTCCCGTGAAGCAGTAGTGTGCAAATATTACTGTGTTTCGGTTTGAAGGGCACTGTGAGCTAGCGTAATCACTGGGCACATGAGACTTAAGAACTTATGTCTCAGGGTGATGGGCAGAGCGTGGTATCACGCAGAAATTTTCTGGGTGATACAGCATGTGTTATGGGCAGACGCTGCACTTACCACCAGGTGATAGTTTTTGAGCGGGTTTCGGAGTTGCAGACTTTACATGTTATCGATAGATGTGTTATTTCCCAGACATGTAGATTTTCTCACGATGTTCTCCATAACCTCTGTGCATATGGTACCTAAGCACGTTAACAATCTAAGAGGTTTTACTGTCCTTATATATATAACTATTACGTATCATCCACTGCTGAACGTAATCCTTCCCCAAAGATTGCCACAAAAGTTTGCAGCTCCCATTTCAGAGAGATTTTGCCATAGTTTCTGCGCCTGGCGCCATCCAATCTCAGTTTATTTATTCAGATGTTCCAGGAAGATGCTGCTGCCCATTTCCAAGTTTTAATTTTCCCTCTGACGTTTACAACACCCAGGGGATGAGACGGGGTGGTAGATTTTCTTAAACCACACGGCATGTATTACGTATATATAGATATAGATTACTATGCAGTCATACTGCAGCGCTCTCACTGCATCATGGCGTATTGAATGCGGTAAAACTAAAGTTGGCAGGGAAATCTAATCCGGAAAACGATGGCGTGCAGTTGTTCTGACACTACTGATTACGAAATGCCAACTCTAAACTGATTTACAGTATGAATTTTAAGTTTAATAGTAATTATAAATTACCGAGCTTAATTTTTTGGGTTTTTGGATATTCGTCGGAAAGCGTTTATTAGTGCAGAATAACTCCATAATATTCAATGCTGTCATTATACTGCTCGGAAACGCACGCGGGTAGTTAGATTTTTTTGACTTGTACCAAAATGGCGGCGACGTGTTACGTCAACCGTCGCGCCTCGTTACGGGCTTTGAATGTCTGGATAGAGCATTCTAAGATCAAACCCTACTTCAAGTTACTTTCAACAGAATTTTTTTATTATGACGGATGCATTTTCATTAATAACGATTCATTCTTCGATGCACAGTGTGATTCGAAGGAAGATGTGTAAAGTGATACCAAAAAGCTATAATTTTGGTTATTGTTTCTCAGAGGGGGTTACAACGTTTTTTTTTTATTTTGTTTTTTTTTTTATTTTTTTTTTGTTACAAAACGTTCACCTGATGGTAAGTGCAACGTCTGCCCATAACAAATGCTGTGTCACCCAGAAAATTTCTATGTGACACCACACTGTGCCCATCACCCCGAGACAAAAGTTCTTAAGTCTCATAGGCCCAGTGATTACGCTAGCGCACAGTGCCTTTCAAACTTAAACACTTTAATCTTTTCACACTACTGCTTCACGGCAGAGCAACTGGCCCTGTGGTGGTACCTACCTAGACGGATAGGAATCCTACCACCAGTGAAGTTTTGCTTTATCGTAGTTTTTATTTATTTGGAATTTTACTTTTTTTAATAATTTATATTTATTAATTTAAATTTGTTTATGATTTTTCTTGTATGTGTTGTCAAGTAAATCCATTCTATTCTAATTTGAGAGTCCTCATAACTTGTCAGTTTTTATTTGGTTATAAAAAGGAAGTAACAGCCTATATATATCCCACTGCTGAGTGCAGGCCTCCTCTCATTTCTGAGAGGGTTTCGGCGGAAAGCCCTCCACGCTGCTCCGGTGCGGGTTGGCGGATATTTTTATTTCTTAGACGTACAGGTTTCCCCACGATGTTCTCCTTCACCTTTTACCTTTAACTGGGATTCGGGGTTCTAATCCTAAATCCGAGCCTGTCGTCAAGCAATAGTATGCAACCATTACGGTGTTTCGTTATGAAGGGCACTGTCAGCTATTGGAATTACTAGGGATGGGAGTTAAGAACGTTTCAGGGTGACGTGCGCAGTGTGGTTGAACATAGAAAGGTTCTGTGTGACAATATTTGTTATGAGCAGTCGTTGCATTTGTACTATAAGAAACGCAGTGTCAGCAGTCACCCAGAACATTTCTGAGTGTCATCGAACTGTACTCGTCACGCTGATACTTCAGTTCTTAAGTTTCTAATGCCCAGTAACTATACTATTATAGCTATCAGTACCCTTCAAACAGACACATGAAGCAGTAGTGAGAAAACACAGAAATGTTTCCACACTACTGGTTCATGGCAGAATTACTGGCACTGCGGTGGTACCTACCTAGACGGATCTACCACCAGTGTTAGTTATACGACAATACAAAATTCTCGAGATGCCTTTCCTTCTATCAAGGTCCAAGAATTTCGTTGACAAATATTTGTCGCAAAATCTTTATTATCTTGTAGTGTGTTTGTTAGATACATATCTATTCAAATAAATAACATTGAAGTGTCTGTTTGTAGTAACAAAAATAACAGCTTTCTACTCAATGGCCATGAAAGTATATACGATATATAAAAGAAAAAACAATTTTTAAAATTTTTGTCTGTCTGTTTGTCTGTTTGTTTCGGCTTATCTCCGAAACAGCTGGACCGATTTTGACTGGAATTTAATTGACAGATAGCTGATATATAGCGGGTTAACTTAGCTTACTTAAATTTTTGGAAAAAATTAGGGTTCCGCGCAAAAAAATTAAAACTCCAGAATCCGATTTAAATAGGGAAGTATATATGTATATCGACGATCGGGGACTTTCCTACGCGGGTGAAACCGCAGGGCACAGCTTGTCGTGTGATATAGAAACATCAATACGTTGAATCATGGCTATAAAGCCGCGGCCACACTAACCCATTGTATCCGGATTACGGGTAACATCCTTTAATAATAAAACGCCTGGGTTGCAATCAGCGTTATCAGTAGTACTTACTTACTTAATACAGCGTTATCAGTTACTGTTTCTGTTGAAATTATAGCTTGTACTGTAAGTCAACAATGTAATTCATTCTATAAGTAGGTTCGAAACCGAACATTTAAAGGAGGATGAGCGCACGGCTAGATGTATTATCATAACCGACAAGACAAAGGGCGGATTTCACCGTTGAAACTAAACGCGATCAGTTCAAGCTGAACGAAGTTTAAGCGTTTAACTGAGTTCAATGCTACTGTTTGCATTTCACCAACATCAACTGAACGGGATTAAAGCTAAACGCGGTTCAAATTCTGAACGCCCAATTTTCGACGTTCAGCTCTTTAAACGCGTTTAGAGAGCTGTCATTGTCAATTGCACAACTATGTAAACACAATAAATATTTTTAATACGTTTTGTTTATTGTTTGCATACATATGTGTCGTATGCATGAAAACAGGCTGTTTGATGACGCAAAATTGTAAATACATCGAGTTTTTGCTTTAAATTGTGACGATATTTCACGTGAACTTCGTTTTTCTGAACGCGATCAAAATGGAGCCGGTGAAATCGATTAGACGAAAACCGAGTTCAAATGATACATTTGAACTAAGTTCAGTAAAACGTGGTTTTATTAAACTTGGTTTCCAAAGCGATCGGTTAAATCGGGTCTTATAAACACGATCAGAAATCGCATCAAGCCGTCGTCTTTCCGTCTTGCTTAGACTTTTTTTTTATATAGATGCACGATAAAGTGTGGTGGCGGCTCGTTAAAAGAATATTACCACTCCATCTCATCCAATGGATCTCGTAAAAGGCGAGTAATGAATTAAACTGCACTGTGCACCCAACAGCACATGGGGGCGATGGGCTCACCACCTATCACACCAAGTGCATTATATTGTTTTGGTGAAACGTGGATTGTGGCAGTCATCTGTTTTTGCAGTGAGTGCTCAGTCTCTGACTACCCCTTATGGGATACAGTCGTGATCTTATGTATGTATGTATGTAAAGCTGTTTGCTACTGTTTCTCTGTTGATTTAATTTTTACAGTCACAAGATATTCAGATAATATGTGATTTTTTCATTATGTGAAACAAGCGACATATATACTATACATTTCAGTGCAATTGCAGTGCTGTATGATTGTGCCTTGTATCCTCTTCACATCGTATTGTTTACCGAATTTATTTATTATCTTACTTATTATTTATTTATTAATGGAAACAGTTATGAACTATTCCTTTTCCAGTGTCAAGTAACATATCCAAGTATAAAATCTTCAAGCAGCAACACTTCAAAATTTTGATCGACAGTAAATTGATAGTTGACTTTTACTGAACATTTGCTGGACTGATGGAGACAAAACGAAAAACACAATTTTGATCTTGAATTGAATTTGCCAATCACTGTACACTTTCAGGAGCACTTGCTGCATAATAAACTATCGATATCAAACATCAAAACTCCAAACAGAAATTAATAAAGGAAAGTAAGTTACCGAAGTACGTGTGGTGGCGGCTCGTCAAAAGAATACTACCACTCCGTCTCATCCAATGGATCTCGTAAAAGGCGAGTAAGGAATTAAACTGCACTGTGCACCCAACAGCGCATGGTGGCGATGGGCTCACCACCTATCACACCAAGTGCATTATATTGTTTTGGTGAAACGTGGATTGTGGCAGTCATCTGTTTTTGCAGTGAGTGCCCAGTCTCTGACTACCCCTTACGGGATACAGTCGTGATCTTATGTATGTATGTATGTAAGTAAGTTACTATGCTAAGATCCGCATGCAAATTGAACCAAACATTCTGAGCAGCAAAACGATGTAATTTTGTCAGTTTAATGTAGAGTCTTGCCTGCGCGGCCGTGCTAGCCAATTCAATATAGTCCTATTAGCCAATTTAATATATCCGCATGCGGATCTTAGCAAAGTAACTTACTTTCCTTTATTATAATGGTTTCCGCAAAGTAACGCCTGATTCTATTAACTAAACAGAAATTACAAAATGAAATAAAAACACTACTGCAACTTTTCGCGTTAGCGCCAAAAGTCATTATATTACTTTTTACCGGATGAATTTCAAAAAGAAAAACAGGCTGGGTCGGTTCTATTGCCTATCCTCACCACATTCGATGTAAGTGTAGCAAGAGGAGTTAAAAGTTTCGAACGTACATAATCTTTGCAAAAGCAACGCATTAGTTATTAATTATAATAAAAAAAACCTGATTTTTATAGTAATATGAGAAGTTGATGTCACTACAGAAATTTATTTTATTTATTTATTAATGGAAACAGTCATAAACTATTTTCCAGTGTCAAGTAACATATCCAAATATACAATCTTCAAGCAGCAAGATACAAAATTTTGATCGACAGTAAATTGATAGTTGACTTTACTGAAGATTTGGTGGACTGATGGAGACAAAACGAAAAGCACAATTTTGGTCTTGAATTGAATTTTCCAGTCACTGTACACTTTCAGGAGCACTTGCTGAATAATTAACTATCATTATTAAACATCAAAACTCCAAATATACACAGAAAGCACAAAATTAAATAAAAACACTACTGCCATTTTTTGAGTTGCCGCCAAAAGTCTACTTAAGAAATAATATTTTCGCGGCAATCTTGCAGCACAGATTAAATATAACAAACGGTAGCATAGTCAATACTCAGTCTTCCTCATTTATGTTTCATAATTTATGATATTCTATCAGGTAGTTAGCTTTCATTGTTGATAATATTGTTTTAGTTTATTTTAATTATTTTTTCTATATTATGTGCATTTCTATAATAATCGTGTCGCATGTGACGTCATTAAAACTATCGCTAACTTGAAAAGTGGCTGACTTTTATTGAATTTTGTAATTTCTGTGTATATTTGGAGTTTTGATGTTCAATATTGATAGTTTATTATGCAACAAGTGCTCGTGAAAGTGTACAGTGATTAGAAAATTAAATTATCGTAAAATTGTGCTTTTCCTTTTGTCTCCATCAGAGAACTATAATTTTACTGTCGATCGAAATGAAGCCTTTGTTATAACTAAGTTATTACTCGACATTGGCAAAAATGGTTCGATTTGGTTAATTGCCAGGATCAAAAAAGAACAAAAAGAATTTTCTCTTAGACGTAAAATAACTGCTATACTATAGTTAAGTTCTACTTTGATAAAAATTGTTTTTATTAGTCGATCAAGTGATGAAACGAGCAAAACGTTCACCTGATGGTGGCGTCTGCCCATAACATATGCTGTCACCCAGAACATTTCTGTGACACTACACTGCCATCACCGTGAGACATCAGTTCTTAAGTCTCGTGTGCTCATTGACTACACTAGCTCACAGTACCCTTCAGATCAGACTTCGCAAGTTGTCGAAACATTTTGTTGTTTGTGATTTCACCGTTGAAAATAAACGCGACTGATCGCGTTTAACTGATTCGAGCTAATTCGTCGAACTGATTCTAGCCAAACGAAGTTTGAGTTTAACTGAGTTCAATGTCACAGTTTTCATCAACATCAAAAGAACGCATTTAAATGAAACTAATTTTACGGATTTTATCGCGTTTAATTTTGTTATTTATAACCCGACGTTTCGAGTGCTTTACAGCACCCATGGTCACGGGGGGTCACGGGATCGGACCACAAATAATAATTAAAAGCTGAAGGTACTCCGGGTTAACTATGACATCAGGACATCTGTCACCTCAGTCCCCCCCGTGACCATGGGTGCTGTAAAGCACTCGAAACGTCGGGTTATAAATAACAAAATAAACGCGATAAAATCCGTAAAATTAGTTTCATTTAAATGTGTAGTGTTCGCATAAATATAAGAAATCATTATCAAAAGAACGCAGTCAAAGCTAAACGCGATTCAATTTCTGAACGCGCAATTTTTGACGTTTTACTTTATAAACGCGTTTTGAACGCGTCTAGAGAGCTGTCATTGTCAATTGCACAACTATGTAAATCCATTATTTTATTTCGTATAGTCTATTGTTTGCATACCTATGTGATGATGATGATGTTCTCCTAGCCGATTTCGACCACGGCGACAACTTCCGAATACTGTCGAGAGCCATCAACTGCGCAGGAGATATTGTAGTGCCACAAGTGTACGCGCAAATCCAGAGGCACTCACTCGTCCCAACCTACCCGCGCCCGATGTAACGCTGATGCGATAAGATCGGAGGTAGGCTAGAATGCAGTGTCAGAAACACGGAGACAATCAAAACACAACCAGACCCGAAAACCAACAATTTGTGTTTTAGCACAAATGTTGGCTCCGGCTGGGAATCGAATCCAGGACCCGCGGCGTGGAAGTCAGATACTCTGACCACTAGGCCAGGCGGTCGGTACCTATGTAAGTAGTAGGTACATTGTAGTAACAAAAATAACAGCTTTCTACTCAATGGCCATGAAAGTATATACGATATATAAAAGAAAAAACAATTTTTAAAATTTTTGTCTGTCTGTTTGTCTGTTTGTTTCGGCTTATCTCCGAAACAGCTGGACCGATTTTGACTGGAATTTAATTGACAGATAGCTGATATATAGCGGGTTAACTTAGCTTACTTAAATTTTTGGAAAAAATTAGGGTTCCGCGCAAAAAAATTAAAACTCCAGAATCCGATTTAAATAGGGAAGTATATATGTATATCGACGATCGGGGACTTTCCTACGCGGGTGAAACCGCAGGGCACAGCTTGTCGTGTGATATAGAAACATCAATACGTTGAATCATGGCTATAAAGCCGCGGCCACACTAACCCATTGTATCCGGATTACGGGTAACATCCTTTAATAATAAAACGCCTGGGTTGCAATCAGCGTTATCAGTAGTACTTACTTACTTAATACAGCGTTATCAGTTACTGTTTCTGTTGAAATTATAGCTTGTACTGTAAGTCAACAATGTAATTCATTCTATAAGTAGGTTCGAAACCGAACATTTAAAGGAGGATGAGCGCACGGCTAGATGTATTATCATAACCGACAAGACAAAGGGCGGATTTCACCGTTGAAACTAAACGCGATCAGTTCAAGCTGAACGAAGTTTAAGCGTTTAACTGAGTTCAATGCTACTGTTTGCATTTCACCAACATCAACTGAACGGGATTAAAGCTAAACGCGGTTCAAATTCTGAACGCCCAATTTTCGACGTTCAGCTCTTTAAACGCGTTTAGAGAGCTGTCATTGTCAATTGCACAACTATGTAAACACAATAAATATTTTTAATACGTTTTGTTTATTGTTTGCATACATATGTGTCGTATGCATGAAAACAGGCTGTTTGATGACGCAAAATTGTAAATACATCGAGTTTTTGCTTTAAATTGTGACGATATTTCACGTGAACTTCGTTTTTCTGAACGCGATCAAAATGGAGCCGGTGAAATCGATTAGACGAAAACCGAGTTCAAATGATACATTTGAACTAAGTTCAGTAAAACGTGGTTTTATTAAACTTGGTTTCCAAAGCGATCGGTTAAATCGGGTCTTATAAACACGATCAGAAATCGCATCAAGCCGTCGTCTTTCCGTCTTGCTTAGACTTTTTTTTTATATAGATGCACGATAAAGTGTGGTGGCGGCTCGTTAAAAGAATATTACCACTCCATCTCATCCAATGGATCTCGTAAAAGGCGAGTAATGAATTAAACTGCACTGTGCACCCAACAGCACATGGGGGCGATGGGCTCACCACCTATCACACCAAGTGCATTATATTGTTTTGGTGAAACGTGGATTGTGGCAGTCATCTGTTTTTGCAGTGAGTGCTCAGTCTCTGACTACCCCTTATGGGATACAGTCGTGATCTTATGTATGTATGTATGTAAAGCTGTTTGCTACTGTTTCTCTGTTGATTTAATTTTTACAGTCACAAGATATTCAGATAATATGTGATTTTTTCATTATGTGAAACAAGCGACATATATACTATACATTTCAGTGCAATTGCAGTGCTGTATGATTGTGCCTTGTATCCTCTTCACATCGTATTGTTTACCGAATTTATTTATTATCTTACTTATTATTTATTTATTAATGGAAACAGTTATGAACTATTCCTTTTCCAGTGTCAAGTAACATATCCAAGTATAAAATCTTCAAGCAGCAACACTTCAAAATTTTGATCGACAGTAAATTGATAGTTGACTTTTACTGAACATTTGCTGGACTGATGGAGACAAAACGAAAAACACAATTTTGATCTTGAATTGAATTTGCCAATCACTGTACACTTTCAGGAGCACTTGCTGCATAATAAACTATCGATATCAAACATCAAAACTCCAAACAGAAATTAATAAAGGAAAGTAAGTTACCGAAGTACGTGTGGTGGCGGCTCGTCAAAAGAATACTACCACTCCGTCTCATCCAATGGATCTCGTAAAAGGCGAGTAAGGAATTAAACTGCACTGTGCACCCAACAGCGCATGGTGGCGATGGGCTCACCACCTATCACACCAAGTGCATTATATTGTTTTGGTGAAACGTGGATTGTGGCAGTCATCTGTTTTTGCAGTGAGTGCCCAGTCTCTGACTACCCCTTACGGGATACAGTCGTGATCTTATGTATGTATGTATGTAAGTAAGTTACTATGCTAAGATCCGCATGCAAATTGAACCAAACATTCTGAGCAGCAAAACGATGTAATTTTGTCAGTTTAATGTAGAGTCTTGCCTGCGCGGCCGTGCTAGCCAATTCAATATAGTCCTATTAGCCAATTTAATATATCCGCATGCGGATCTTAGCAAAGTAACTTACTTTCCTTTATTATAATGGTTTCCGCAAAGTAACGCCTGATTCTATTAACTAAACAGAAATTACAAAATGAAATAAAAACACTACTGCAACTTTTCGCGTTAGCGCCAAAAGTCATTATATTACTTTTTACCGGATGAATTTCAAAAAGAAAAACAGGCTGGGTCGGTTCTATTGCCTATCCTCACCACATTCGATGTAAGTGTAGCAAGAGGAGTTAAAAGTTTCGAACGTACATAATCTTTGCAAAAGCAACGCATTAGTTATTAATTATAATTAAAAAAACCTGATTTTTATAGTAATATGAGAAGTTGATGTCACTACAGAAATTTATTTTATTTATTTATTAATGGAAACAGTCATAAACTATTTTCCAGTGTCAAGTAACATATCCAAATATACAATCTTCAAGCAGCAAGATACAAAATTTTGATCGACAGTAAATTGATAGTTGACTTTACTGAAGATTTGGTGGACTGATGGAGACAAAACGAAAAGCACAATTTTGGTCTTGAATTGAATTTTCCAGTCACTGTACACTTTCAGGAGCACTTGCTGAATAATTAACTATCATTATTAAACATCAAAACTCCAAATATACACAGAAAGCACAAAATTAAATAAAAACACTACTGCCATTTTTTGAGTTGCCGCCAAAAGTCTACTTAAGAAATAATATTTTCGCGGCAATCTTGCAGCACAGATTAAATATAACAAACGGTAGCATAGTCAATACTCAGTCTTCCTCATTTATGTTTCATAATTTATGATATTCTATCAGGTAGTTAGCTTTCATTGTTGATAATATTGTTTTAGTTTATTTTAATTATTTTTTCTATATTATGTGCATTTCTATAATAATCGTGTCGCATGTGACGTCATTAAAACTATCGCTAACTTGAAAAGTGGCTGACTTTTATTGAATTTTGTAATTTCTGTGTATATTTGGAGTTTTGATGTTCAATATTGATAGTTTATTATGCAACAAGTGCTCGTGAAAGTGTACAGTGATTAGAAAATTAAATTATCGTAAAATTGTGCTTTTCCTTTTGTCTCCATCAGAGAACTATAATTTTACTGTCGATCGAAATGAAGCCTTTGTTATAACTAAGTTATTACTCGACATTGGCAAAAATGGTTCGATTTGGTTAATTGCCAGGATCAAAAAAGAACAAAAAGAATTTTCTCTTAGACGTAAAATAACTGCTATACTATAGTTAAGTTCTACTTTGATAAAAATTGTTTTTATTAGTCGATCAAGTGATGAAACGAGCAAAACGTTCACCTGATGGTGGCGTCTGCCCATAACATATGCTGTCACCCAGAACATTTCTGTGACACTACACTGCCATCACCGTGAGACATCAGTTCTTAAGTCTCGTGTGCTCATTGACTACACTAGCTCACAGTACCCTTCAGATCAGACTTCGCAAGTTGTCGAAACATTTTGTTGTTTGTGATTTCACCGTTGAAAATAAACGCGACTGATCGCGTTTAACTGATTCGAGCTAATTCGTCGAACTGATTCTAGCCAAACGAAGTTTGAGTTTAACTGAGTTCAATGTCACAGTTTTCATCAACATCAAAAGAACGCATTTAAATGAAACTAATTTTACGGATTTTATCGCGTTTAATTTTGTTATTTATAACCCGACGTTTCGAGTGCTTTACAGCACCCATGGTCACGGGGGGTCACGGGATCGGACCACAAATAATAATTAAAAGCTGAAGGTACTCCGGGTTAACTATGACATCAGGACATCTGTCACCTCAGTCCCCCCCGTGACCATGGGTGCTGTAAAGCACTCGAAACGTCGGGTTATAAATAACAAAATAAACGCGATAAAATCCGTAAAATTAGTTTCATTTAAATGTGTAGTGTTCGCATAAATATAAGAAATCATTATCAAAAGAACGCAGTCAAAGCTAAACGCGATTCAATTTCTGAACGCGCAATTTTTGACGTTTTACTTTATAAACGCGTTTTGAACGCGTCTAGAGAGCTGTCATTGTCAATTGCACAACTATGTAAATCCATTATTTTATTTCGTATAGTCTATTGTTTGCATACCTATGTGATGATGATGATGTTCTCCTAGCCGATTTCGACCACGGCGACAACTTCCGAATACTGTCGAGAGCCATCAACTGCGCAGGAGATATTGTAGTGCCACAAGTGTACGCGCAAATCCAGAGGCACTCACTCGTCCCAACCTACCCGCGCCCGATGTAACGCTGATGCGATAAGATCGGAGGTAGGCTAGAATGCAGTGTCAGAAACACGGAGACAATCAAAACACAACCAGACCCGAAAACCAACAATTTGTGTTTTAGCACAAATGTTGGCTCCGGCTGGGAATCGAATCCAGGACCCGCGGCGTGGAAGTCAGATACTCTGACCACTAGGCCAGGCGGTCGGTACCTATGTAACCTATGTATAAAAACAGGCTGTTTGATGTCGCAAAATACGAAATTTACTTAGACAAAAATCGAGATCAAATTATTCATTTGAACTCAGTTCAGGATAACGTGGTTTTATTAAACTTCCTTTCTAAAGCGAACGGTGAAATAAGTTCTTAGTGTCCACCCCGAACCGCGTCGTAAAAGCCACGGCATACAGAAAAGTAAGTAAAGTAAAGTTTCAGCCAATAAATGTCCCACTGCTGAGCACAGGCCTCCTCTCATTTCTGAGAGGGTTTTGGAGCTAGGAAGAATCCGCCACGCTGCTCCAATGCGGGTTGGCGGACTGCACATGTCTTCGAATATTTTTTTTTTCTCAGACATGCAGGTTTCCTCACGATGTTTTCCTTCACCGCCGAGCACGTGGTAAATCAGCACTTAAAATAACAATTTTAGAGGTGCCGGCACCGGGGATCGAACCCAGATCACTCGCGTACTATGAAATTTAAAGCGAGCGCCTAGCCCCTGAGCTACCACGGCATACAGAAAAGATTAACAACTTTTTTTTTATAAAAGGTCGTCGCATTCCCGCACCATTAAGCGCATCCGACGCATGTTATCGCCGAGACATTAGAGTCACTGCTATTTATAACAGCTTACTGCGAGTGTGACGTCATCGAGCGAAATATTTTACATTGCAGATCACACGTAAGCGTGACGTCATTCGAGCGCGCGACCGATTTTCCGTGACGTAAGGCATTCCTTACGGGAATAGTTATAAAGGCGGGAACAAAATTGCCTGCGAATGATTACTATGCAGGAATTCGTCTAGGTAGGTCAGGTACTGCGGCACCAGTTATTCCGCCGTGAAGCAGTAGTACATACCCATATAAGGAGCAGGCAGAGAGCACACGTAGCCCACATTTCGCCCTTGCGGTAAAAGAGGCGTGACGGGTGGCGACGGGTTTTTTTTTCACGGGTTCAAAAACTACTGAACCGATTTTAAAAATTCTTTCACCTATATACAGCTACATTATCACCGACTCACATGAGTTGTATTTGATTTTTTTATTATTATTTGATAAAAGTGACGGAACGAGCAAAACGTTCACCTGATGGAAAGTGAAACGTTCATAACAAATGCTGTGTCACCCAGTACAGTGTGACACCACAATGCGCCCGTCACCCTGAGACATCAGTTCTTAAGTCTCATATGCCCAGTGATTACGCTAGCTCTCAGTGCCCTTCAAACCGAAACACAGTAATGTTTGCACACTACTGCTTCACGGCAGAATAACTGGCACTGGGGTGGTACCTACCTAGACGGATTCCTGCATAGGAATCCTACGACCAGTAAAATAACTATTATAGTTAAGTCACAATAACCGCTTTTTGTTCAAATTAGTCTATCAAAACAAGGGTAATATGGATAGATGACATCCGTATCATGATATTAATCCTTATCCTACGGAATAGTTTCATATCAAGGTTGATTATGTACCAGAAAATCCCTGTTTAAATTATTCGAATCGGACATATCGTTCACAAGTTACGACATGTATAAAAATTCTAAAAGTAAGGAAAATGCCTCGGTGTGAGTAAACAGCCCGACGCTCGCTAACAATTGATTAGTGGTATGTAATTTTAATTACATATTTCTTTTAATTTAAAACTTATGAAAGTAAAAGTTAGGAATTGCTGTTGTCCTGTTTGTCCAAATAAAGTACTAATTTATCTTTCTAATATCTGTCTACCCGTGCGAAGCCGGGGCGGATCGCTAGTAGACGTATATGCTTGTCGTTTTTAGTCTCACTTTTCCGTTAGAGTTTCAAATCAGAAGGATTCTTAAGAAGTGTTCACTTCAATAGAGACACCAGAGCTCCTTGCCGGTTCTTCTCTGAGATCATATTTTCCGAACCGGTGTAGATTTTAACATAAGCTATTGTACGGACAGCCTTTATCCATTCAGAATAGCTCCATAATATGCAATGCTGTCACTATACTGCTGGTGGTAGGATTCCTATGCAGGAATCCGTCTAGGTAGGTACCACCTCAGGGCCAGTTATTCTACCGTGAAGCAGAGGTGTGCAAAAATTACTGTGTTTCGGTTTGAAGGGCATTGTGAGCTAGCGTAATCACTGGCCATGTGAGACTTAAGAACTTATGTCTGAAGAATAATGTAGTGTCACAAAAAAATTTTCTGGGTGACACAGCATTTGTTATGGGCAGACGTTGCACTTACCATCAGGTGAACATTTGGCTCGTTACATCACTTCATTCAATAAAAAAAATGGAGAGTAAGAATTTTTTGTACCAAACTGACGTGGCTCGCCACCCTTTGCGAGACCGAAAAGTGGGCCTTAGTGACCTCTATCCACCGCTTACATGGGAAAAAGGCGTGACTGTATCGTTCGTTCGTTCGTTTCAGCCTATCACAAGTCCTCTGAACATAGGCCTCCCCCATAGACTGCCACAAAAGTTTGTAGCTCTCGTTTTGGAGGGATTTCTCCATAGTTTTGGCGGGCGGGTTTGCAACCGAAGTTTTTTTATTCAGATGTTCAGGGAAGATGCTGCTGCCCATCTCCTGGTTATCATATACGCTCTGTCGACTTTTACACCACACACGGGATGAGATGGGGTGGTAGTCTCTCTTAGGCCGCCACCACAAGACGTACACACTTGCGTAATTGTATGTATGTATGTTATTATTCGTTTTCGTAGTCGTAAACATACTCTGCACAATGCGCTATGTAATACATTTCTCACTAATTAATATTATCTCGTGGAATATTTAGCGTTTATTTTAACGTCAATACGCTCTAGTTTATCATGGATCAAAAGGTTAGTGTATGCATGACAGAAATCACTCCAGTGGATACGTTGTTCCTAATATAAAGACATCGGCTGCGGCAAATTCAACATGCATCCATGCTTTGCGGGGCTATTGCGAATATACAAATATATGTCAAATAAGTGTCTGCATACTGGTTATGACTAACAAAAAAGATATCATATGAAAAATGATCGTCATTTTCGTTTACCATAACCAGTAAGCCGTGGTAGCTCAGGGGCCCGGTGCTCGCCTTTAATTTCATAGTAAGCGAGTAACCTGGGTTCGATCATCGGTGCCAGGACCTCTAAATTTGTTCTACAAATTTAAGTGCTGATTTACCACGTGCTTAGCGGTGAAGGAAAACATCGCGAGGAAACCTGCATCTCCGTGGAATAGAAATATTTCGAGGACGTGTGAAGTCCGCCAACCCGCATTGGAGCAGCGTGGCGGACTATCCCCGGCTCCAAAACCATCTCAGAAATGAGAGGAGGCCTGTGCTCAGCAGTGGGACTTTTATAGGCTGTCACTTTACTTTACTTTTTTTATAACCAGTATGACATTATTTGACATATATTCGTTCAACAATTTTACAAGTGATCATCACTTTGGATACGCAATAGCTCTGCTGGTTGGCGATTTCCGTGGCGTTGGTGCAGCGACAGCATAACATCACAGACTTATGTAATTAATTTAAAAAAACAAAATTTTTAGGTCACTATTTCAATTAGATTCCTATGCAGGAATCCGTGTAGGTAGGTACCACCCCAGGGCCAGTTGTTCTGCCGTGAAGCAGTAGTGTGCAAGCATTACTGTGTTTCGGTTTGAAGGGCACTGAGAGCTAGCGTAATCACTGGGCATATTAGACTTAAGAACTTATGTCTCAGGGTGATGGGCATAGTATGGTGTCAAACAGAAATTTTCTGAGTGATACAGTATTTGTTACGGGCAGAATTTGCAAAGATGACTGTGTTTCGGTTTGAAGGTTACTGAGAGCGTAATCACTGGCATGCGGGACTTATTATGTAGTGTTATGTGAAGGGCGTAGTGCCCACACAGAATTGTTCTGAGTGACACAGCATTTGTTATGGGCAGACGTTTGCACATACCATCAGGTGAACGTTTAGCTCGTTTCGTCACTTTATCAAATAATAAAAACAAAACACCTGTGTCACTGTTTGTGTTACATGCTCGCGGATGAATGGCCGGTAATATTGTGGAATGTATGAAGTGTTACCGTGTGGTTGCAACGGGTGTCGTGAAAGTCGACAGAGGGAAAATAAAAAAAACAGTAGTTGGGCAGCAGCGTCTTCCTGAAACGTCTAAATAAATACACTGCGGTTGCCAACCCGCCTGTCAAGCGTGGCAACTATGGCAAAATTCTCCCAAAACGAGTGCCACAAACTTTTGTTGCAATCTGAAATGATGATGATGATGGTGTATGAAGTTCACTGAGCCAGAAGAATGAGTTGTCATTTGAAAGTAAAATAAATAAATTGAAGTGGTTTGTTTGTGATAATATTAGGAATATTTTGTTTGTCTATTCCTACATATTTCACGCATTTTCCCCGTATGAGGGGTCGGCAGAGACCACATCCGTAGCCCACTTTTCGCCACCGCGGGAAAAGAGACGTGACGGGGGGAGAACCACGTCGTCGTCTTTTTGGTACGAGTCAAAAATATTTACTCCCCAATGCGTTCCCGTGAGCAGTACAATGACAGCATTGCATACATTACGGTATTATTCTGCTCGAAAGAGGTAGGTCCTATTCTACTCTACCGGACATTAAAGTAAAATAAATAACTGGAGCGGTTTGTTTGTGATGATATTAGGAATCTTTCGTTTGTCTATTCTTATGTATTTTTATATGTATGTATATAAATGTTTGTATGGAAATGCAATATAACGTCTCCTTCACATCATGTGCACACTTACAAATAATAATGATAAATATTCACAATTGCATATGAGACTTAAGAACTCATGTCTCAGGTTGACGAGCGCAGTATGGTGCTACACAGAAATATTCTCAGTAACACAGCGTCTGTCATGGGCAGACGTTGCACTTACCATCAGGTGAACTTTTTGCTCGTCTCGTCACTTTATCAAATGCAGCAGTTTATAAAAAACCTCAAAATGCAGACTGCGTGGCCTTTGATCGAAGTACCTTACGTCTACGCAGCTGGTCTTGGTTTCAGTCCTAGTTCCAACATTGTGCAAGAACATTAATTGTTGGTTTTCGGGTCTGGTCGTGTTCTGAACGAGCATGTGAAAACGCGCCCACCAATAAAAAGATATTGTAGTGTGGGACATCCGTTAAAAAAATTAAAAGATTTAATAAAAAATATTAAACTTACAACTAAAAGACAGCAACTACAACAAGAACGAATACAACAAGACTACATAACAAAATATCTTAAATTATACAAAATTTAAGAGGTTTGGTATGTTTTATCTGTGCTGCGGCATTGCCGCGTAGTTTCCCACCCGGCTCTTCTGTAATTAAAAAAAAATGTTTATCAAAATTTTATATGAATTAGATCGCATTTAAACGATAAATATTGTAGGTATTGTATGGACAGCCTTTATTTGTACAGAATAACACCATAATATGCCATGCTGTCACTATGCAGCTCGTGGGAACGCAATGGGGAGTAAGAATTGTTTGACTGGTTTGCCACGCTTCATGTCTCGTTTCCCGCGAGTTTTCATTTGTAATGCACAATAAAGAACTTCCGATAGAAATCGAAAGTAGTCGCTTTGGTCGTCATCACTACATTAAATATTTTATCATAATTGTCCTAAACTCAATTAATGTGTGTTTGTTATTTTGTTGCAGCTCTACAGATTAATGGAGAGTCGTTTCCTGATTATTGGCAAAATGACGAAGATTACGAGTGGTACAGCGACGAACTGGAAAAACTCGGTATATTTAGTACAGGAGCCAAAGAGTTGACCAAAGAAGTAGAAAAAGAAAACAAAACAACTCCTGAAAATCAAAATGAAGGCATTGACGTAGAGAATGACCGTAAGGTTGCAGAAGAAATCAATAAATTTATAAGCGATAATGAAAAAAAAGTCAATTCTAAAGATGTACAATCGGAAGATGGTTTAGTAGATTATCAAATTGAAGATAACAGATCTGAAGTTGACGATGATGATGAATTTGTAGCCGACTTAATTGAGGATAAAGGTAAAGTGCCTGAAGGCATAGAAGTGGATTTGCAGTCCTTAAATGAGTTGGCTGATGACATTGCAGAATTAAACACGATTAAAGAATCGCTTGATGACAGTAAAGAAGAGTCTGTGTCTAATATTAATAAAACATATCAGACAGATGGTGGGAGCACTGATCTAGACAAAGAACTACAAAATCGTGTTAAAACGTTTGACATAGATACTTCCGATATCGCCAAGGGCGAAGACAGTTTAAACAATAGTAATGAGGCAGAGACGACAGATAACGCTAAAATATTTTTAGAAACAGAAAAGATTTTAAAGGATGACGCCAACGATGACTTCTTGGGAGGTTATCCCTTATCTCCTGAACAATCTAATTTAGGGGAGATAGTCGAACAAACTAAGAAAATTTTGGAGACAACTGATGATAAACTAGATGAAAATATTAAAGAGGTTTTGACAAAAGACAAAGTGATAGAAAGCTTAGAATTAGAAGAAGATGAAATTAAAAGCTTTGATGAAGCTTATGATGATCTTCTGGACCATTGGGATAATGTAAACAGATATTACGACAAACAGAATTCCACCTCTGACTTAGATGAGGAAATTAGCATTCTTAATAAGAAAGTTAAAGATTTAACCGATGACTACGAAAATATTGACGACGATAACTTAGAAAGTCTGTTTCCTTCAATTAAAACAAAAGTTGATGACGAGATCCTGCAGGAAGAACCCTTCGCTGATGATACCCAAAAGGAGGAAGAAGAAAAACATAAAGAACCAGAAGTAATTGAGTACCTTCACGATGCTTTAGAGGCAAGCGATGAGTTGCAGAACCCTGACGCTGAAATGATTAACATTACATCATCTACTCCTAATTCAGTTGAGGTTGAACAATTAGCTGTAAACCGTGTTAACGAAAATAAAATTGAAAAAAGTACAGTACCCGCAGTCACCGTGGACTATGAACATCTTTCCGAATCGGAATACGATCGGGTAATGGAAGAATTCAAATCTCAACACAGTGAAGATCTTAACTTTAAATCTGAAGTTTTCGATAAGCATGTTGCTCCTATTCACATAACTATAGACGATAAGCCCATGGTCGTAACTTCTCCCAACTATCCAAGCAATTATCCAACCAATAACATCATTGACTGGATTTTCTACGGAGAAGGTGAAGGCATTGAGTTCAATGTAACGGACTTTGCTGTTAATGGACATCTTGGAGATTATCTTTTGGTGAAACCAGGTAACTGGTTTTAAAAATATATTTCCATGTATATCTATAGATATCAATAAGAAGTTTATATTTATATCGTGATCATAATTTCATACTATTAACGTTCTACTGAACGGAGGCCACCCTCAATGTACATCATCAAGAGCAGTTCAGGAACACTTCCGGGCTTCGACAACCTGCGCCGTAGTCGACATTCTAGAACCTTCCTTTCCCATCGGTGTTCAGTTATTTACGTGATATACATAGTTTGTCCAAAGCCACTTTAGCCTGGAAATTCTTTAAACTATAATTATTCGGTTCTTGAAATTAGTGCACATTTCATATGAGTCCTCGATAGTGGGTGATAGCAGACTATTTTACTGGTGGTAGGACACCTATGTAGAAAGCCGTATAGGTACCAATGCAGTGCCAGTTATTCTCCCGTAAAGGAGTAGAGTGCAAACATTGCTGTGTTTCGGTTTGAAGGACCCTAATAGCCAGTGTAATTACTGGGCATATGAGACTTGAGAACTGTGTCAGAGTGACAAGCGCAATGTAGCTCCACCCAGAAATGATCCGGGTGACATAGCATAAAAGTGACAAAGCAGTAAAATTATATACTGCGATCAACTAACATACATTCATCTCTATACTTCTTCACAATTCACGTTTAATGTAAATCTCCTTTACTGTCCAAACTATAAGACTGGAACGAACTTAAGATATCCACTAGCGAATTTTAAACGTTTCTTATATTACAAAGTATCATTTGCAAAAATATTAAGTTAAAGATGGTTATGTATATGTATGTGTATGTATGTGGATGTAAATGTTTTATATGTTTTTTTTATTTATAGAACAAAAGTGTCGAGCTTAATGTTTACCTGATGGTAAATGTAACGTCTGCCCATAAGAAATGCTGTCTCACCCGGAACATTCCAAACATTTTGTCACACTGCGCTAGTCACCCTGAGACGTTAGTTCTTAAGTCTCGTATGCCCGCCCAGCTCTCAGTGCCCTTCTGGACTGAAATACAGTAATGTTTGCACATTACTGCTTCACGGCGGACCAACTGGATCTACGGTGGTACCTACTCTAATGAATTCCTGCAAAAGATCCTATCACCAGTGTAATGAATACGTTCTTTTAATATATTTATTGCATCTCCTCTTCACCATTGAGGTTTCATGTTCAACTCCTTTGCTATCCAAGACTGGAACGAACTTCCTTATAGCATTAGGATATTCATCATTTTATAACGGGCTCTGTACTAATAATACAAATTGTCTTTTACTCGATTACTGGTGGTAGGATTCCTATGCAGGAATCCGTCTAGGTAGGTACCACCCCAGGGCCAGTTATTCTGCCGTGAAGCAGTAGTGTGCAAGCATTACTGTGTTTCGGTTTGAAGGGCACTGTGAGCTAGCGTAATCACTGGGCATTTGAGACTTAAGAACTGATGTCTCAGGGTGACGAGCGCAGTGTGGTGTCACACAGAAATATTCTGCGTGACACAGCATTTGCTGTGGGCGGACGTTCACTTTATACAATAAAAAAAAAAAAAACATAGCTATGTATATTTGTACGTGTCTGTAAATTAATGCCTATGAATGTATTTACCACCTACATACCTCTTTCCTAGCGAGGTGTCGTAAGAGGCGACTAAAGTATTGTACGGGCAGACTTTATTTGTGCAGAATAACACCTTAATATGCAATGCTATACTATACTGCTCGTGAGAACGCAATGAGAAGTAAGATTTTGACTCCAGCCAAGATGGCAGCGATGTGGTTCACCAGTCGTCACGTTTAACGTGTGTCGTCTCTGCCTACACCGTATATGAGAAAAAGGCGTGACTGTATGTATTTATGTTTCGCGTATTTGGTGTGGTGGAGGCTCGTTAAAAGAATAAAAGTTTCAGCCTATAAATGTCCCACTGCTGAGCACAGGCCTCCTCTCATTTCTGAGAGGGATTAGGAGCTAGGAAGAATCCGCCACGCTGCTCCAATGCGGGTTGGCGGACTTCACATGTCTTCGAAATATTTCTATTCCTCGGACATGCAGGTTACAAGACGTTAAAAGAATACTACCACTCCATCTCATCCAATGGATCTCGTAAAAGGCGAGTAAGGAATTAAACTGCACTGTGCACCCAACAGCGCATGGTGGCGATGGGCTCACCACCTATCACACCAAGTGCATTATATTGTTTTGGTGAAACGTGGATTGTGGCAGTCATCTGTTTTTGCAGTGAGTGCCCAGTCTCTGACTACCCCTTATGGGATACAGTCGTGATCGTATGTATTATGTATGTAAATACATACTGAAACTAGTTCACTGAACTGAAATCAGTTACCCTAGACGCTGACTGGTACACATCGCTATAGATTGCCAACATAAGTTTGTAGCTCTCACTTTTAGGATATTTAGTCGTAGTTGCCACGCTTGGCAGACGGGGTTGGCGACCGCAGTATATTTATTCATATGTTCCAGGAAGATGCTGCTGCCCATATCCTGGTTTTATTTTCCCTGTGTCGACTTTTACGACAACCACGGGATGAGATGGGGTGGTAGATTCTCTTAAGCCGCCACCATGCAGCACAGCATATTAATGCCCCACTGCAGGGCACGGTCTTTCTCCAATTTTTTGTTACAAAGGATTCACGAATCATCGACAGAGGTTTCCTCGCGTCGTTTTCTTCACCGCCGAGCGCTTGGTAAATCAGAAATAAAATCAACAATTTTCGTGGGAATCGAACCCTTATCACTAGCGTTGTAAACAAAAGTTAAATGAGCGCCCGACCTCTTAGCTACCACGGCTCTTTTTTATTTATGGTGGGTACGCAGTGCCAGTAATTCTGCCATCAAGTATTCCAGGAAAATGCTGCTGCCCATCTGATTAAAATTTTTCCTCTGTCGATTTTAGATGGGGCGGTAGATTCTCTTAAGCCGCACAGAGTTTTTAATAAATATTCTATTAGGTGGAGTCGACGCAACCGGCAACGAGGGCCTCGTGTTCTCCTACACTCTGACTTCCGAGCGTCAGTACCGATTCATGGATGTGAACCGGATGTTCGTTCGCTTCGAAGCCCGACCTGGAATGCAGTTCATGAGGGGATTCAGTTTCAGTGTCAAATTGCTTAGTAAGTTGTTAAAGCTGTAAAAATTCTTAAGAAAATAAGTTATCTCAATCAAATTTTTTTTTTTGATAAGGTGATGAAACGAGCAAAACGTTCATCTGATGGTAAGTGCAACGGCTGCCCATAACAATTGCTGTGTCACCCAAAAAATTTCTGTGTGACACCACACTGCGTCCATTACCCTGAGACATCTGTTCTTAAGTCTCTTATGCCCACTGATTACGCTAGCTCTCAGTGCCCTTCAAACCGAAACACAGTAATGTTTGCACACTACTGCTTCACGGCAGAATAACTGGCCCTGGGGTGGTACCTACCTAGACGGTACCTGCATAGGAATCCTACCACCAGTAAAAAACTTGCCAAGAAGATATAATTAGGCCGCCAATACACCTGTAAGTTTTTTTTTAGTGCATAATGTGACGAGACGAGAAAAGCGTTCACCTAATGGTAAGTGCAACGTCTGCCCATAACAAATGCTGTGTCACCCAGAACACTTCTGTATGACACCTCACTGTGCCCATCACCCAGAGACATCAGTTCTTAAGTCTCATATGTCCAGTGATTAGCTCACAGTGCCCTTCAATCTGAAACACAGTAATGTTTGCACAATACTGCTTCACGGCAGAATAACTGGCCTGGGGTTGTACCTACCTGGACGGATTCCTGTACGAAAGTATTATTTACAGAAATTTTATTTTAAGTGTTAACACAGTAATAAGTTACTTACATAAATCCTACGGAAGCATCTTACAAGCGTAACGCATGCTTTAGATACAACGTCCAATGGTTAGAGTACGTAACTACATTTGCGTGATTCGAACTCAGGACCGGTGACGTAGAAGTCAGGTACTCTGACTACTACCTAACGTTGTCACTATAGTGTCTCCTGCGCAGTTCATGCAGCAGCAGCATCATGGTTTGTTACTTTTCTTTTAGGAAACTGACCGTGTGTATCGTTTGCCGGATAGATTGTAGGATTATTTAACATCACAACACTTTACAGAACACGTACCTTATGAGCCTGAACCGGAACCCCAACCGGAGCCAGTGATTGTTCCGCCGCACTCCACCATCACGCTCAACCTTGGCGGCACTACCCTCGAGAACTTCATCAACCAGGAGGTCGAGCAGGAGTTCCGGCAGATTGTGGCAGACATGGCCGCCATGTACATAAACGCTAACAACATTGAGCACGGACTAAATACCACGTGAGTATTAAAGATTTAAAAAGTTTAGTTCATCATCATCACATTTAAATAAAACTAGTTCATCACTTCATCATCACTTCAGCCTATTACTAATCTACTGTTGAACATAGGCCACCCCAAAAAATTACCACAAAAATTTGTGGCTCTCATTTTGGGTGGATTTTGCCATAGTTACCACGCTTGGTAGTCGGGTTGGTAACCGCAGTTTATTTAATCAGATGTACCAGGAAGACGCTGCTGCCCATCTCCTGGTTTTATTTTTCCTGTGTCGACTTTTACGACACCCACGGGATGAGATGGGGTGGTAGATTCTCTTAAGCCGCCACCATGCAGCATGGCATATTAATGCCCCACTGCAGGGCACGGTCTTTCTCCCATTTTTGTTACAAAGGATTCACGAATCAAAGACGTTTTCTTCACCGCCGAGCGCTTGGTAAATCAACGTCTTGGTAAATTTTCGTGGGGATCGAACCCATATCACCAGCTTTGTAAACAAAATTTAAACGAGCGCCCGACCTCTTAGCTACCACGGCTTTTTTTTATTTATGGTGGGTACGCAGTCAGTTAATCTGCTATCAAACAGTCGTGTGCAAATATTTATGCCTAATGACTTTAAGACACAGTAAGCTACGAGTATTTCTGCATTGATCGAACTAAAAATAATAATTAAAAGCTGAAGGTACCCTATCACATCAGGACGTCTGTCACCTCAGTTCTCCCGTGACCATGGTGCTGTAAAGCGCTCGAAACGTCGAGTTATAAATAGTCTAAATAAATCGCGATAAAATCTCATATGCCCAGTGATTACGCTAGCTCACAGTGCGCTTCAAACCGAAACAGTAATGTTTGCACACTACTGCTTCACGGCAGAATAACTGGCCCTGGGGTGGTACCTACCTAGACGGATTCCTGCATAGATATCCTACCACCAGTGAAGACCACCATTTAAAAAAAATACCGTCATATAAACAACGTGTCTCCTGTGTTTCTGTAGCCATTGCAGCTGTCCCGATTGGAAAACCAGATTCTCGATTATTTTCACCTCCTGTCCCGAAGTTTGACACACTGGACCTGACAACATTTCTCACATTACATTCATAACCGAACGCAATAATTTAGCACCGAATTTGTCGCCTGGTATTCCAACCCAGAACATTCATCGACGTGTGTAAATTATCCGAATACATTGCGTTCATATTTGAGAGATGTAGGTTAAAGTCTAGTGAAGTAGGTCGGCAACGAGCTTGAGGTGTGATCTGGGTCACCTGTTCGTCCCCCGGGCGATACATCGTTACATCCCCGATGAAACCGACGATCCAATGTGTTATATCTACGGTAGCTAGAAAACAAATAATTCTGGTTTTAAAATCTAATTTTCTAGAAAAGCGATCCTTACTTATAGATTTTGGAAAGACGACCGCGTGGCCTAGTACCTGTAGTGGTCGGAGTGACCGCGGGCCCTGAGTTCGAATCCTACTTGTACAACAATAGTGCTAAAAAACAAATTGTTTGTTATCCGGTTGTGTAGTGCATGCGAATTGGTTTTGAAAACGCCTAAAATCGTAGTGTACGCTTTTTCTTTAATAAACTGTACCCCGCGGTTTCACCCACGTAAAAAAGCCGACCCCGATCGATGATATACATATACATTTTCCAATTTCAATCGGATTTTAGGGTTTTAATTATTTTTCTAAAATTAAAGTAGCCTTAGATACCCACTATAATATCAGCTATCTGTCAGTGGAAGCCCCATCAAAACAAGTCCAGCGGTTACGGAGGTTAGCTGGAACAAACAGACAGACAGACAGACAATTTTTTTTTATATTATAAGAACTGTATATAGTTTCATAAGCATTGAGTAAAAAGCTGTTATTTTGTTATCACAAACAGACACTTCAATTTTATTTATTTGTATAGATGGAATCCGATATGAAATATAATTATTCTTGACGTAGGAAATTTTAATTTCGTTTGTCAAATGTCGTTTTGTTAGTAAGTAGGTATTAAGTATGAAATGAAAATGATATAAAAAATATTTATTATTCAACGTAAGAAATATAAATCTCGTTCGTCAAACGTCATTTTTTACAATCTATCACCGTTTCGTAATTAGGTTCCTCGGACGGAGAAGAAACAGGCGAAAGAAACTCCGTAGATATCCTCTATTTTCTTATTTTTTTTATGTTTGTCAAAATTACATTATAAATAAATTTACAAAGAACAGTCTCATAGACAACCGAACCACACTCCATGACAAAATGTGTTACATGGTTCAATAACAAATGAATAAATGCATTGCAAACACGAGCAGACCAGCCTCCACAAACAGCACCTGTTCACGAGTATGACGCATGTGGCAGCCATCGCCCTCCTCGACCATATTCAAGGGAAGTGGAGTATGAAATGTCAAATCCTTTAGTTTTTTTAAGCACCTGCCCTTATTCTTACTGCTGGTAGGATTCCTATGCAGGAATGCGTCTAGGTAGGTTCCACCCCAGGGCCAGTTATTCTGCCGTGAAGCAGTAGTGTGCAAGCATTACTGTGTTTCGGGTTGAAGGGCACTGTGAGCTAGCGTAATCACTGGGCATATGGGACTTAAGAACCGATGTCTCAGGGTGACGGCCGCAGTGTGGTGTCACACAGAAATATTCTGGGTGACACTGGTGACCCTTACCATCAGGTGAACGTTTTGCTCGTTTCGTCACTCTATACAATAAAAAAAAAATGATTGGAAGAGAATGTCGAAACGCGTTATTTCCGTCCATTACAATCATTAACGCACTTTTATTAAGACCATTTTATTAACATATGGTAAGGTAGTAAGGGGACAATACGTTGACATACATAACAGTCACGCTATTTTCCCATATAAGGGGCAGGCAGAGACCACACCCGTAGCCCACTTATCGCCCCTCCGGGAAAAGAGACTTGACGGATGGCGAACCGCCATTTTGGTACGATTAAAAAAAATCTCTCCGCGAGCATTATAGTGACAGCATTGCTAGTTACATAATTGCCTCTTACATATCAATATAGTACGCCTTCTTGTACGAAAATAATTCATCATCATCATCATCATCATCATTTAAGCCTGTCACTAGTCCACTGCTGAACATAGGCCTCCCCGTAGATTGCTACAAAAGTTTGTAGCTCTCATTTTGGGGTGAATTTTGCCATAGTTGCCACGCTTGGCAGGCGGGTTGGCAACCGCAGTTTATTTATTCTGATGTTCCAGGACGAATTAATTAAAATATTTTACGCCTTCTATTACAATAGCTTAAGTCGCTTCTTACGACACCTCGGTAGGAAAGAGGTAGGTGCTATTCTACTCTGCCGACCTATCGGCTTAAAAATTATATACATTGCGGCGTCTATCGGCTTAGCAATTAATCTATTCCTATTGTTAAATATATAACAATAGGAATACATTGAAGGATAAATAACTAACTTAATAATTTTGCAATGTATTCTGTGAAAAGAAAAGTTTTACGCAAGAAATCTTTTTTTCGTTTTCATTTTTATTCAAATAACACATTTGTGTTAAAAGTAACGTTTTGTCTCATAATATTCTCATTACAACTAACTCACCTAAAATACGGAAGCGACGTGATATAATAGGTAAAAATATTACAAAATTCCTCACCGCAAAAGCAACGTTCACGCATGCGCGGCGGGAAGTCCAGGCATGCGCGGAGCAAACGTCAGATCTATTTCAGTAGAACGCTTTCTTGCGGGCCAAGCTTACGGTAGCAAACGCTTTTAACAACAGCCGGTTAGTTAAGTTAAACAAAAGGGTTTAAATATTCCAAACATCCAAATGTCGCTCGTGTTAATAATTGTGTGTGACGCGAAAGCGAAATGCGATTGAAAGGAGCTCGGAAGTAAATATGCAGCAATGCGGTACGTACGTATCGACGCAAGCAGTATTCCCTGATGCCAAATCTCACATCTAGTGTCAAATTCATCAAAGCATGGAGCCGTTAATAGATAGGAACAACTTCGCCATCAGCGCTATGGTCACCGTCGCGATGCAAATACTATTCTTCACCATAGCCTCGCTCTTTCAAAGCGACAAATTGACCGATTTCACTGGTGGTGCCAACTTCATTATAATAGCTTTGCTTACTTTCTTCCTGGGCCAAGGCGGCAGTCACTTAAAAAATTATGACAGCAGGCAGCTGATGGTGACCGCGTTCGTGTGCGTGTGGGGAGCAAGACTTTCTGGTTACCTGATTTATAGAATATACCACATTGGTAGGGACAAACAGTTCGAAGATCGTAAAAGCAACACACTGCGGTTCGCAGTCTTCTATACGTTCCAAGCGGTTTGGGTATACGTCGTCAGCCTTCCAGTGATCATAATGAATTCTCCACATCATTCTTTCCCAAAAGCACCGAAAACTATGACAACTATGGACTCCGCTGGTGCTGGTATTTTCGTAATAGGACTGCTCATAGAAACTTATGCGGATCTCCAAAAGTTTGCGTTCAGGCAAGAGCCTGCCAATCAAGGAAGGTGGTGCAACGACGGACTGTGGCGGCTATCGAGACACCCTAATTATTTCGGAGAAGTTGTCCTGTGGTGGGGGATTTTTATAATATCACTAAACGTGATCGAAGGTATAGAATTTATTGCTGTACTGTCGCCGCTGTTCACAACAACAATTATATTGTTTTTATCTGGAATTCCGTTGCTGGAACGATCGGCGGACGAAAAGTACAAAGATAACCCAGATTATTTGTATTATAAAGCGTCAACGTCACCTCTGATACCGATACCGCCGGCTATTTACGTCGAGGTGCCGAAATTCTTGAAATGTATAATGTGCTGTGAATTTCCGATCTACGATTCCACTGGGGACGAATTCCCCGCGCCAACCATCGTCACCGAGACGACCAGTATATCCATGGTGCAGTCTCAGACATAGCTAACAAACGCCGCCCGCGACAACGCGGCGGCAAAATACGAATCGATCACCAAACAGAGCCAAACTGATCAGAAACAATTGTGATATACGGCTGAGGAGAGACCTCAGAAGAAATTGCCAAATTCGCTGCCACTTAAACAAAGTAACACTGTAGATATGAACAGATATAACGCTTATATGGAGAATATAAAAAGAAGCAAGAAGATTGCATTAGATTTAATAGAAGATACAAGAGATATAATTGAAAGTGGTGCATTAAGTCCCGTCGGCAATCAAGTCAGATTAAAAGTGACTAACTGCGAAGAATTCGTCGTAGCACCTAGTACAAGTCAAGACAGGTGTAAGAAGCCCACAGAATTCGTTAAGTACGGTAAAATTACATTTAACACAACAGCAATATTGCACCATTATCCTCAGATACAAAACACAAGCAGCACAGAGAATGGTTTGTCACGTAAAATAGTAGCTATAAAGAAATCAGATCTGAATGTACCTGAAGTAAAACAAACAGACAATAATAACGTTGTAAAATCTAAAAAGAAAGATACTAATATAACAGTTGAGGAGGTGAAAGACAACGACAACAATAATGAAATTGCGAGGACTGTCGAACCAAATTGCAAGCAGTCTAATGAAGAGGCGCTAAAGAGGCCTGTTAAGTTCGCGGAGGAAAAACTGGTATGAGATTTGGAGAAATGATTTTTTTCTCTGCACTTTCGAATGTGCAGATTTTGGTACCGACTGAGGCCTGCTCGAGTGAAAACAAACATATCGTATCACAAAAAATTGTAAATATGTTTAAGAAAAGACTGGAGTTGTTTTGCGAAAATGAACAATTAAATATAACAGAGAGTTATAAATGCTGATGCAGAGAAAATCAAATAAGTTTTAAGATAGAAGAAATAATGTTCTAAGTTTTAGAAATGTATAAGAGAATAGAAATAATCGCTGAATCCGTCTCAAATAGTAAAATGTAATGCTATGTGTAGAAAATTAATACATAAGGAGAAAATAAGTTAGAAGCCTTTTGGTAAGTTTATTAGTTAAGTTATTAAGAACTGAGTATAGTACAGACAACTAATGTTACTTTGACCTCATATTTCATAATTTTTTTTTTGATAAAGTAACGAGACGAGCAAAACGTTCACCTTATGGTAAGTGCAACGTCTGCCTGTAACAGCTGCTGTGTTACTCAGAACATTTCGCTTTATTTATTTTACTCAGATCATTGTAGCACCACACTGCGCCCGTCACCCTGAGACACAAGTTCTTAAATATCATATGCCCAGTGATTACGCTAGCTCACAGTGCCCTTCAGACCGAAACAGTAAAGTTTGCACACTACTGCTTCACGGCCCTAAAGTGGTACCTACCTAGACGGATTCCTGCGTTATTATTACTTACCTTATTTTTGATTTGCTGTCTTATCTTAAGTATGTATTTAAAAATAGTTCTTATTTTAAGTAATTAAAAAGTAATTATAACAAATATATATTATGCCCAGTAATCGCTCGCGCTGTTTTGATAGTCTCTATTCTAACTTATTTTATTTTTTCTAGCTCCGACAGAATATTAGCGCTGCAGTAACATTGTTGCTGTAGCAATATGCTGAGTCGGTTGCTTTTTCGTTGCTGCAATCCAATGGTCTTCTTTACCTTGTGATACTTTTAGCTACATCTCATATATGAGCGTGTATGTATATATGTTGTGCCGTGTGGTGGCGGCTCGTTAAAAGAATACTACCACTCCATCTCAACCAATGGATCTCGTAAAAGGCGAGTAAGGAATTAAACTGCACTGTGCACCCAACAGCGCATGGTGGCGATGGGCTCACCACCTATTCACACCAAGTGCATTATATTGTTTAGGTGAAACGTGGATTGTGGCAGTCATCTGTTTTTGTGAGTGCCCAGTCTCTGACTACCCCTTATGGGATACAGTCGTGATCTTATGTATGTATATACTTGGATGCGTGTGTTCATCCATATATATATATTATTCTTTTTTTAATTTTTCGTCTTTTATTATGAAGTTTTTTAAGTTAAGATGCTACTGTGTGTACTTTTAATAGTTAATAGTTTTTACAGCTACGAATTAAACATGTTCTATTCTATTCTATTCTATTCTATTCTATTCAATTAGTAAAGAACTTCCCACTTCGGCATTCATGTTTAGGAAATTATATTTAGGCAATGAGTTTTTTAAAACATCATCTACTAATAATTCTCTTGTATCGCAAATGAAAGAGATTTACTGGTGGTAGGATGTCTATGCAGGAATCCGTCCAGGTAAGCACCGCAGGGCCAGTTATTCTGCCGCGTTTCGGTCTGAAGCAGTATAATTACCGGGCATATGACACTTAAGAGTTAATGTCTCTGGGTGACGGGCGCAGTGTGGTGGCACACAGACATATTTTGAGTGACGCAGCATATGTAAGGGGCAGACGTTGCACTTACCATCAGGTGAACGTTTTGCTCGTCTGGTCACCACCGTGAAATGGACGCCCGATTCAGCGACTTCATGTTTCTCAGTCCGTACCTCAAATGTAAAGCGCTATCGACTTGGCGCATTCGCGTACATACAATACAAACATATGAAAATTTAAAATCTCTTTTGGCTTCGCTGTAATCGAGTAAAAAGATAATATTAGATGCATAATAAGGTTTAAGGTGCACCCACTGCACACCTGTAAAGAAGCCCTGTCGTTACATAATCGGCTCTTCATGATAAAGAAGGAGCTTACCGATTTTTACGACACCACCACACTTACACATACGTCTCTAGCTTACTCACTCACAGTTTCCTTTATAGCCAAGAACCTTCTACAATAAACGGACTATTTAATATGAAAATATTTTCTCAAAACGGATTGGTATTTATCTATATAATAATAATAAAGCTGAAGAGTCTGATTGTTTTTTTGTTTGAACAAGCTAATTTTTTTTTTGGGTAACATTTATTAGCGAAGATTGTTCCAGTAGTTTACTGGTGGTAGGATTCCTATAGAGGAATCCGTCTAGCCGCCCACGAAGTGAGATGGGGTGTTAGATGCTCTTAACCTTCAGCTTTTTATTATTATTTAGAGCTTACTGTTTTTTTTTAATTCATAAAAGTTACGGAACGAGCAAAATATTCACCTAATGGTAAGTGTAACGTCTGCCCATAACAAATGCTGTCTCACCCAGAAAATTACTGTGTGACACCACACTGCGCCCGTCACCCTGAGACATCAGTTCTTAAGTCTCATATGCCCAGTGATTACGCTAGCTCTCACTGCCCTTCAAACCGAAACACAGTAATGTTTGCACACTACTGCTTCACGGCAGAATAACTGGCCCTGGGATGGTACCTACCTAGACGGATTCCTGCATAGGAATCCTACCACCAGTAAATAGAATTCTTGAAGCAGTATGCTTGTTTTTTAATTTAATTTAATTTATGACTAGCTGTTCCCTGCGGTTTTGTCTGCGTTTAATTAGAAATCGCTCATAAGAATCGTAGCGTGATTATAACTGGTATTATAATCTTCCTCGAGTATTGGGCTATCGAATACAAAAAGAATTGATCATATCCGACTGGTAATTCCAGAGTCCGTCTAGGTAGGTACCACTCTAGGGCTGTTATTCTGCCGTAAAGAAGTAGTGTGCAAATATCATGTTTCAGTTTGAAGGGTACTGAGAGCTAGCGTAATCACTGGGCACATGAGACGGGCGCAGTGTGGTGTTACACAGAAATGTTCTGGGTGACACGGCATTTGTTATGGGCAGACGTTGCACTTACCATCAGGTGAACGTTTTGCTCGTTTCGTCACTCTATCCAATAAAAAAAATATGCACTGAAACGTATTTGAGTCTTAAGATAAAACATGATACGAGTAAAAGTCTTAAATGTTGTCATGGTTTCGAAAGTAACACGACCCTAAAAGGGAACATATTATTTATATCTAAGTTTCTAGCCGATAAGTGTCCGGCAAAGAAGACTAGAACCTACTTCTTTCCTACCGAGGTGTCGTAAGAGGTGACTAAGCTATTTTACGGACAGCGTTTATTAGTGCAGAATAACACCATAATATGCAATGCCACTATACTGCTCGTGGGCACGCAACGGGGAGTAAGAATTGTTTGACTCGTACCAAAATGACGGCGACGTGGTTCGCCACCCGTCACGTCTCCCACGGGGGCGAAAAGTGGGCTACATGAGTGATATCTGGCTAACCCTTGTATGGAAACAGGGCGTGATAGTAAGTATGTATCTAAGTTTCAAAAATATTTAAAGGTAACTTTTCCAGTGTGCGTTTGGTCTACAAAGATAAAAATTATGTTTTTGCATTCATGTGATGGTACACCCAGAACATTACTGGTGATAGGATCCCTATGCAGGAATCCGTCTAGGTAGGTACCACCCCAGGGCCAGTTAGTCTGCCGTGAAGCAGTAGTGTGCAAACATTACTGTGTTTCGGTTTGAAGGGCACTGTGAGCTAGCGTAATCACTGGGCATATGAGACTAAAGAACTTATGTCTCAGGGTGATGGGCACAGTGTGGTGTCACACAGAAATGTTCTGGGTGACACAGCATTTGTTATGGGCGGGCGTTGCACTTACCATCAGGTGAACGTTTTGCTCGTTTCATCACTATATATAATAAAAAAAATAAAAAATACTGTGTAACACCACACTCCGCCCGTCACCCTTAGGCGTCAGTTCTTAAGACATATGAGTCTTAAGAAGGTCAGTGAGTAGGTACGCTAACTCTTAGTGCCCTTCGAACCGAAACACAGCAGAATAACTGGCACTGCGGTGGTAACTACCCAGACAGATTCCTGCATAGGAATCTTTCCACAAGTTTAAACTGTCAGTTGTCGATATTTTTGCAAACACGGAATTCTTCCTCCAGTTTGGCGACCGCGTATCCTAGGTAGCGCGGAGTACCTGACTACTGTGCCGGGGGTCCTAGCTTCGATCCCAGCCGGTGCCTACATTCGTACAAAGACACGAATAGTTGGTTATCAGGTCTGGATGTGTTGTGATTATTCTCGTGTCCTGTGTGTGAAATATCAAATGGAGAAATTATCGGTACCTACTTGGCGCATCTTAAATATGTACGTAACTAATGTTAATAGGAGTTACTTTGCGGAAATCCATTATAGTAAAGGAGAGAAAGTTAATTTGCTAAGATCCGCATGCAAAATGTAAAATGGTGTGTATTGCCTAGTTTTGAAGAGCACCGCCCGCCCTCCCTCAACAGCGTGCCGATACCGCCACTGGTGGCGGCTCCCGGTCCCCATTTTACATTTTGCACGCGGATCTTAGCAAATTAACTTTCTCTCCTTTACCGTAACTAAAGTGTTTCGGTTCAATGCCAGTTAATATTGGATAGAACATTTGGATGAGAACCTAGCGCAGTAGCGCGTTATTGAGATATCAAATCTGGAACGGTGGGTTCAGTATATTTTTAACTTCATACGCTTTGTTGTTCATGGTCATTGGTTATACGTAGCTCCGCGCACAGATCTCGTTTCAATAGCGTTGATAAATGACCATCAATGTATAATAATAAAAACTTTTATTTCTCCTCACAAAATTACAAAAAAAAAACATGAGGTATTTCCAGTAAGTAATGTGAGGAGCTGGTGTCTTATTGTTGTTGTTATTTTATTAGATAGAGTGTCGACACGAGCAAAGCGTTCACCTGACGGTAAGTGCAACGTCTGCCCATAACAGATGCTGTGTTACTCAGAAAAGTTCTGTGTAGCCGTCACCCGGAGACACAAGTTCTTAAGTCTCATAAGACTGAGAGCTAGCGTAATCACTGGGCACCCGGAGACATAAGTTCTTTGAACTTCCTAGCCTCCTAGTCATAAGTCTTATGAGACTTATGAACTTATGTCTTCGGGTGCCCAGTGATTACGCTATCTTTCCGTGCCCTTCGGACCGAAACACAGTAATGTTTGCACACTACTGCTTCACGGCAGAATAAATGGCCCAGGTGTGGTACCTACCTAGACGGATTCCTGCATAGGAATCCTACCACCAGTAACTATACTTAAGTGTCTATGGTAGGCCGAAGACCTATATATATTGCATTTTATTGTGGTCGATGGTGGTCGACCTTAGTTTTTGCTTCCGAATACTGCCAGATCATATCAACTGTTCAGGATATTATAGTGCTGCAAATGCAATCAGGGGTAGGCTAGGATGAAGTGTTAGAGACACGAGGACTGATCCAGACCTGATAACCAACTATTGGTTTCTTTGCACGAATTTGGCCACCAGCTGGGATTCGAAGCCCCCGGCGCAGTGGTCAGGTACTTTGCGCAATCTAGGACACGCGGTCTTCAAAACTGGGGGAAGGATTCCGCGTTTGCAAAACTATCGATACATGATAGTTTCAACTGAGAAAGATGCAGGAATCTGTCTAGGTAGTTACCACCGCAGTGCCAGATATTCTGCCTTCATTGATTTGATATGGGCAGACGTCTTACCACCAGGTAAACGAGTACCTCGTCTCGTTACTTTATTTCTGAAAGAAATATTTTCTTATAGATTTATTGGACTGAAAGAGACAAAACCAATGGCACGATCACCGGTCAATTGAATTTCGCAATCATTGCACATTATGGCAACTTGCATCTTTAAAACAATCAATATTTTATATAAAGACAAACGACGAAATTAAAAAAAAACTGTCACATTTCGATTTGGCGCCAAGAATCCTAACTACGTAGTTTAGGTATTTGTTTATTTATTAATGGTAACAGTCATAAACTATTGTCCAGTGCCAAGCACCAAGACTTCACTATGTTGATAGACACTAAAATTATTGTTGACTTTTACTGAAGATTCGCTGGACTGATGGAGACAAAACGAAAAGCACTATTTGGGTCTTGAATTGAATTTTCCAATGACTGTACACTTTCAGGAGCCCTTGTTGCACAATATCAAACATCAAAACTCCAAATACACACAGAAATTACAAAATTAAATAAAACACTACTGCCACTTTTCGAGTTGGCGCCAAAGGACAACTACGTAGTTTTCAAATCACGTACAGAATAATTGTACCGCGACCAACGGACACAATGTTCATGCGGTAGTAAATCTTTTGCAATACTATTTTTATTTTTAAATTACTAACGCATAAAATTTACCAATGCATTTGGCATGCATTAATTATTTTCCGTTTTTTAATTTTCTCCGTTGACCGTAAATAGAATACGCCTGTGCCTTTTCTCTATTCGGTGTGTATTAAAAAATCACTGCATTCGCAATTGGGAGGTATTCGTTGATGCTATCTTATTTGGCAGCGCTCCAATACCTCTAGTCGTTACAGATTCAAAACATCGGTGCGGTGACGCTGCCGTTTCCCGAATATTGAACTGAAATTGCGTCGAAAATAGTTTATGCATGAGAAAAACATTGTTCTTTTTTTTGCGTCCCATTGTCCTAAATGTCAATGAAAAGCAATGTTTTCCCGCGCTTTTGTTCTTTTTGAAGTAATTTTTAATATCGTGAAATATGTGTTCGTCCATTTATTTTTTATCCGTTGTACCTATTAAGATAGATTATACAGACGTGTTTACTGAGCTGGTGGTGTCAGTCCCTTTAAGTAGTTCGAGTTCGTTGTATGAAACAATATATGGTCAATAATACGCCTTAGTGGTAGTGGTAAGAACCGTGGTTACGGTACCGGCACTTCTAAAATTGTTCTGCAATTATTGTAATTGCAAATAATTAATTGCCTTTGCAATCTAGGGATTACTTGTAAGCATTTCATTAATTATAAAAGTATATCCATAAACCTTATACAATATCAATGACGACCGCGTGGCCTAGTGCTAAAACACAAATTATTGGTTTTCGGGTCCGGTTGTGTTGTGATTGTTTCCGTGTTTCTGACACTGCATCCTAGCGTACCTCCGATCTTATCGCATCAGCGTTACATCGGGCGCGGGTAGGTTGGGACGAGTGAGTGCCTCTGTGTTTGCGCGTACACTTGTGGCACTATAATATCTCCTGCGCAGTTGATGGCTCTCGACATTCGTATTCGGAAGTTGTCGCCGTGGTCTAAATCGGCTAGGAGAACATCACAATATCAATAGCATCTCCATAAACCTAAGTGGTTTTTATGCTATTTCAACTTTGTGGAATATAAATTATATTTTTTTAAATGATCAATAAATGAAAAATGCTGATTTAGCACGCGCATAGCGGAGTAACCGGATGCGCTCGTACTCGTACCTACTAGACGGAATCTTATATAGACATCTCACCACTAGTAAAATATGTTTGTGTTAAAAACATTGTAATAATGTAAATTTCAGTATCAGGGTGACTCTCATGACCGCTGTCTGCGTTCTGCGGATAATTCCACTCTTCACGTCCCTTTCTGCCGTACCGGCTTTCTTTATAATTCTTTTGCTTCACACGCTGTAAGACTGTGGAATCAGGTACCAACCAACATACGGATGGCTAAATCCAAGGCTTGTTTCAAACGCCTACTCTGGGAGCTTTACTTAAAAATTAATTAGTAATTTCTAATATTTTTGCGTGCGAAGTAGTGGTTCCATTAAATTTTATATTACTTCTTTTATAAATGATCCTTTTACATAGTTTCAGATCAGAACCTGTCAATATTTATGAGTGTATGTATGTTTAAATATATATATATATATATATATATATATATATATATGTGTGTGTGTGTATGGATATGTATGTATTTAGTTATTGTGCAATTTCAAATCGGATTGTTGTTTTTCTAAGCACCCTTAATATGTTTTCTGCCTCTAGGCATTAAGTCCGCCTTTTTGTACACTTTTACATACATACATACATAAGATCACGACTGTATCCCATAAGGGGTAATCAGAGACTGAGCACTCACTGCAAAAACAGATGACTGCCACAATCCACGTTTCACCAAAACAATATAATGCACTTGGTGTGATAGGTGGTGAGCCCATCGCCACCATGCGCTGTTGGGTGCACAGTGCAGTTTAATTCCTTACTCGCCTTTTACGAGATCCATTCGATGAGATGGAGTGGTAGTATTCTTTTAACGAGCCGCCACCACACGGCTACACACACTTTTGTGCAAATAACGTTTTAAATAAATAAATAATATGTATTGTAAATCTGTTAGTGGTACATGTTAATAAATAAAAAATTCTGGTGCCTGACGACATTCAAGTTAATGCTAAACGTCAATACAATATTTAACCGCGTTAATAAATGATTCGGCACAATGCCCCTCGTTATATCTTATTTAACACTTAATTAATATTCTACCCGATATCATTTAATACAAGGTCTCTCTGGAATATTCTCTTTTATACTGAAGTAACTTTCATCGCGTCATTTAACTCGCAAACAGAATCGATCCCCTCTTTCCTTTGGCTTAAAAATCTTGCCGGTATCGAATAAATTATAATAATAATAATTTTTACTGGTGGTAGGATTCCTATGCAGGAGTCCGTCTAGGTAGGTACCACCCCAGCGCCAGTTATTCTGCCGCGAAACAGTAGTGTGCAAACATTACTGTGTTTCGGTTTGAAGGGCACTGTGAGCTAGCGTAATCACTGGGCGTATGAGACTTAAGAACTGATGTCTCAGGGTGCATTGTGGTGCCACACTGTTCTGAGTGACATAGCATTTGTTATGGGCAGGTTTGTTCGTTGCTCTTACCATCAGGTGAACGCTTTGTTCGTTCCGTCACTTTTATTAAATAAAAAAAAAGTTTAAGTTTAAATTAAAGAAAATCTCTTTGAACAGCAATGAGCTGATGATGGTGGTAGGAATATCAGGCCACTGCATTGTCAGTTATTCTGCCGTCTGCTGTGTTTCGGTTTGAAGGGCACTGGTAACTAGTTTAGTTACTCGGCATAAGATTAAAGAAATTGTGTCTCAGGGGTATGAGCGCAGTGTGATGGAACACGGAAATGTTCCGGGAGACACAACATATGTTATTGGCAAGCGTTGCACTTCCTAGTGTCTGTTTGTAATTACAAAATAACAGCTTATTATTCATTGCTTATGAAAGTATATACGTTACTTATAAGAAAAAAAATATTTAAAAATTTTGTCTGTCTGTCTGTTTCTACCGGTTAACGAAAAGGTTGCACCGATTTTTATGGCGCTTTCACTGTGAGATAGCTGATATTGTAACGGGTAACTTAGGCTACGTTAATTTTAGAAAAAAAATCAGGGTTCCGCGCAAAAAACTTAATATCTGAAAATCCGATTGAAATAGGGAAGGATATATGTATATCATTGATCGGGGTCGGCTTTTTTACGGGTGCATCCGGGAGGCATAGCTGGTCTGTAATGTATCTGGAGAATGTGTGAGTTTGAACGCGTTGGTCTCAGGAAATTCTTATCCGAATTCGGATTAGAAAAAAAAATCTATAAGATGATTCAGAATATCTATGTACCAAAATGCAAAAAAAAAACATGGTAACACTTTGCCAGTCCATCACAAGTCCACTGCTGAAGATATGCTCCCACGGACTGCCACAAAACATAGTCCTGAGCTACGTGCCCATCGACTTCCTGCAAACAATACAGGTCGCTTCCAGTAAGAGCTCGCTCGACACCGCGTTTGCCGGTACGATGTTGTCATTCGAGAACCTTAACCGCATAGTTTTTTTTTTTATTTCCAGGTTAGAAGTCACCCAGATCGTCAGCCGTGCCCTCTGTTTCCAAAACTGGCCTAAGTTTGAAAATTGTGTGGAAGTGAAATTTGGGGTTCCGTTGCAGTACGAGGGCGATCATGAGCCGAGGCTCAACGTTGACGACCTGACCTCCATGTGGATTAACTACTTCGATCAGGATCCATTCGCTTCTAGGCTGAGGAGGTTGGGCATTACGGTTGGTTTCTTTGCTCGTTCCTATTATTGTAATTCACTCTTTCTTTGGTTTCTGTTTTAATTTCTATCATCCTGTGTAATTGTAAAAAAAGCGACAGAAGTGAGACTTATACAGGGTCATTCGTAATGTCCTATACATCCCGGCAGGCTGGGCTTAGGGACGATATGCATATGCCCCAAAAAATATAATGGGCCTCGTAGCGTGATACCTGTAGGAGATGTCGTCTTAAAGAATTTGCTTAAAACTCATATGTGACTGACGTGTTATACAGCTGATCGAGGCAATAAACTCATAAATTTAATTGGACGTTTTTCCATTGAGCTGTCATCGAAAGAACTCGCAAGTACTAGGATAACATGAAGCTTAAATCTGTTGCGAATTAAATCTGTTAGTATGACGCCGTAGTAGGGCAACATAAATTAAATGGAGAAGAAAACGTATTTTGAATTTGTCTGGTTCGGGACAACGACTTTCTGAGTTAGAGTCGCGTAAAGTTTTACAAAACAAATAATTTAAAAATTTTGTATGGACAATTTTGGTATTGAATTTTGTCATTAAAGCTTCACCGTTGTGTTTATCAGATCAAAGTAGCATGGGAAGGTGCCGGGACGTTATACCAATTATAAATAACGAAGTATATATTGGATATTTCGTCAAAAATAAATAAAAACTAATAAATAGAAATATTAGTCGCTGTAAAATAATTGTTTAGTAAAAAAAATTAAAGTAACAGTCTATAAATGTACCACCGCTGAGTACAGATATCCTCTCATTGTAGAGAGGTCTTTGGAATAAAACGTACGCCACGCTGCTCCAATGCTCTCGAAAAGTCATATATATTCTGCCGTGACGCAGTAGTGTGCTAACATTATTACTGCTTTACGGCATATTAACTGGCCCTGGGGTTGTACCTGGACGGATTCCTGCATAGGAATCCTGCCATCACTTGCCACTGCCACTTGCCAACATTTACCTGGTCAATATGAGTTAGAAAAACTGCACAGGGTGGGTGGTCTCGCAGTTAAAAGTTCTTTGTGAAACTATTAAGGATAGGCATCATTTTCTTCAGGTGCATTACTTGCATGTCACTTATTGTTCTATTTACCTTTCTAGGAGTACCAAGTGCCAAACGAGAAGGGTGTCATGATGGTGTGGCTAGTAATTGCTGCCGGCGTGGTTATCTCCGTGGCCATGCTGGCTTTCGCTCTGTGGCGATTCAGCTGCTTTGAGGACTACACAAGGTATGCCAGAATTTTCACTAAACGACCGCCGACTTTCCTTCATCCGTCTGCTCCATGGTCCACTGCTGAGAATACAGGTTTCTCTTAATTTGGAAGGAATTGCTGTTGTGTTGAAACTGAATTGTGTAGCGATAAATTACTACGCACGGTTTGCAAAACCATGAATTTCGCTCGTTTTTGGCTGTTTCCTGTTACTTGTCTAGCTAATTTAATTATGGCATAATTGAAATGGCATGGGTAAGAGAGAATATATCAGGTTTTTCTCTAAATGTTAACATTTCACCTCCTGCAAGTGCAACACCCTGCTATCTGGCCAAATAGCTTCGTGAAATCCCGCACGGAGAAGCGGAAAATCCTGTTGATTTTACCTTACCCAAATCCCACTGAATAGTAGGACTAATAGGACTAAAGGAAATAGAATCAGGCGTTACTTTGCAGAAATCCATTATAGTAAAGGAGAGAAAGTTAATTTGCTAAGACCCGCATGTAAATTGTAAAATGGTGTGTATTACCTAGTTTTGAAGAGCATGATACGAGTAGTATTAACTCTACGACAGTCAACCGCCGACTGACTACTCATCACTTGATAATGCCTCGTTTTGAGGTGAAACACGTGTCGTGTTCTCGACTTCAGTGGTGTGCATTGCCTAGTGGTAGAGTTGTAGTGGTGGAGGGTATCTGGTGGCGGCTCCCGGTGGCGGTATTGGTTTTCTTGTGCACGCTGTTGAGGGAGGGGGGGGGGGTGCTCTTCAAAACTAGGTACAAATAGTACAAATAAACATTCTCTCCTTTAATGAAAGGAAGCAGCATTACTAGAGCTATAGGGCACACCAAACACAATTTAGCAGTCGCCAAAAGACTGGTGAAGAAGATGAGCTCAGCTCTTTCAGTACTAGTTAGTGTTCACGTTCTTCATCATTTTCACAGGCCGGCAGGTTTCCTCGTGATGTTCCCCATCACTGCAAAGCACCAAGGATTGACGCCTCTTTCTAAACCAATGTAAATGAATTCAATAATGATATTCAATATTAACGTTTCAGGATGCCATCATTCAGCGACACAGACAGTCTACAAGAGAAGCGTAACTTGGATTTGTACCCCACACCGCATCAAACCCTGCCGCCTCTCTATTCAGAGAACGAGTACAAATGGATGGATGCCAAGTACGACGACTCTACCAGAGGTAAGGATTGGAGAAGGAACCGATGGTAAGGGAGTGGAATACAATGAAATGGAATAGATCGGAACGGAAGGCTGGTGGTAGGATTCCTATGCAGGAATCCGTCTAGGTAGGTACCACCCCAGGGCCAGTTATTCTGCAGTGAAGCAGTAGTTTGCAAGCATTGCTGTGTTTCGGTTTGAAGGGCACTGCGAGCTAGCGTAATCACTGGGCATATGAGACTTAAGAACTTATGTCTCAGGGTGACGTGCGCAGTGTGGTGTCACATAGAAATATTCTGATAGACACAGCATTTGTTGTGGGCGGACGGTTCGCTTACCACCAGGTGAACGTTTTGCTCGTTTCGTCACTTTATACAATAAAAAAAAAGTTGAATGGAACAGAGTTTCATCGAGTGTCCACTGCTTTTCATAGGCCTTATATATGTTATATATAGATTGCACAGATTGCACAGTTTTGACATGGTTGCCACGCCTGGTGGGCGGGTTGGCAACCGCAGTTTATTTATTCAGATATATTATACCAGAGCAGCATATTCCAGGAAGATGCTGCTGTGGTTTTCAATTTCTCTCTGTCGACTTTTGCGATACCCACGGGATGTGATGGGGTGGTAGATTCTCTTAAGCCTTCACTGTTTTGCGGGCAGATAAAGAATTGAATTGTATTACTTTGAAATTGAAAATCCTTTATTGCAGTTGATATGGGAGGCTTCGCCAACAAGAACTACGTCCAGGACGATCTTTACGATTTCAACTCCGACGAGGATGTCATCGCCGCACGAGATAGGTAAATATCGACACCAAATATATGTATAAGCTATTTGATGTAAGTACAGGGACGGACAGGACATGATATGTATATGGGGAGGACACTACATATGGACACAGCTATTACAGCAGAAGGTGTGGAGTCCTTGTAATCGTTATAAATTGTTCATAAAGAAAATTACATTCACTAACTCGGCTGAGTCTTTGTAATAACGAAATGTAGTATATTTTACACATAAAAGTATGATACAAAGTTTTACATACAATCTTCTTTTTACCTATTTTTATGGCGAATGCTATTATGATGCCCTAATTAAAATTTAGAGTAACGGTACGTCAGGGGCAGATTTAAATTCGGGGGTCGAGTCCAGTTCGCCCGCGTATGGGTAATACTCTACGAACTGGACTCGATCCCCGTTGTTGGCATCACGAAATTAGTCAATTATAATTTTAAGTACTGATATACTATGTGGTAGGTGATGATGACTTGAGAATCGTAGCGATCTATTCCTGGTTTAAAAATGAAATCTGCGCCTTATTATATTCAATTGGGTAAAAACCTCTATCTAATGTAGCTTTGGCGTATTTTGTAAAGATTAATAACTCACTTATAAAGGTAATAGCTTCGCTGGCATTGTATTTTCGGTAATAATTACATTTCATTGTAATAAACTAGATAGATTAATTCTTATTTTAAATTTGAGTGTTATATTATAAAGACTCAGCGGTATTAACGCCCGCGCTTTATCTATCAACCTGTTTTATCAGTGTGTTTCAAAATAACATTTGTATAATTTCGTAATAATTTAATATAATCATTTATATACTTATTTCTAAGTACTATTTAACTGTTATAAGCTTTTGTATGTCACCAATAGCATTCGCTTGTTTTTGCATAGAATTACAGAGACTCCGGCTTGCCCTAACTCTGTAATCGTTATTACAGGTACACGACTGACGTGTAGCCGCTTGATTTTCTAAACGTTTGTCGCTATCTGGTATGCTTTTATTTATTTCTATTTTGTTGCATTTATCACTTATTTAATCACTATAATTATTAAGTATTTCTATTTATAAATCTCCAAGTGTACCAACATGTTTGAAAGATTAGAATAACAAAGGAAAATCTAAAAAGGTATAACACTAGGGAATACATAAGATTTGTTTTTCTTTCCCGAGGTTTGCTGGTAAAGAATAACGAAAGGTCTTAAGTCCCATTGTAAACTATTGTATGGGGTTGATCTATTAAGAATGAATTAGAACTGTATTAAATTGAACGAATTTTTCATCTTCCAATATATAGTTAATAGAATCGGGCGTTACTTGGCGGAAATCCATTATAATGACGTAAAGTAAGTTAATTTGCTAAGATCAGTTATTGTACCGTGAAGCAGTAGTGTGCACATATTACGAATCTTTTCTGTGTCAAAACTTTGTCAGATTTAATCAATATTGCAATATTGGAACGTGAAGTAAAGTTAATTTGCTAAGATCCGCATGCAAAATATAAAATGGTGTATATTACCTAGTTTTGAAGAGCACCGCCCGCCCTCCCATAGTAGCGTGCACAAGCAAACTAACACCGCTACCAGATACCCTCTACTAACCGGTACAAAACTACCACTAAGCGGCCGCCTGTCGTAGAGTCTATGACACTTGGTAATGCCTCGTTTTGGGGCGAAACACGTGTCGTGTTCTCGACTTCAGTGGTGTATATTATTTGGTGGTAGTATTGTAGTGGTCAGTGGAGGGTATCTGGTGGCGGTTCCTAGTGGCGGTGTTAGTTTGCTTGTGCACGCTACTGAGGGAGGCGGGCGGTGCTCTTCAAAAAAACTAGGTAATATACACCATTTTTATATTTTGCATGCAGGATCTTAGCAAATTAACTTTATATCATGTTCCAATATTGCAATATTAATTAAATCTGACATAGTTTTGACACAGAAAAGATCTGTAATATATGCTTCACGGTACAATAACTGGTCCAGGGGTGGTACCTACCTACACGGATTCCTGCACAGGAATCCTACCTCCATCGAAAGTGTGCAGTGATTGTTCCCATGTCTCTGTAGTTGCGTACTTGCTTCTGACAGTATTCGGAAGTTGTTTCTGAGGTTGGAAGTCGGCCAGAAGGATGGTTTAAGAGGGCATCGTCATCATCATTTGACTTGGCATATTTTTGCTTTATAAATGGGAAGCTTTAGAAATATAACTGGTGTAACTTTCATCGACAAAGTGAGAAACAGCGTGATAAGGGAACGTTGCGGTGTGGTTGAAGATGTAGTGACAAAGATAGAGAAAGGGATGCCTAGATGGTTTGGACAAGTAGAGAGGATGGATGATAGAATATTGACGAAACAGATTTATGAGGCGAGTGGGAATGGGCAATATGGTAAGGGTCGACGTAAGCGAACGTATAACGATCAGATCGAAGTCGTTTTAAGGAAAGGCCACGACAAAAGTACCCGTACCTGTCAAGCTTGTATGAAAACGCTAATGAAAGTGGAAGAAGCGAAAGATGTGTGTCAGGGTCGTAGCAAGGGGAAAGATGTGGTCTCTGCCTACCCCACTGGGAAAGACACGTGACTGTCCTCATCATCATCATTTCAGCCTATCACTAGTCCACTGCTGAACATAAGCCTCCCCATAGATTGCCACAAAAGTTTGTAGCTCTCATTTTGGGAGGAATTTTGCCATAGTTGCCACGCTTGGCAGGGGTTGGCAACCGCAGTTTATTTATTCTAATGGTCCAGGAAGATGCTGCTGCCCATCTTCTGGTTTTAATTTTCCCTCTGTCGACTTTAACGACACCCACGGGATGAGATGGGGTGGTAGATTCTCTTAAGCCGCTACCACACGGCACATGTGACTGTATGATTGAATATTTATTTTGCTTTGTATTAAATGTGTTTTTTTTTTATTTCAGCAACAAAAGCATAACACCACGTGACATATTCGTGTGAGACACCAACCAAAAGGTGATTTTTAATTTTAGTCTATATTTACAATGAGTTCCGAAGTATAGTATATACAGAAAGGTCGAACTCCTGCACAAACTAAATATATACCTTGTATCGTTGGATTAAGGTTCTATTAACAGTGCTTACTGTTGTTCGGCACGCATTGTAGGTATATTTGTAGATATAAATAAGGTTTGAAATATCGATATTATTGTGATTTTATATATTATCTTATGTATGACGATAGTACCTACATAATAAAACATTGATATTAACTTTGACCATAGGCTACAGGATGTGCCATTTTACTAAATGTATACATTTTGTTATGTATATTTTATTATATGAGTAATATATTACTTAAATTGCCTCCTTATTTAATGATCACATGTAAAATACAGCTTATATTTCTTTTTAAATATGATATTTCGTTTTACAGCAACAGGCATAACATTTTTTTGATTATTTGGTAATGAAGCAATTAAAAAAAATAGGTTTTTATTTGTATAATTGTAATGAAAAATACGGCATCCTGTAGCTCCATGTATACATGTAAACTTTATTGTTGCATTACGTAGACGGTAGACATAAAAGAATACATAGTAAGTAAACATATTTTTAGTTCATAAATTTAAAAGATTTATTATCCAATGTTGTGATTTTTATACGTAAAGTCTAACTTCTGTTGTAAATTATTTCTTTATGATTTTGAATATTGTTTAGATTTTTAATATTTTTTTTTAGTAAATAAACGGTTTATTTTATTTGGTTTTTATTTTAACAGTTTATTTTTTGGTATATGGTATACTATTATTTAAAACAAAATCATCCTTTATTAATTAATAAATATTGGATGAATCATCAAGGTTATTTGTATATTATCATAATTAATGGAATTTTAGACTAGTGTCATTCTACAGATATATAATTTATTTTAACACTAAACCTACTGACATTTTATATATATTTATTTCTACTATATTCTACTATTTCTATGGTATAACCTTTTAGTAGATAGTATGGCAATTAAACATTAAAAGTCAATATATATAGTTTGTAGATGAACTTTTGGCGCCAACTCGAAAAGAGGCAGTAGTGTTTTTATTTAATTTTGTAATTTCTGTGTATATTTAGGAGTTTTGATGTTTGATATTGATAGTTTATTATGCAGCAAGTGCTCCTGAAAGTGTACAGTGGTTGGCAAATTCAATACAAGACCAAAATTGTGCTTTTCGTTTTGTCTCCATCAGTCCAGCTAATCAACTATAATTTTACTGTTGATCAAAATTTTGTAAGTCTTGCTGCTTGAAGATCGGATCCTTGGATATGTTACTTGACACTGGAAAATGGTTTAAGACTGTTTCCATTAATGAATAAGTTTGAAGATACGAACTAATGTCAATTTAAAACAAAATATGTTATGGATTATACAAAAATCCCACTTTTAACAATTGGTGATTAGTCTCACAAGCGGTAAGAGCCGTGGTAGGTCAGGGGCTAGGCGCTCGCTTTAAATTTAATAGTACGCGAGTGACCTGGGTTCGATTCCCGGTGCCGGCACCACTAAAATTGTTAATTGCAATTTTGAGTGCTGATTTACCACGTGCTCGGTGGTGAAGGAAAACATCGTGAGGAAACCTGCATGTCTGAGGAATAAAAAATATTTTTCGAAGACATGTGAAGTCCGCCAACCCGCATTGGAGCAGCGTGGCGGATTCTTCCTAGCTCCAAAACCCTCTCAGAAACGAGAGGAGGCCTGTGCTCAGTAGTGGGACATTTATTGGCTGAAACTTTACTTTACTTTACTCACAAGCGGTCCTTTGACCGCACTGGTAGGTTTAGTGTTAAAATGTGGAGCGTATTGTTATGTTTTTTAGGATTTTTCGCAGATTTCTCCAGGTCTTGACAAAATTTATTTGCCTGGTTGTGTTTCAAGGAGATTATAAAATAAGGTTGTGAAATAGAATTATTCTATCAGCTTTAAAAAATCATTCGCATGGATATCCCGTTCTACATTTTCTCATGTAATTATTTTCAATCACAAATTGAGCATAATTGTGTGAAGGGTTCGTGACGTTTCGTATTTTATTTTGTAAAACCCGAGGCAATTGTTCGAGTCGCAAATAAATTCGAGGCCAAAATTGACAAATTTATAGATAAGGCAAAATGCGCGGCAAATAACATAGATTTATTTTTATATCATGAATCAGATGATACTAAAACTAATTTAAAATATGCAGTTAACAAGTTACAGATTTAGGCTATGGCTCTTAAGATTTAGGCTTTTGCACTATATTCCCAAACACTAAATGTAATCCATACTAATATTATAAATCAATAAGTAACTGTGTCTGATTGTTACGGCTAGACCGTTGACCTGGGGGTGTACTGTGTAACTCTGGTTGGTTTCGTGATCGGTTAAATTTGATCCCATTAACCAACGAATGAGTTGAATACGCCAAAATAAACCTCGTTCATCGGTTAATTGGATCAAATGTAACCGATCACGAAACCAATCAGAGTCAGACAGCCTCCCTGATCTTTACGAAATTCGGCACAGAGATGGATCGCATCCTGGAGACGGACATAAGGTACTCTTTATAATGGAAAATCAAAGAGTTCCCACGGTATTTCGAAAGAAACCTGAATCCATGCGGATGTCGTAGCGGGCTTCAGCTAGTTGAATATACTTTTCTCTTTATATCTGGTACACTAGCTGTACCAGCGGATTCGTTTGCGTAGACTTTTGGATTTATTTACACACTAGCCGTGCATGTAGAATAACTCTCCACATGACTGATGCAGTCGGGGATGGGCAGTACGGCATGGTAGCTCACAGACGTGAGCCAGTTCAGCTTCAGCCCTTCTCGGTAATATTCGGTTCTCAGCGACACTTTGAAACCGTAAAATAAATTATTAGCCCTAGAACCTTCCTCGAGAAACGGGCTATCTAATGCAAAAATATTTTTTTTAATAGGATCATTACTTTCTGAGATAAGCTCGTTCAAACATACAAACTCTCCAGCTTTATAGTAGTAAGATGTTGACTACCGCGTGGCATAGTGCTCAGAGTACCTGACTTCTAAGCTTCGAATCCTGGGTTCGAAACCCAGCCGGAGCCAAACGTGTGGTTGTGTTGTCCCCGTGTTTCTGACACTGCATCCTTGCCTACCTCCGATCGTCATTATCGTTAACCATAACCTGTACGAAAACAATAATTTGACAGATATTCCTTCAACACTTTTATAAGTGATCTTCACTTTGGAAACGTTATAGACCCGCAGACCACCCGATCTGGCGAGTAACTACCTCTTTCATTGGCAATATTATCTGCCAAAGTATCTCTTTCGACGTAAAAATCCAACTTTTTTTTACTCAAATTTTTCAACTAGTTACATGTTCTATGTACCATAATATTATGGAAAAAATGCTTATTTTAATTCAACTTAGAAACCGACGATACAAACAATGAAAAGCCTTAGTTGGTACCTATCCTATAACCTGTTTTAAATTTACGTCAATACCTTTAATAGTTCCAGGCGGCCTATGAAAATCGAAGTAGGTGTAAGTTTCGAACCGATTGACGTCGGGCGTCAGACATAAACCCTACTATTTACACAAAACTGATTTTACGGATTTTATAGCGTTCAATTTTAACTATTTATAATGTAGCGACATCTAAGTCGCCACATATGAAACTCAAGAAATATTTAAATCGTCATTATATTTTTATTTCATTCATTACATAATAGCGCTATGAAAGTTTTCTGAGATGCGAATTATATATAAATCTTAATATTACTAGTAGGAGAAGACGTCCTCTCCAAATCGGAAGGCCTATTGCGTATCCAAAGTGATGATCACTTATAAAAGTGTTGAACGAATAACTGCCAAATAAGTGTCTGCATACTAACCAGTATGCAGACACTTATTAACAAAAAGACGTCGTATGAAAAATAATCTGGTGGTAGGATTCCTATGCAGGAATCCGTCTAGGTAGCCGCCCCAGGGCCAGTTATTCTGCCGTGAAGTACTGCTTCACGGCAGAATAACTGGCCCTGGCCCTGGTGTGCAAACATTACTGTGTTTCGGTTTGAAGGGCATTGTGAGCTAGCGTAATAACTGGGCATATGAGACTTAAGAAGACAAGACAGCATTTGATACGGGCAGACGTTGGACTTACCATCAGGTGAACGTTTTGCTCGTTTCATCACTTTACCCAATAATTTAAAAAAAAAATTCGTTAACCATAAGCAGTATGAAAACTATTTGACAGATATTCGTTCAACACTTTTATAAGCGATCTTCACTTTGGATACGTAATAGCCCCGCAGACCACCCGATCTGGCGAGTAGCTAACCCTTTCATTGGCTATATTATCTGCCAAAGTATCTCTTTCGACGTAAAAATCCAACTTTTTTACACAAAGGTTTTACACGAAAAAAAATCTGGCAACACCGAAAGGCACCCACAATTTTGAATTGTAAAGTCATGTGTGGCACCGCCACCACGCTGCGTTACTCTTAGTAATCATTTTTGACACGCTTTGATTTGCTTAACTTTGATGTATTTATGTAATAAAATCTTTCAATTCAATTTTCACCCACTGCCAGACGTCCGAATAATTTGAAATTTTGCACACGTGTTATGGACCGATGTCAATACAATAATCTGATGACCCAGCTCATGTACAGCTATAAAACGATTTTTTTCTGTAAAATTACTAATATTCCTGTTAACCACTCAAACTAAGATTAAAAGCTTATGCCACGGAATGGATCACGCCATTAGTCGAATGGCGGACTGGAAATTGTGACGCCATGTTTCGCATACCTAGACCATAAGGATTTTGGCGTTTATTAAATATTTTAAATATCCAGTAATTTCACTATCTACACTACCATACTACCATCAAAATTAAACACACAATTGAAAGGACATTACTGGTTTGCGTCTGAAGAAGCAGAACTGTGGTATCGCAGTGCAAGAAGAAGTAACAGAGCGATAGAAACGCCTTGCGCCAATAAGAATGCTATATGCTTATATCTATTCTCATTTATTACAATGTCTTTACTTATTTGATTGATAAAATCCATATAAAATGTAATGTCCGGTTAGCATAATATAAATAGGGGATAGTTGAAAGTAATTCGTACGGTTCAATAATCATCACATAATATAAACTTTATCAGTGTAATAGATATTTAAATTATGAAGTAATTGTTATAAACGCTAAATCTATTTAAATGGCATATAAATGATGTTGTTGTAGTTGATAAAGTTTTACTAAATATAGTCTAGTCTTTAGGTATATGCACGTATATATCAAACTGTAACTGACTAGAAAATATCCAAATAGTAATTAATAATTACATAATAAAGAAAGTTATCTCTGTTTGAATTTTTAAGCAACTATTTTAAGGTAATAAGTCGTTTTTAAAAAAAACAGTTTGAAACATTAGTTAAATAACACCTGATTAAACTCTCCTACATGGTCCTTCGAGCCGGATCAACAGTACAGTTCTCGTTGCTAAAAATTTAAAACAGATAATTAATTTATTGTATGAAATTAACATGTCATAATGTCCAAGGCCGGGCGGCTCGCCTTTAATTTCATAGTATTAGAGTGATTTAGGGTTCAATCTGCGTTGCTGGCTCTACAACCTATATTTATCTGAGATATAAAAGATATCTCGAGGAAGATCAGCGTGGCGGTTCTCTATAAAAAAGAGAGGCTTGTGCTCGGCAGTGGAACATTAACAGACTGTAACTTCGTTATTTATAATCACATGTCAATTTGTAGATGCCAAATCATCCTGTCCATAGTAATAAAGTTTTAATGTAATTTCTCTTCCAGATATTAACTATGATATTACCTTGTTACTGCATATGTGTATGCAATGACAATATATATATATATATATATATATATATATATATATATATATATATATATATATATATATATATATATATATATAATGGATCGATCATATTAATTAAAACAAAGAATAATATGTAATTAACTAATAGTTGATGATTATAACGATTGCAAGGTTAGCGGTTAGCGTGACTGTTCGTCGTGGGTTTTAATTTCCGAAAGACAATATGTCCAAAATATAAATTACTGGTAATGACTGTGCTCGATCTCTCGCGCAACATCCGCACATTCCATCGAATTCTTGCAGATTTTCGCTTATTTTTTATGGTAGAGATTGACTAGACTTAACAAATACTGTGTCACTCGGAACAGTTTCTGTGTAACACTGCAGTCGTCATCTAGAGACATCTGTTCCTTAAGTCTTGCAGTGTATGTGTGTGGCCTATTCCTATGCAGGAATACGTCTAGGCAGGTGCCAGCTCAGGGCCAGGTATTCTGCCGTGAAGCAGTAGTGTGCAAACATTACTGTGTTTCGGTCTGGAAGTCTTACGAACTGATGTGTCAGGGTGACAGGCGCAGGTGACATAGCATTTGTTATGGAGAGACGTTGCACTTACGAACAGGTGAACGTTTTGCTCGTTTCGTCACTTTATACAATAAAAAAAGACACTAGCTTACAGTGCCCTTCAAATCGAAACAGTAATGTTCGATTTGAAGAGCACTGAAACAGTAGCTTGACGCAGAATACCTACCTACACGTATTTCTTAAAAAATTGTTTTTATAATGATAAATCTAGGTACTGCGAATACAATTTCATGACTCAGATGATCTTCTTTCATATTATTAAATATGTTATTACTCAACTATTTGCTCTGTCGATGGAATATCCAGCGAAGAGTTTTGTTACGACGACTGTAGATGCGAGGATAATTTTTCAAATTAAGAAACCTACACAATATACGAGTATATTATAAATTAATTAGAATTAGGTAAAAAAAGTTGAAAAGTAATTAGCATTGATTTAAATTGTATACGTTCCCATAGCGATGTAGCTTACTTCTAATCATAACGCGGTGTATATATTTACGGTAGATATGTATTTGTATTTATGTTTAAGTCAATGTATGTGTATGTACTATGTATATGTATGTATATAAATATTACATTAACTTACGCTTATAATATTTGTTTGCATATTTATAAATATCATAAACTTTACATAACTTGACATCCGTGGTGAACTTAGGTGCCTGATGGAAATCAACGTCAGGCTTTAGGGAGTTCTTTAGAGAGACATGTAATCTGATATGGTGACCTATTTGGTACAGCCATGAGATACGTACATTGCACTTTTATTGTGTTTATGTTTTCTTTTAAGCCCCTTTTTATAATTGACTTTATGTTTAAACATACTTTATTCTCTTTATTAGTATGTGCTTATGTTTTGTGTGAGGTGTCTCTTTGCTGTACCAATGTTATCTTTCTTTCTTTCTACTGTTTAACGCGTAGACAATTCTGTTGTGACTAATGAGTAAATGCTTCAAGGATAAATGAAGTCCGCCAACCCGCATTGGAACGGCGTTGAAGATTTTATCAAACCATAGGACCGTTACTATAAATGCCCCAATTTAGAATAAGATAAGTAATATCAGGAAATTGTTAATGCTTTATGAAACTCCATAAAGCGCCGTTTAAAGAAATTCAGTCAGCATAGTGCTATGAAATGTATAGATACGTTGATTTTATTGCGCTTCTTAATATATTCAACCCCTTTATGAAAATTATGTTCATGAGCAATTAAAAACTGTATTTGTTATCAATATCATCATAATTAGCGTTCAATCAATCCACTGCTGGACGTGGACCTCTCCAAAGTTGAGTTTTACTGTAATCGCAATCCTTGCTAGGCGGATCGGCGAGTGCGATACCAGCGACTACGAATTAATAGCTGCTGTCCATCACAGTCATGCCATCACCAGTGTATCTAATTGGTATATTGATGATGTTCTCCTAGCCGATTTCGACCACGGCGACAACTGCCGACTACTGTCGAGAGCCATCAACTGCGCAGGAGATATTATAGTGCCACAAGTGTACGCGCAAACACAGAGGCACTCACTCGTCCCAACCTACCCGCGCCCGATGTAACGCTGATGCGATAAGATCGGAGGTAGGCTAGGATGCAGTGTCAGAAACACGGGGACAATCACAACGCAACCAGACCCGAAATCCGACAATTTATGTTTTAGCACAAATGTTGGCTCCGGCTGGGATTCGCACCCAGGACCCGCGGCTTAGAAGTCAGGTACTCTGACCACTAGGCCACGCGGTCGACAATTGGTATATTACGCCACCTATCGCAAGTCATGTGAATTTTTTGTTATTGCGCTGGTCTACTTTTACTAAGGCATCAACACTGGTTACAGCTAACAACTACAGGACCAACGACAACCTTTTGGGAAATCCCCGGCCGACCAAATTGTAGAGCTAAGAAAATTAACTGACAGTGTCAAAAGCCTACGCCTTTTTCCTGTGTAAGGGATAGGCAGAGACCGCATCCGTACCCGCCATTCCAGATTGGAGCAGCCTGCCGGACTCTTCCCGGCTCCAAAACCCTCTCAGAAATGGGAGCAGGCGTGTGCTCAGCAGTGGGCTATTTAGGGGCTGTTACTTTATTGTTGTGGTCTCAGGTGACCGTCATAGTATATTTTTTTGGTAAATGTCCGACCACATTCACTGCCCATCAACGCTCCTCTGATTTCATTGTATAGTATGGCCGGTGGTCTGGCATTTAGTACTTTACGCCGTGCGTCATCATTTCAGCCTATCACTAGTCCATTGAACATATATCTCCCCCATTGATTACCACAAAAGTTTCTAGCTCTCAATTCGGGGGGTTTTGCCATAGTTCCCACGCTTGGCAGGGGGATTGGCGACCGCAGTTTATTTATTCAGATGTTTTAGGAAGATGCTGCTGCCCATCTTCTTGTTTTCATTTTTCATCTGTCGACTTTTACGACACCCACGGGATGATATGGGGCGATAGATTCTCTTAAGCCACTACCACACGGTAAGCGTCAAGGATACAGTAAAAGAAATATTAACCGCCATATTTTAATTTTTTCTAATTCGATAATGAATTTTGAGACACGACGTATCTATGCATTTCCTATCACTGTGGTGTAACTATAGTGTAGGCAATAAAGAAGAACACTGTATGTCTATTTATTGTACTCGTAAAAACAAAAACGTGTAAATTTAAGTATATTAGTGTGTACGAAAGACTATAAAGATTTATGAAAATCATATGTTTTTTATTTAGTAAACTCTCACCATAACAATACTGTACTTATTCCCATCTGACCTGCAGCCATGAGGTCCGGCTACGTAAGCCCAGAAGATACATGTAGTATACTCTTAAAAAGGCGCCGTCGTCCTGAGACAACAGTTCTAAAGTCCCATATGCCTAGTAATTACACTAGCTGTCAGTGCCCTTCAAATCGAAAACACCAAGGTTTGCACACTACTGCTTCGCGGCAGTATAACTGGCATTGCGATGGTACCTACCTAACGATTCATAAGAGTCTTATCACGTTACGCTTCAAGCAAGCTACAACAAATATATAATCTTATTACCATAATCTTCATCATTTTGGCCCATCATAGTCCACTGTTGAACAGAGGCCTACCGCATAGATTGCCACAAAACACGGTGTTGCCCAGTAATTACACTAGCTCTGTGCCCTTCATACCGAAACACAGAAATGTTTCACGGCAGAATAACTGGCCCTGGGCCGGTACCTAGACGGAGTCCTGCATGGGAGTCCTTCCACCAGTAAAATAACTTAATATATTGTATAATCTAACGTGTCACGCTGCGTGAATGCGGAATACAGTAAATATTGACCCGAGCAACGAGACGCTAAGCTTCCGACACGATAACAGAGATAATTAGTAGTTGGGATTCATCTATATTTAAACTGGTAAATATATTTTGCACTACACATCACCAACGACTGAAATACGCAATGTTCTCTAAATTTCGAATACCGAAAGGTGTCCGACAGAGTAGAATAGCACCTACCTCTTTCCTACCGTGCTGTCGTAAGATTACTGGTGGTAGGATTCCTATGAAGGAATCCGTCTAGGTAGGTACCACCAGTGCCAGTTAACTAACTTCTGTCTCAAGGTGATGGGCGCAGTGTGGTGTCACATACAGAAATGTTCTGGGTGACACAGCATTTGTTATGGGCGGGCGTTGCATTTACCATCAGGTGAACGTTTTGCTCGTTTCATCACTGTATACGAGTACAAGAAACAAAAAAAAAGATGCGCCTAAAGTATTGGTACGGACATTCTTTAATCATGAAGAAAAATACTATAATATGCAATGCCGTCGTGGGCTGGCGGCTTACGGGAATCTACCACTCCATCTCATCCCGTGGGTGTCGTTAAAGTCGACAGAGGGAAAATGAAAACCGGGAGATGGGCAGCAGTATCTTCCTGGAACATCTAACTACTACTGCGGTTGCCAACCCGCCAAGCGTGTCAACTTTGGCAAAATACCTCCAATATGAGAGCTAAAAACTTTTGTAGCTATCTATGGGGTAGACCTGTGTTCAACAGTGGACTTGTGATAGGCTGAAACGACAACGACGAACGACGAGTTTCATCACACGTATGACAAAATCATTTCAGCGCAAATACACTCTTATCTGTTTTTATCAGTCATTAGTAAGATCTCATCTAGAGTATTTGTCCCCCGTCTGGAGTGCAATCTATACATATATATATATATATATATTATTTCTATATAGATATATCAATATAGAAATGGTGCGAAAGAAATTTCTTCGACTACTTAACTGAGTTCAAATGTATCATGACAGCTGTCATTGTCAATTGCACAACTATGTAAACATAAAAATTCTTTTTAATTCTTATTATTTATTGTTTGCATACCTATGTAACCTATGCATAAAAACAGGCTGTTTGATGTCGCAAAATACGAAATAAATCGTCTTTTTGTTTTAGATTGTGACCACATTTCATCGCGATCAAAATGGAGTCGGTGAAATTGGTTAGACGAAAACCGAGATCAAATGATGCATTTGAACTCAGTTAAGTAAAACGTGGTTTTATTAAACTTAGTTTTCAAAGCAAACTGTGAAATCGGGTCTAAGAATGACTGCGTTCGCTCTTTTCAAGTCTTCATTATGGTTCTGACTGCGGAGACATCTTCGGGCTACATTGATGTCATGCCCTCAGGATAAAGGGCTGCAAGAGTAATGCAAACACGACTCTAGCCTCCTCGACTCGTTGCCTAGTGAACAGAGTGCCTGACTCCTACAAGGTCCAGGATTCGAAACTCAACCAGGACCATCGCATGTGTTTGTTGTGATGTGATTCTCCCGGCATCTCTGGCACTGCTCACTGTCTGAACTGCTGTACTGAAATATAATTACTACATCCACCAATCCATCCACTGGCTTTGCAAAGAGACGTTGAAAGAAAGAAAGGAATAATCATCTTGTATTTTTTTATCGTGTCAGGGGCGTGTTCCGAGGAGTTGTTCGGATTAATTCCTGTTACTAAATTCCAACATCGCTCATTGCGGTACAGCGCAAAATTTCATCAGCACCACCTGGGTGACAGGATTTTCACCACTGTGCGCTTTGCCAGAAATTTTCTGACAGGCAAAACCACTTTTGAATCTGCTGCCACAAGCATATACTCGTATTTAAATAATATATTAATAAAAACTCAGTGTGGCGTGGTTTTATAAAAACATTTTTTTTATATACAAAGGAGCAGGTGGCTCACGTGATGGTAAATGATCACCGCCGCCCATGAACATCTACAATACCAGGGGTATAGCAGATAACATAGAAAACATACATAAAGAAAACATACTAAATCGTAGAAGAACAAGATATCAAACAGTATCTCAAGCCGTTTAGCGACCGGCCACTAACTTGAATTTTAAACGAGTCCATTGCAATGGCGCTATTCTGCAATTATTTAACGTAATTTTTTTTACTTTATTTGTATTTACTACTAGCTGCACCGCGCGGCTTCGCCCGCGTAAAAAAGCCGACCCCGATCGATGATATACATATATACACTTTTTGAGTCCTATTTTGGGTTAATAGAATCAGGCGTTACTTTGCGGAAATCCATTATAATGAAGGAAAGTAAGTTACTTTGCTAAGAAATTCTCGATCTCGGCGGCCGAATGTCGTAGAGTCTATGACGCTTGATAATGCCTCGTTTTGGGGCGAAACACGTGTCGTGTTCTCGACGTCAGTGGTGTATATTATCTAGTGGTAGTATTGTAGTGGTTGGTGGAGGATACCTGGTGGCGGTGTTAGTTTGCTTGTGCACGCTACTGAGGGAGGGCGGGCGGTGCTCTTCAAAAAACTAGGTAATATACACCATTTTTTATATTTTGCATGCGGATCTTAGCAAAGTAACTTACTTTCCTTCCTATTTTGGGGTTTAAATTTTTATTTCGCGCAACCCTAATTTTTATTTTTAAATTAAAGTAGCCTAAGTTACCCGCTTTAATATCAGCTATCTGTCAGTGAAAGTCCCGTCAAAGTCGGTCCAGCCATTTCGAAGATTAGCCGGAACAAACAGGCAGACAGACAGACAAAAGCTTAAAAATTTTTTTTTTCTTTATACGTACCGTATAACTTTCATAAGAATTGAGTAAACTGTTATGTTGTTATTGAAAACTGACTTTTATTTATCGCTGTGTGATGCGACACAGAAATATTCTGGGTGACACAGCATTTGTTGTGGGCGGACGTTGCACTTAACATCAGGTGGACGTTTTGCTCGTTTCGTCACTTTCTCCAATAAAAAAAACCTATCGGCTGAAATTATATTATTCCTTATTTCAAAAAAAAAAACGTTGCACCGCACTACATATAGACATACGTTTCACACATAAACACCCAGACCCTGAATAACTACATGTAGGCCATACAAATGTCTCAAACTTGTCCCGTGCGAGAATCGAACCCGCGACATAACGCAGTAACCAATCGATTAATCTAATAACCCAAAAAAAAAATGGAAAGTTAGGACAAATGAGCAGCGTAGCTCAGTATAATGGAATTCAATAGTGACACTGCTCAGAGGCTATGCGCTCGCTTTAAATTTCAAAGTACGAGAGTGACCTGGGTTCGATTCCCGGTGCCGGCACCACTAAAATTGTTAATTGCAATTTGAGTGCTGATTTACCACGTGCTCGGCGGTGAAGGAAAACATCGTGAGGAAACCTGCATGTCTGAGAAATAAAAAAATATTTCGAATACAATCATTTAAACAATAATCTAGACGCTCTCAAAGATTGGTCAACTCGTTATGGAGTGATTGTCAATCCACTGAAATGCCAAGCTATCCTAGTAGGTAGTCCGAGAATGTTGGATAAGGTTGACTATACAGGCCTACCTTCTTTACGATATAATGATACTGTTATTCCATTTAGTAAGTCTGTGAAAAATCTTGGTCTAATCATTGATAACACTTTAAACTGGAAAGTTCAGGTTACCGACATTAATCGGAAAGTCATTGCCATCTTACGTTCTCTTTATCGTCTGAAACATTTTCTCCCCATTAGATCTAAGCTCTTGCTTGTCCAAACGCTTATATTACCCATTATTGACTACGCAGATGTGTGTTACCCAGACCTATCCCAAGATCTTCTTAACAAGCTGGAGCGCCTGCTTAACAACTGTATAAGATTTATTTTTGGTCTGCGAAAGTATGATCATGTATCTCAATTCAGGTCTTAGCTAAATTGGCTTACCATTCAACAAAGGCGCAATTCCAGGATACTGCTTGTTCTTTTCTCTATTTTAAATGATCCATTTTCGCCTTCATATCTTAAAGAGAAATTTCAGTATCTGTCTTCATCACATGATAGGGTTCTTCGTTCGTCCTCTAACAATAAGATTTGCATCCCTACACATTTCACCGGGTTCTTTAGGAACTCCTTCACTGTCCGGGCTGCACTTCTTTGGAACTCCTTGCCCGATTACATCAGGAAAGCGCCCAATAAATACTCCTTTAAGAAGTTGGTCCGTGATCATTTAGCAGAGAATCATGACAACATAAATAGTTAGTAGTTGGTCACCGTTACAGGTGTGCATTTATTTATTTATATTTATTTTATTTTACGTTTATTTATATGTATAATATGTATGTATACCGTAGATACGTATATGTTTATGTATTTAATATATATTTATATATGTAACTATATTTATAATATTTATGAGTTATTTAGGTTTTCATTTTTTTTTCTCTTTCTTTCTTTCTCTGTTTTCCTTTATTGCTACACCTAATCAAAATCTCACCACTCCATGGGTCGACTGGGAGAAAATGCCTAAAGGCATTAAGTCCGCCCTTTGTATCCCTTTATTGTAAAGGAAGCAATAAAGAGTTAAATAAATAAATAATACATGAGCAATCCGCCAACCCGCATCGAAGCAGCGTGGCGGATTCTTCCTAGCTCCAAAACCCTCTCAGAAATGAGAGGATGGATGCCTGAGCTCAACAGCGGGACATATATAGGCTGTAACTTTACTTTTATTTTTACTGCCATCACATCACATCTGCTTAGGTTGTAGCTTCCGACAATATTTAGTTTTCGTTGTAGTCGAAAGACCGGGACGAGTTATTTACCCTGAGAACAAAAATAGCTGCTATGCCGTTATTGCCCGAGTGCAGAATTGCCCTCCCTAAACGTCCCAGCAAGGTCGCGCGAGATCGCACAGCTTAGTGCGCTCTCTCTACGCGAACAATTAGCACTGATAAGACGATCGGGCTCATATCAGTCAGATAGTGAAAGATTCGCTACCACGACGCCATGGAATCCCACCAATTAGTTATGTGACGAATTCCCTTCAACCTACAACGGTCAGTGACAGTGAATATGTGAATTATGAACTTTTATTAAAAATTGTACATATGTTTGCAGTTACCGAACTTTAAATGAGAGGGAATCGTTTTACAATTCTAATATTGGTTCGTTACGAAATTCAAGTTATTATTAACAGTAATCCCTACGAAGTAACATCCAAACAAATCGAACAATTCTAAGAAAATGGCTGAAGATTTATTGTTTGAAAGAGATCAAGAGTATATGAAAGTGAACCAACTGTACGAAGAATGTCTAGACTATTTAAAAAATATGATGTGTATTAACGAAGCTGAAAGTATAAAAGATGATAAAGAAGAGAACTACAAAGACGTCGATTACGAAACAATAGACTCTGCGGACGATCAAATGAACGGAACTGGAAAGAAGGAAGGGTTTTCTCAAATTGAATTTAAAGTGATCAACGAATTAAAATCTAATGAGAGTTTTAATTTAGTGGCAGGGGAAACGAGATCCGAAAGGCTAAGGAGACTGTCTCACCAGCTTCCCAAAATAATTATAACTCAAAGTAACACAAGTGTAAATTTGAAAGAAGATGAAAAGAGACATGAATTGGATAATCACATACCAGTGAAGAGCTCTTCGAAGAAATCAGGCATTGAGAACAATAAATATGCGTATGAGTAAGTTTTTGTTGCAAGTAGAGGTGGTGGTATGCATGAATTCGTCTAGGTAGGACCAACCGCAGGGACAGTTATACTTCCGTGAAGCAGTAGAGTGGAAACATTGCTGTTTCGGTCTGAAGGGCACTGCGAGCTAGTGTAATCACTGGGCACATCAGAGGCACGGACGCAGTGTGGTGCCATACAGCAAAATTCTGGGTCACACAGCATTTGCTATGAGCGTTTTGCTCGTCTCGTCCCTTTCTCCAATAAAGAAAAATAACCATTATATTTTAATTTTAGTCGCGAATTGGCGATCACTGTATCTCAGATATCATCAGAGGGTCTGCTGTGTAACTCTGTTGGTTTCGTGACCGGTTTAATTTGAACTTTCTGCTTTGGAAAGTTCTGCTTTGGATAAGTGCCTAGTGGTCAGAGTACCCGACTTCTACGCTGCGGGTCCTGTGTTCGAATCCCAGCCGGAGCCAACATTTGTGCTAAAACACAAATTGTTGGTTTTCGGGTCTGGTTGTGTTGTGTTTGTCCCTGTGTTTCTGACACTGCATCCTAGCCTACCTCCGATCTTATCGCATCAGCGTTACATCGGGTGCGGGTAGGTTGAGACGAGTGAGTGCCTCTGTGTTTGCGCGTACACTTGTGGCACTATAATATCTCCTGCGCAGTTGATGGCTCTCGACATTCGGATTCGGAAGTTGTCGCCGTGGTCGAAATCGGCTAGGAGAACATCATCATAAACCCCAAAAATTTAGTTGAATAAACTAATAAACTCACACACTAATATATCATATTCTTAGATACATATATAGAGGCGAGTTACAGACAGTCAGTTACAACTGACTTATCACGATATCTCCGAAACTACAGGACCAAGTGACTTTAAATTTGGTAAACATATTTCTTTCCCGAAATAGGCACCCACTAAGATTGGATTTTAGAAACATTTATTTCTTAATGAGTAAACGGGCCATTTTATTTTCATCTATACAGACTAACACAACAAAATATTCCGTGCGACGCAGGGGCGGTATTACATGTTTAAGCGTACACATGTTTGGAAAACCAATTACAGTATTAACCAAAAGGCTACATTTCACATTTCACTGGTGATAGGATTCCTATGCAGGAATCCGTCTAGGTATGTACCACCCCAGGGCCAGTTATTCAGCCGTGAAGCAGTAGTGTGCAAACATTACTGTGTTTCGGTTTGAAGGGCACTGTGAGTTAGTGTAATCACTGGGCCTATGAGACTTAAGAAGACAAGACAGCATTTGTTATGGGCAGACGTTGCACTTACCATCAGGTGAACGTTTCGCTCGTTTCACCACTATATCTAATAAAGAAATTGTTAGCATCATTGTGCGACTGAACTCCATTCAACGGATAGTGAAACTAACGGCGTCTCTTAATGATAATAATTTTAAGCTCCCAACCCTAATGAGTCTAATGGTCACTTACGGCATAATCTAAATCCGCACAACAAAGATAAGCCCATGCGCGATGCTGTCACGTAGATTAACAGAGACAATAAAATGCTTCCTCAATATACCAACGGTGTCATGGTTATCCGACGAAAGTTTATAGACCAGGGAATAAGATGCCTATAATAAATTTAGCGGAACAACAGTTTTCAGAAATTACCAGAGCATTTATTAGAAAGGCTAGGCCCCACTAAAATCTGTTCCCATAAACGTGACAAAAGAAAAGATTGATTAATCCGATATCAGAGCAATCTCGAGCGGTACCGCATGCCTGACTGAGGGTGTCGTAAAAGACTTTTTTTTGAGTTTTTTTTATGTAAATGGCATGAATAAATCAGCAAGCTGCAGTAGAGTGCAGTAGAGTGCAGTAGGGTGCTGAGTAGCTGCAAATGTAAAACCGATAACCGTTGCGAAGAAAGGTTCTAGAGTGGCAACTTCGTACCAGCAAACGCAGTGTAGCCCCTACGCGACAGCCTGCACGGTTTGGCGGGATGGATGCAGGTGCGACGTGTTTCGTGGCAAGCTGTGGGGAGGCCTGGGGAGGGCTGAAATGATGACGATGATGAAGTGACGTGAGCGTCATATTCCCTTTTATACTACTCGTAGCTCTTCGTGTGGTAGCGGCTTAAGAGAATATACCTCCCCATCTCTTCTCGTGGGTGTCGTAAAAGTCGCCAGAGTGTAAATAAAAACCGGGAGATGGGCAGCAGCATCTTCCTGGAACATCTGAATAAATAAACTGCGGTTGCCAACCCGCCTGCCAAGCGTGGCAACTATGGCAAAATCCCCCCAAAATGAGAGCTACAAACTATTGTGGAAATCTCTGGGGCCTATGTTCAGCAGTGAACTTGTCATAGGCTAAAACGACGACGACGACTTGCTCTTCAAATCCAGTTCTGTTTGACGGCAGCTTTAGTTAAAGTTATAATTTTCAATTTATTTGTAATCATGCCGTAGTTTTTTATATAAATAAATAAATGTTAAATATTCTTCTTATGTATCCCATATAAAACGTAAGGTTGATGAATTTTAGTACAGCAATAGCCATAAAAAAGCTCGACTCTCTAAACGATTAGCTAGTTTAATTTCCGCACGGCATAAATATTTTTCTACCATCATCATCATCATTTCAGCCTAGCAGTTTTTTTATTTAGTAAACCCTCACCATAACAATACTATACTTATTCCCATCTGACCTACAGCCATGAGGTCCTACGTAAGCCCTGAACATACATGTAGTATACTCTTAGAAAGGCGCCGTCGTCCAGAGACATCAGTTCTGAAGTCCCATATGCCTTTTTTTTACTGTATATAGTGACGAAACGAGCAAAACGTTCACCAGATGGTAACTGCAACGTTTGCCCACAAAAAATGGTGTGTAACCCGGAATATTTCTGTGTGACACCACACTGCGCCCGTCACCCTGAGACATCAGTTCTTAAGTCTCAAATGCCCAGTGATTACGCTAGCTCACAGTGCCCTTCAAATCGAAACAGCAATGTTTGCACAGTATGGTGCTTCGCGGCAGTATAAATGGCATTGCGATGGTACCTACCTAGATGGATTCCTGCATAAGAGTCTAATCACGTTATGCTTCAAGCAAGCTACAACAAATACATAATCTTACTACCATAGTCATCATCATCTTAGCCCGCTGTTGAACCTTTCCCATAGATTGCCACAAAACACGGTCCTGAGCAACTTGAATCCATCAAACCCGTGCAGGTCGTCACCCGAGAATGTGTCTTCCCCAACTGTTATCGGTTCTACGAGCTATGGCCGGCCGACTGCAAGTTCAGCTTGCTAATCCTTAGGGCTACGTCGGTTACTCTAGTTCTGCTGCGGATGTCATCATTACTCTAGAGAGTCTAGCCCTTTCCATATCTCGCTTAGAAACTCCGAGGTTCCAAATGCGGGCGGTGAAGGACCACGTCTCGGTTGCGTTATTTCGTAACTGGGTATCGTATGTCTGGGGTTTTATGTTTAACAGTGGACTAAGAAAGGTGCAGTGATGATGATATGTTTGTAAAGCGCTACCACGATACCGACGAAATACCCACTGCGGTGAAAAGTTTTTATATCAGCGTAATCTAAATGTTTAAACAAAACTGAATCGAAGTATAACAAATTAGTCACTGGTTATTTGCGTCATTTAGTTTTATCAAATACAGTAACTAAATGCAAAACGCTTGTTTGCAAATGTATCAGTTGTTATTTACTTAGAAAAGCTATACACTCATTCAAGATACGTGATCTGCATATTGTTAGAAAATGGCCGCGTTTTTGCGAACAAAATTCTTGCTGGTTGCTTAGTTCGGCACTCAGCGTAAAAAAAGTTAAGATCTAAAACAGGCTTGCTGTGTAAGTAGCCTTTTTTTATTGGATAAAGTGACCAAACGACCAAATCGTTCACCTGATCACCTGATGGTAAGCGCAGCGTCTGCCCATAACAAATGCTGTGTCACCCAAAAAAAATTGTGCGACACTGCCCCCGTCACCTAATGATTATACTAGCTCTGAGTGCCCTTCAAGCCGAAACAGTAAAGTTTGCACACTGCTGCTTCACGGTAGAATACCTGGCCCTGCGGAGGTGCCTAGACAGATTCCTGCATAAAAATTATACCACTAGTAATTTGTTTGCGAGACTCTTTAAGCTAGTATAATTATTATTGAGATGAATTACTATTGAGCTTGAGACTTATCACGCTGAGACATCAAGTCTCACCAGTGTAGTGCCACACTGTAATGTTCTATATGTTCTGGGTGACATAGCATTTGTTATGGGCACACGTTGCACTGTACACAGCTGAACGATTCGCTGGCCTCGTCACTTTCATCCATGAAAAAAGTTTAATAATCTGAATGAGTTAATAATCATTCAGTTTTCTTTTACAGTCAGAAGCACCAACCCTCTTTCCGTAACAGAATTGCTTATGGAGACTTTCCCAAGCGCTTGGTGTCGAAGAACGGAGTCGAGAATGTGGCATTGATATCCAACGTGCCTTTCGAGAAGATCAGATTGCTCAATGACACTTTCCATACATTGGTAATTGGGTTTAATTTAATTTGAAAACTAAAAAGTAAAAAGTAAAGTTTCAGCCTATAAATGAGCACAGGCCTCCTCTCATTTCTGAGAGAGTTTTGGAGCTAGGAAGAATCCGCCACGCTGCTCCAATGCGGGTTGGCGGACTTCACAAGTCCTCGAAATATTTCTATTCCTCGGACATGCAGGTTTCCTCACGATGTTTTCCTTCACCGCTAAGCACGTGGTAAATCAGCACTTAAAATTGTAGAACAATATTAGAGGTGCTGGCACCGGGGATCGAACCCAGGTTACTCGCTTACTATGAAATTAAAGGCGAGCACCAGGCAATTACTTAATTATTACCATCATTAACCTTAGGACTGATGTCTCAGGGTGTCCAGCTTAGTGTGGTGCCGGACAGAAATGTTTTGGGTGACACATCATGTCCTTGCCTCTCATTTTTATCACCAGGATTTGTATATTCACTGCCACTGTGAAAGCAAATGAGTAATTCCCCTACCCAGAGTAGAGATTACAGCAAATCTTCTCTTCTAAAAAGAGTAGGCGTCTTAATTCAGTAGTAAACTATGTAGAGCCTACATTCAATAGTACACTATGTAGAGGCTAATGATGATGATGGCGATGATGATGCAATGTTAATGGTAAATTATATGGTGAACACAGTTCAAGACAGACCATTTGTAATGTAAAATAGTGTGTATTACCTAGTTTTGAAGAGCACCGCCCGCCCTCGCTCAACAGCGTGCACAAGAAAACCAATACCGCCACCGGGAGCCGCCACCAGATACCCTCCACCACTACGTAGAGTCAATATCACTTGATAATGCCTCTTTTTGAGGTGAAACACGTGTCGTGTTCTCCACTTCAGTGGTGTGTGTATTATCTAGTGGTAGTGTTGTAGTGGTGGAGGGTATCTGGTGGCGGCTCTCGGTGGCAGTATTGGTTTTCTTGTGCAGGCTGTTATTGGAGGGCGGGCGGTGGTAATACACACTATTTTACATTTTGCATGCGGATCTTAGCAAATTACTTTTTCTCCTTTACTATAATGGATTTCCGCAAAGTAACGCCTGATTCTATTAACTATATAGACCATTGTCTTCATCTTTTCACAGACAAGATGAAACTGCGAAAGAACGCACCGATCCTCTTTTTCACGCTACGGATGTTTTGCTCGCTTATCCTCAGATCAATCTCCGCTGGCGTTGGATAGTCATTGGTACTGTGGTGGTACACTTTGCCATCTGGCTGGTGTTCGCTGTATTCTGGTACATAACCGCGCTGGCGCACTATGACTTCGAGCCAGATCCGCCGAAACGGACTTGCGTCACTGGCGGCAAGGATTTCGTCACCATTTTCCTTGCTTCTGTCGAGGCCCAGGTTAGTGAAAGCATTTATGTAATGTATGGTTGATTCGCCAAAAGTTCTCTAATGGTGGTAGGATTCCTATGCTGGAATCCGTCTAGGTAGATACCACTCCAGGGCCAGATATTCTGCCGTGAAGCAGTAGTGTGCAGAAATGACTGCGTTTCGGTTTGAAGGGCACTAAGAGCTAGTGTAATCACTGGGCATATGAGACATAGAACTGATGTCTCAGGGTGACGAGCGTAGTGTGGCGTCACACAGAAATGTTCGGGGTGACACAGCCTTTGTTATGGGCAGACGTTGCGCTTACCATCAGGTGAACGTTCTGTTCATTTCGTCACTTAATACAATAATAAAAAAAAAGTTAGCATTTATCTGGTGGTGGGATGCCTATGCAAGAATTCTTCTAGACAGGTACAGCACAGTGACAATTATTCTGCTGTAAAGTGCTACATAAAAATGTTCTGGGTGATACTGATGCTGTGTCGCCCTGATAATTTATGTGGTACCTACCACACAGCGTTCGTCACCCTGAGACATCAGATCTCCAATCTTTCTGTTTGACATCAGAATAACTGACCCTGCGGTGATACCTACCTAGTCGGATTCCTTCATAAGAATCCTACCACATGTAAAGCTGTATATAAAAAACGATTGGCGCCGTTGTTAGACTTAATAAAACCATGACCAACTGATCGACGTCGTTATAAAGAAAGGCCGCATCAAAAGTACCCGACCGAATTTGAACCGTAGAGCTTGTATGGAAAATCATTAAAGTAGAAGCGAAATATGTGTGTCAGGATTCCACTTGCTGGAATGGTGTGGTCTCTGCCTACCCCAATGGGAAAGAGGCGTGCACTGTATGTATGTATCAGCAGTTATCATTAGTTTATGTTTGTTAGAAATTCATTAATTCAATTGTGAATTATGCTCTTGTATTACTTAATACAATAATACAAAAAGTGGGGTTGGGGCTGGTGGTAGGATGCCTGCATAGGCATATGCAGTAAGCATTCTGCTGTAAAGCAGTGTGATGCCACAAAAAAATGATCGGGGTGAGACTGATGCTGTGTCGCCCTGATAATTTCTGTGTGGTACGGCGTTCGTCACCCTGAGACATCAGATCTTCAATCTTTCTGTTTCACATCAGAATAACTGACCTAGGCGGATTCCTTCATAAGAATCCTACTACATGTAAAGCTGTGCATGCATGAATTGGTAACACAAGCTTCCTATTCATCCTTAAATTGTATTTGTTTGTATATTAACTTATTTTATGTCAATTTTTTGCTATGTCATGCAACTGTCCTGAAACAATGTTACACTAGAGGCGAGTGAAGCTCCTCTGCTTTCGGGTTACAGGACCGGTGGTGTAGAAGTCAGGTACACTAACCACTACGCCACGCGGTCGACTAAATTAAAGTAGAAGCGAAATATGTGTGTAAGGATTGTAGCAAGTGGAATGATGTGGTCTCTGCCTACCCCAACGGGAAAGAGGCGTGACTGTATGTATGTATCAACAGTTATCATTAATTTATGTTTGTTAGCAATTCATTAATTCAATTTTGAATTACGCTCTTGTATTTATCATGTAACTCTTACGTTTATGTAGGATAAGTACTTACTTAACATCACTTCAATTTGTATCACTTGAAACAACAAACGAAGTTTTATATGTACATCCATACTAATATTAATGCGAAAGTAACTCTCTCTGTCCCTCTGTCTGTCTGTTGCCTTTTCACGGTTGAACCGGCAAACCGATTTTGACAACATTTGGCACAAAATAGCTTGTATCCTGGAGACGGATATAGCATTTCTTTTCCTTTCTATTCCAGAAAATCAACCAGCTCCCACGGTGTTTTTTAAAAACCTTATATCCAATCGGACGAAGTCGCGGGCATCACCTAGTCTACTATACACGACAAAATGTAAACGTGTTCAGTTGATGCGAATCGACTCGTCTCGTCTCGGATTACTGTCTCAGGACTTCTTATTTTCGTAAACTTCAAACCGGAGTTACAATTGGTATGAGGCTAGTGAATTACTTGACCACGCCGCAGGTCCTGGGTTCGAAACCCAGCGGGAGCCAACATTTGTGCAAAAACACTGATTGATGGTTGTGTTGTGATTGTTACCGACACTGCATCCTAGCCCACCTCTGATCCTGTTACATCGGGCGCTGTTTCTGTGTTTCCGTTTAACTCGCGGCACTATAATGTCTGCCGCCCAGTTGATAGCTTCCGTCAGTATTCGGAAACTGTTGCAATGGTTGAAAATTGTGCGTTGTCACATCGACTATGGTGGTGGAACACCTTATAATAATGATATTCTCCTGGCCGATTTTCGACAACGGCAACAACTTCCGAACACTGACGGAAGCTATCAACTGCGCAGGAGATATCATAGTGCCACAAGTGTACGCGCTGACGAGAAAGTGCTCCTTGCACTTTCTCGTCCCAACCTTCCTGTGCCCGATGTAACGCCTCATGTGATAAATTGATTATGATTTGATGCAGCGTCCGATACACTGCGCATACCAAAGATGTTGGATTTTTGAACAATTTGGCTCCGTTTGAGAATTCGAACTCAGAATCCGCCACGGGAACGCTCGGGCACACATCCGCGACCCAACCGGCGCTGGCCGCCTATCATCGGCGGCCACTCCTCGGGAGAGAACTGCGTCTCTCCCCTATCCTTCTTAGTAAGGCGCGCCGGAACACACGACGCGCCTTCCAGCACGGCCCTCCTTTGTGCGCGCAACGATCCCCCCCGAGTTCGCCACGCGGAGACCACGGAACAAGGAGACTTGGACTCGAAAATACTAGTCTTTCCGGTCCCGACGGCGGATCTGGTCTGTGGCTCCGCCGCCGACCACATTACGGCCGCGGAGGATAGGGAGAGAGGCAACGATACACCAGCACTCCTCTTCCCTCGCGGCCCCACCACCGCCGCATCTATGGTGCGTCCCCGCCAAAGACGCGTGGGTCAGGGAGAGAGGCAACGATAGACCTACACTCCTCTTCCCCCGCGACTCCACCTCGGCTGCGGAGGGCAGCGTACTGCTCCCCCCAGCAGTCCACCCGTTCGCACCCAGAGTGGGCTTGCGTAGCCCACTCGGAGCGATCTCCTCGGGTCAGCCTGACTCCACAGGCCCGACCATGTGGTGACCCCTTAGCTTCACCGTGGGTGACCAAGTCACGGCAAGGCGAGAACCCATGGGAGTGGGGGACAATACTTAACCTAACCTTATAAAATTATCGTCCACTACGAATTTCCGCAGACCACTTTTGTTATTTCCCGTTTTCTTACGTTAATCACGAATCAATTTAAGCATTACTGCTGGTAAACCAATTATAGAAGTCACCGCCGAGTCTCCATTAACCAATCGCCTCAGCGCCTGCAGCATCCGAGCGGAAGCGGCGACGGCGCGACAGTCCTTGATTGAGTCAAATTGCTCGCATCTTTCACAACAATGTGGAGCGGCGCGGCAATATTCTTAGATGACCTTTTCCAATTATAGTCGATTTGTTTGTCTACACTGTAGAAAGCTGAATTATCTAATGAGGTTCTTCCGGTCACTCCCCACAATGTCATGCGTTGTCAACTACAAAAAGGAAACGTTATAATTTGATAAACAAATAAAAACTATTGTATTATTTGGTGGCCCGCCGTGTGGTTGCAGGCAGAGAATCTACCACACCATCTCATCCCGTGGGTGTCGTAAAAGTCGAGGGAAAATTAAAACCAGAAGATGGGCAGCAGCATCTTCCTGGGACATCTGAATAAATAAACTGCGGTTGCCGACCCGCCTGCCAATCGTGGCAAGTATGGCGAAATCCCCAACAAAATGAGAGCTACAAACTTTTGTGGCAATCTACGAGGGAGGCCTATGTTCAACAGTGGACTAGTGATGAGCTGAAGTGATGATGATTTTTTTGTAAAGAATAGTCTCATAGAAATGTGAAGCACTCTCCATGACATATTTTCGAGAAGATTAAAGAAGATATATGTGCATTGAAACCTCGAGCAGACCAGCCTCCACCAACAGCACCTGTTCACAAGTATAACGCATGTTTTCACAAGTTAAATGGCTGTAACATACGGACAGACATGACGAAATTACTACGAAGCCCTAAAAAGCGAGCCTCAGGAATCTTAGAGGCCCCTAAACGAGGCGGGGCCTATAGGTTGTTGTCTCCTTTGCCTTAAGGTTAATCTAACCCTGATAACTTACCTTACATAAATAGAAGTGCTAAGAAGGTGGAAGGTTCATTGGGGGTAGGAGTCCTATGCAGGAATTTAAAAAGGGACACGAAGTTTTCACGCATTAATATAAAAAATAAAAATATTTGTTGCAACAACCAAACTGATTGTTTTCGGATCTGGCTGTGGTGCGATCGTCCCCTTGTTCCCGATTCTTCATACCAGCCTACCTCTGGTCGTATCGCATAATAGCTTCGAACGCGGATTAGTAAGGACGAATGCCTATGACAGCGCGTACGTATGTTGGACTAAAATGTCTTCTGCGCAGTCGATAGCTTACGACATACGGAAGTTAAAATTCATCACAATATTAAATAAACTCTGGTAGAAGAAATCCTGTGCAGGAATCTGTCTAGGTAGGTACCACCCCAGCCATTTATTCTGCCGGGAAGCAGTAGTGTGCAAACTTTACTGTTTCGATCAGAAGGGCACTGAGAGGTAATGTAGTCACTGGGCATTTGAGATTTAAGAACTCATTTCTCAGGAGGACGGTGGCAGTATGGTTTTGCATTCATTATGGGCAGACGTTGCACTTACCGTCGAGTGAACTTTTTGCTCGTATCGTTACTTTATCAAATAAAGAAAAACAATTTTTCTTACAAACAGGCCACGAGCGTCTTCAATACATAAAAAGCTACTCCTAACGCCATCTATTGGAATAATTAGGAAACTAAAAGTTAACGCTGAATATGAGCAGACGGCGATACGCCCACGCGTGTTCCAGACATTAACGTTCCACTAATCTTTCCTTTAGTTTAATACTTTAACTACGTCGTATTGTCTTTCGAGTTAGCACTGTGATTACAACACTGTTCTGTTTGAATTCTATCTGGTGCGAACATTTGTTCAAAAACAAAAAAGAAATGGGTTTTTGGGTCTGACTGCGTTGAGTATGTGCATTTTTATTAACACAGATTATCAACGAACGAAAGGAAATTAATTTGCTAAGATCCGCATCCAAAATGATAATGGTGTATATTACCTAGTTTTTTAGCCCGCCTTCCCTCCGAGTGCGCGGCGGCCGTCTGTCGTAAAGTCTTTAACGCTCGATAATGCCTCGTTTTGGGGCGAAACACGTGTCGTGGTCTCGACTTCAGTGGGGTATATTACCTAGTGGTAGCACTCTAGTGGTGGAGGGTATCTGGAGGCGGTTCCTTCATTGTAATGGATTTCCGCAAAGTAACATATTATAAAATTTACATTTTTGTCTGTAAAACGCTCACGCTACATGGGATCATGGTGCTGATGGCTATTTGGAAAAAAACCGTCGCCGTCTCCTGATATTTAGTGATTATTTGATATTTTAGTGCTACAAGTGTATGCGCTATTTGCGCAGTGGCACTCACTCATCCTCACTCACACAACCGGACCCGAAAACCAACATTTTAGGTTTTTGCACAAATGTTTGGGATTTGAACCCAGAACACTTGGCGTAAGATTCAGGTACTACCACTAGGTCTAGGGTTTTTTTATTGTAGAAAGAGACGAAACGAGCAGAACGTTCATCTGATGGTAAGTGCAACGTCTGCCCACAACAAATGCTGTGTCACCTAGAACATTTCTGTGTGACACCACACTGCGCCCGTCACCCTGAGACATCAGTTCTTGAGTCTCAAATGCCCAGTGATTACGCTAGCTCACGTGTCTGAGTGCCTTTCAAACCGAAACACAGTAATGCTTGCACACTGCTGCTTCACGGCAGAATAACTGGCCCTGGGGTGGTACCTACCTAGACGGATTTGACGTCTTGCCCGTTCCGGTATGTGACGCGATGAGTTTGATTACTGAATTACATTTAAGTATGAAACTTTACATCCACACGATCACAGCGCCACCTACCGGTTCGGACTTTGTAATTTTCTTTTTTGATTTCTATTTAAACTTTATAATTATATTAACGATGCGCTAGCGGTTAACGATTCTGTACAGTTATATCGACGACAATACACTGGATAACCATCGTTGCCAGTGATGTTCTCCGCCGTCAAATTTCGTGGATAACGCTTAGAACACGACGCTTTTTGGTGGTGGTAGGATTCCTATGCAGGAATCCGTCTAGGTAGGTAACACCCCAGGGTCAGTTATTCTGCCGTGAAGCAGTAGTGTGCAAGCATTACTGTGTTTCGGTTTGAAAGGCACTGTGAGCTAGCGTAATCATTGGGCATATGAGACTTAAGAACTGATGTTTCAGGATGATGGGCACAGTGAGGTGTCACACAGAAATGTTCTGGGTGACACTGCATTTGTTGTGGGCAGACGTTGCACTTACCATCAGGTGAACGTTTTGCTCGTTTCATCACTTTATACAATAAAAAAGAAAAAAAACACTTCCGTCGACCATGCACGGTGATAACGGTAGAACTATCACGACGAAAGTGAAAGGAAACGATTTTGTTGTCGACAACACTTGGATTGTTCCGTATTCGCCATTTCTTTCCCAAACATTCAAGTGCATTGCAACGTGGAGTTTTGTAATTTCTATGCAGGAGTCCGTCTAGGTAGGTAACATCCCAGGGCGTGTTATTCTGCCGTGAAGCAGTAGTGTGCAAACATTACTGTGTTTCGGTTTGAAGGGCACTGAGAGCTAGCGTAATCACTGGGCATATGAACTTATGTCTCAGGGTGATGGGCACAGTGAGGTGTCACACAGAAATGTTCTGGGTGACACTGCATTTGTTGTGGGCAGACGTTGCACTTACCATCAGGTGAACGTTTTGCTCGTTTCATCACTTTATTAAATTAAAAAAAAAACCTGCAGTGGATTGATTCCCAATATTGCGAAGTCTAATTGCATTACGGCTTCGATGTAAATGATTCGACCTTCTAGCTCGTGTCATTGTAAATAACACCGGAAAGTTGGTCACTCAATCCAAAATTAAATAATGAAGCAATTGTTAATTACAATTTTTGACCACAATCACAAAGTGAACATCTACGAAGGCACGTTAGACTTACAAATTCAATAAAGGTCAAACTGAATGAAAATTGGTGAAAATTCGAAGAAAACTGCTGATAAATCGCGGCGACTGTCGGCTCAATGGTATAGAATGAAAGGATCGCGTAGTTGAATCAGCTGTGTGAGAAGATAATGAAAGAAGACAGAAAGAAAGAAAAAATATATATTTTCACAGAACTGTCATGCAAACAAAATAATATAACTTTTGTTTCTGTCATATGTCACACACTACAGGTGGCGTTTAATACGGAAAATGTATGAAAAAATGAATTTTCTTCATAATTATTTTGTCGTGACTTTTTCGATGTTTGAATAGTTATTCTGCTGTTCGCGGCGCAGACAGATCCAACAAATCCAATATCATAAAAATTTAGATTTATTAGTTGAGATTAGATACCTATACAGACTTGAGATAAACGGTGTAAAACTAACATGACTTTGTTTTATATTATTTTCCTTTTTGCTGACAGCGCCATCTAAATTTATATTTTTAAAACTTTGTTTGTGTCTTGCTTATATTCGTCCAAAATAATACAATAATGCAATGCAATGCTGTCACCATACTGCTCGTGGGAACGCAGTAGGGATTAAGAATTTTTCGAATTAAAATGGCAGCGACGAGGTTCGCCAGCCGTCATGTTTTTTTTCCCACGCGGAAAATGGACTACAGGCGTAGTCTCTCCCTGCCTCGTGAAAAAAGCGCGTAAAGACGAGGCTGTATGTACAGATGAAAATACGATAACAATTTTTGTAATTTATACTTTATTAGTATTAATTTGTGTTTTTTACCTAACAGCGCGGTTTAACGTCAATATCTAAATCTAAATAATGGACTGGCGATCACTTAGAAACCCTACTTAATACTTAATATTTTAATGTAACAGCCGTTATAAAATACTTTAAATGACTTGCTTTAAATGTAGCAAATTCATCGATGGAGAGTTAAACCTAAGTGACTTTTTAAAGGTAAAGCTTTATTGACAGACTACAGAGTTAACAAGCAGACAATTCTTTATTTCGGACCTTATATGAATTAAGAACTGTCCTCGGATAAGTGATATTTCGCAACAAATGTGTCTTTATTTCTTAAAAAAGTTGTCGTTTTGCTAATAGCGCCATCTAACGAAAATATATGTAATTGATGCTGAATTGGTGACCAAACTGTAGTTATCATTTATCCACTAGATGGCACCACTATTTCTTAATTTCTTAATAAAAGGAATGACTTTTACATATGTCGTGAGCTTCAGTTGAAAGGTGAATATAATTCCTATAAATTATAATTTCAGACGACTATTGGGTTTGGAGATCGCGCCATTGATGAAGAATGCCCGGAGTCAATATTTCTATTCATTATGCAGGTACGACGACTGACGATTGTGAAAGTGGAAATTTGATGGCTTTTATTAAAATATTACGTTGTGTGTTGTGTAAGACTTGGGTTATCAGACGACAGGAATGCTCCTGATATGCCCGGAATTTCGTCCCTCTGTCAGGGAAGCTGGAAAAACCTGTAACTGTCAGGAATTGAAAAAGTAAAATAAAAAAAATATATTTATTGTGCATTTTGGTAACACAAACTCAAACAACGAAACCTTAAGTTTATTATAATTATTAATTTAACATTACATATTAAGTTTTTAAAATCGCGGAAATTTGCTGAAATGTCAGGTAATTGTGAGTAAATCAAATTTTTTGATATGGTAGCCCTATATACGGCCTACCGATGTATGACAACTGCGTGGCCCAGTGGTATTACATTACCTGACTATAACGCCATAATCCTGGATTCGAATCCAATCAAACTATATTCAATGTTTTTGCCAAAACACCAATTGTTGGGTTTCGGGTTTGGTTTATGTTTAATAAATGGATGAGAATAATCTCTGGGAACTTCGGTCAACAACACCACCTGGGAATGAGATGATCGCTGCCAAGATATTTCTACATATTTATGTTTATTATGCTATTGTACTTTTGAAAATTCTGATCTCTGGGTGTCTTCCTGATTCTTCCCAGGAGGCTACTGGTGGTAGGAAACCTGTTTATGAATCCTACCACCAGTAAAGACAGTGCAACATTCGGAAGATTATCTCCTTTCTTTATGGTTTATTCACGATTGCGTTGCCTAGCGGTTAGAGTACCTAAATGCTACGCATCCTGGGTTCGAATCCCAGCCGGAACCAAAAATTGTGCAATAATACAAATTACTGGTTTTCGGGTTTGGTTGTCTTGTCCATGTGAAATTTTATATCATTAGAGCGCTCCCACGATACAGTAGAAATCCCATTTCATAATCATCATCATTTCAGCCTATCACTAGTCCACTGCTGAACATAAGCCTCCCCCATAGATTGCCGCAAAAGTTAGTAGCTATAATTAATTTTTTTTGCCATAGTTCCAACGCTTGGCAGGCGGGTTGGCAACCGCAGTTTACTTATCCAGCTGTTCCAAGAAGGTGCTGCTGCCCATCTTCTGGTTTTAATTTTCCTCTGTCGACTTTTACGACTCCGACGGGATGAGATGGGGGGCCCATAAGCCGTCACCACGCGGCAAAATCTTTTTCATTTCCAGTTGATCATAGGCACCGGGTTATCGGGGGTCCTCACTTGCGTGGTTTACGCGAAGCTGACCCGACCGGAGAAACTCTCGCGTGATGGAGTGGGCTTTAGCAAGAAAGCCGTTGTGAGTATAGCGCATAGTAGAAAAAAAAAGTCTCAGCCTACAAATGTCCCACTACTAAGCACAGGCCTCCTCTCATTTCTGAGAGGGTTTTGGAGAATCCGCCACGCTGCTTCAATGCGGGTTGGCGGACTTCACGAGTCTTCGAAATACTTTTGATTTCTCAGACATGCAGGTTTCCTCACGATGTTTTCCTTCACCGCCGAGCACGTGGTAAGTCAGCACTTAAAATTGCAATTAACAATTTTAGTGGTGCCGGCAGCGGGAATCGAACCCAGGTCACTCGCGTAGTAGAAATAAAACAGCCAACCCCTTTCTCGAAGGCCGGCTAGCACCCGGGATTCCTCTGGTGTTGCGGATGTTCATGGGCGGCGGTCACTTACCATCAGGTGAGACTTAAGCAGTGATGTCTCAGAGCAACGGGCACAGTGTGGTGTCACACAGAAATGTTCTGGCTGTCACAGCATTTGCTATGGGCGGACGTAAACAATCAGGTGATAGAGAACGTAAAAAAAAGATCCCAGCAGTGGAAACCGCTTGGAAATTCGTTCTGTGCTTCCCAGGGATAGTGCCATCATGCGCAAGTACAGACGCTCAGCAGGGACTTCCTTTTATACTATGTATAGATTCGGTGTGGTATCAGCTCAAGGGAAACTGTTTTTTCGCCATTTTCCTGAAATGCTACTTGCATATTAAAACACGCATCTCAGATATCCGACATATTACTGTGATTGCTTATCCGCCTTCGAAGCTTCGGAGCTGGTGATTATGGTAAATCCCCTCCAATTTAGGGAAGGTCGGTATCTTGGCTGAGGTGTAGGTTCCCGTGTGGTGGCGGCTTAAGAGAATCTACAGCCCATTCTCATCTATTAGGTATAACCATGATATAGTGTTATTCGCTGATGACACATCATTGATTTTCAAAATTAAACGTCAATTTTTATTATATGACGAGGCGAATAATGCTATTACAAAAGTAGTGCATTGGTTTAACGTTAACAATTTGCTTTTAAATGGCAATTAAACTAAATGTATAAATAATGTTTTCTTTTATTTACGCGAATACTACAATTTAAATGTATAAATTTTACAACACCAAATGTTAAACGATTGGATGTAAATGTACTCGTAAATGGGGAGGATTTGAGCCGTGTGGATACCACTGTCTTTCTTGGAATAACTCTAGACGCGAAACTTCAAGGGGCCCCCCATATATCTAAACTAGCAAGTTTAGATATATGGGGCTCCGCAGCTTATGATGTGAAAAGAATTAGAAACTTGACTAATGTTGAACTGCTGGATTAGTTTAATTTAGTTATTTTCACCGCATAATGTCTTATGGTAATTTGCTATGGGGAAATGCGACTGACGTAGATGTGATTTTTGTTTAGTAAAAGAGGGCCATAAGATCTATTTCTAATCTTGGCTCTAGAGTGTCTCTTAGAGATAAATTTAAAGAAAATAATATCTTAACCTTGGCCTCTCTCTATATATGAAAACGTTATGAATGTTCATAAGAATATTAATCACTTTAATAAAAAAAATGAAGTTCATAATGTAAATACCAGGAACAAGTACAAATTAATTATGCCAGTTACCCGACTTCATAGATTCAGTAAGTCTTTCATGGGGCAATGTATACGTTTTTACAACAAAATCCCAGAAAGTGCACAAAGTCTTTCAATCAAAAAGTTCAAACTATTTGTTAAACAAAGATTTTTTTAAAAGTGGCAAAATAGCCTCATTTTTCATAATTCACCGCCGAGCACGTGGTAAGTCAGCACTTAAAATTGCAATTAACAATTTTAGTGGTGCCGGCAGCGGGAATCGAACCCAGGTCACTCGCGTAGTAGAAATAAAACAGCCAACCCCTTTCTCGAAGGCCGGCTAGCACCCGGGATTCCTCTGGTGTTGCGGATGTTCATGGGCGGCGGTCACTTACCATCAGGTGAGACTTAAGCAGTGATGTCTCAGAGCAACGGGCACAGTGTGGTGTCACACAGAAATGTTCTGGCTGTCACAGCATTTGCTATGGGCGGACGTAAACAATCAGGTGATAGAGAACGTAAAAAAAAGATCCCAGCAGTGGAAACCGCTTGGAAATTCGTTCTGTGCTTCCCAGGGATAGTGCCATCATGCGCAAGTACAGACGCTCAGCAGGGACTTCCTTTTATACTATGTATAGATTCGGTGTGGTATCAGCTCAAGGGAAACTGTTTTTTCGCCATTTTCCTGAAATGCTACTTGCATATTAAAACACGCATCTCAGATATCCGACATATTACTGTGATTGCTTATCCGCCTTCGAAGCTTCGGAGCTGGTGATTATGGTAAATCCCCTCCAATTTAGGGAAGGTCGGTATCTTGGCTGAGGTGTAGGTTCCCGTGTGGTGGCGGCTTAAGAGAATCTACAGCCCATTCTCATCTATTAGGTATAACCATGATATAGTGTTATTCGCTGATGACACATCATTGATTTTCAAAATTAAACGTCAATTTTTATTATATGACGAGGCGAATAATGCTATTACAAAAGTAGTGCATTGGTTTAACGTTAACAATTTGCTTTTAAATGGCAATTAAACTAAATGTATAAATAATGTTTTCTTTTATTTACGCGAATACTACAATTTAAATGTATAAATTTTACAACACCAAATGTTAAACGATTGGATGTAAATGTACTCGTAAATGGGGAGGATTTGAGCCGTGTGGATACCACTGTCTTTCTTGGAATAACTCTAGACGCGAAACTTCAAGGGGCCCCCCATATATCTAAACTAGCAAGTAGATTTAGCTCCGCAGCTTATGATGTGAAAAGAATTAGAAACTTGACTAATGTTGAACTGCTGGATTAGTTTAATTTAGTTATTTTCACCGCATAATGTCTTATGGTAATTTGCTATGGGGAAATGCGACTGACGTAGATGTGATTTTTGTTTAGTAAAAGAGGGCCATAAGATCTATTTCTAATCTTGGCTCTAGAGTGTCTCTTAGAGATAAATTTAAAGAAAATAATATCTTAACCTTGGCCTCTCTCTATATATATGAAAACGTTATGAATGTTCATAAGAATATTAATCACTTTAATAAAAAAAATGAAGTTCATAATGTAAATACCAGGAACAAGTACAAATTAATTATGCCAGTTACCCGACTTCATAGATTCAGTAAGTCTTTCATGGGGCAATGTATACGTTTTTACAACAAAATCCCAGAAAGTGCACAAAGTCTTTCAATCAAAAAGTTCAAACTATTTGTTAAACAAAGATTTTTTTAAAAGTGGCAAAATAGCCTCATTTTTCATAATTCTTTTCATATATACTCGACGAACCTCCCTTTCTCTAGATCTTTTTCTATAAGTGGTGGTACGATTCCTAAGCAGAAATCCATCTAGGTGGGTACAACCGTAGTGCTATATTCTGCCGTCGAGCAGTAGTCGGCAAGCAAAAGTAAACCGACACTCCACACCCAAAGAACACAGCCCACACTTAAAGACTATCTTTCCAGCACAGTGCGTTTTTCGCGCAATTTTCTGCCCCGCACAAGCACTTTATGGAATCTGCTGCCGTCAGCGGTTTTCCCGGACCGATACGACTTAGGGACTTTGAAGAAAAGAGCCTATTCCTTCCTCAAAGGCCGGCAACGCATCTGCTATTCCTCTGGTATTGTAGATGTTCATGGGCGGCGGTGATCACTTACCATCAGGTGAGCCGCTTGCTCGTTCCCCCCTCTTACATAAAAAAAAAACTACAAAAATAATTTCAGATCAGCAGTGCGAGACGGCAGACTCTGTCTGATGATCAGAGCGTGGGACCTCAATTATGACCACATCATCAGCTCGGAGTTCAGCGCTCACTTCGTCAACACTTATCGGTAAGTGACTTGATAAGCTGGCGGTAATCCTCTACTGTCTGTTTATTTTTGTCACCATTATCATTATTATCAAGTTGTTATTAGACCACTGTTTGACATAGACCTCTGGAGGGGATTTCCCGTAATCATTGCGCTTGGCAGGCGCCTTTGCGATTGCGGTACCAGAAACGTCACACCTTAGACACCTTGTTCGTCGCTGGATATTGGATTTTTTTGATGAATTTAGGAATAACGACAGCGTAGCGAAGTCATACTTGACTTCTGCACCTGAGATCCTGGATTCTAATCCAGCCGGAGCCAAATCGTTGGTTTTGGGTCTAGTTGTGTTGATTCGCGATACAGGAGTAATGGGGCATACATTTTTATAAGCAAAAAAAATGTCCTTATTAAAACCAGGGTTTAAACCCATGTCATTCGCATGCTATGAAATGAAACCAGTGTCCGGTCACTGCACTTCCACGACTCTTTCCTATTGCGGTAGGCAGAGACCGCATCTTTCCACGTGCTACGAACCTGACACACATCTTTCGCTTATTCTACTTTCATGAGCGTTTTCATACAAGCTCGTCTCGTTCGCCTACGTCGACCCTTACCGGATTGCCCATTCACGCCTTTAAAGTTACATATTAAAATGGAATAAAGAAAATATATATTTATATACCTGTTCCCGTCAGAACGGACGAGGGCGAGGTGATCCGCTACTTCGCTCGCAGTCTGACGCTGCAGCAGCGCCAGTTCCTGCTGTGGCCTGTCACGCTGGTTCACGTCATTGACGAAGGCAGCCCTCTCTACAGCTGCACTCCTCACGACATCTCCAATAACAGGTTACATTATAAACAGAAGAAAAAAATTGAATAATTTTTTAGAAGGAAGAGATGAGAAGAGATGGTTAGTGCAATATCTGTCCATAACTAATGCTGTGACACTCTGTGTGACACCACACTGCTCCCGTCACCTTGATACATCAGTTATAAAGTCACATATGCCCAGTGATTACACTAGCTCTCAGTGCCTTTCAGACTGCACCACGGTTATGTTTGCGCACTACCCCTTCTCGGTAGAATAATAATTATTAGCGGAAAGACTAACAAACTACAAAAAATATTCTCTTATCTTTCATAAATATATTCGAACGACGGGCGCAGTGTGGTACCACGCAGAAATGGCACCATTGGACATCAGTTCTTAATTCTCATATGCCTTGTGATTGCGCTGGCTCTCAGTGCCCTTCAGACCAAAACACGGTAATGTTTGCACACTACTGCTTCACGGCAGTAAAATTGACCCTGAGACGGTACCTATTCCTGCAGTCATGTCTTACAGTAACCGTTGGGATCAAATTTTCTTTATTACCTAACTCATTAACAATAAAGGAACGAAAGTCAATATGCTAAAATGCGCATGCAAAATTTAAAATGGTGTGTATTACCTAGTTTTTGAAGAACTGCCCACCCTCCCACAGTAGCGTGCACAATCAAACTAACACTGCCACCGGGAGCCGGCACCAGATACCCTATCTATATACCACTAGGCAATACTGAAGTCGAGACCACGACACGTATTACACCACTCAACGAAGCATTATCAAGTGATATTGACTCTACGATAGACTTCCGTCGATCAAATAAACTTTCTGTCCTTTATTACAATTGGTTTTCCGCACACACCTGCTTCTACGAGTATTAACTAAAAGTAAAAAGTAAAGTAACAGCCTATAAATGTTCCACTGCTGAGCACAGGCCTCCTCTCATTTCTGAGAGGGTTTTGGAGCTGGGAAAAGTCCGCCACGCTGCTCCAATGCGGGTTGGCGGACTTCACATATCCTCGAAATATTTCTTTTCCTCGGAGACGCAGGTTTCCTCACGATGTTTTACTTCACCGCTGAGCACGTGGTTAATCAGCACTTAAAATTGTAGAACAAATTTAGAGGTGCTGGCACCGGGGATCGAACCCAGGTTACTCGCGTACTATGAAATTAAAGGCGAGCACCTGGCCCCTATTAACTATTTTTGTATAATATTTTTTTTTTGTATATTGAAGAGCCTAAGGTCTTGAAATAGGCAATTTTTTATGTATATGTATTTCCTCATGTTTTAAACTTCGTTCGAAATGTATTAGATATGGATAATTGAAGGACTTTCACTTTTCAGTCCTTCAAATTAGATTTCTGCTGCCATTGCTTCGTCTTTCAATGTTGTTAATTATGTGATCTCTTCTTTATATATATTTGTTACAGTTACGAGATCACGATTAGTCTGAAAGGAGCGTCAGCGTCAATGGGTACCTTTACACAAAGCCAGACTTCGTACTTGCCGCGGGAGATCCTCTGGGGCCACCGTTTTCCACCAGTCGTAAAGTTAATAAATCATATATTACAAAAAGTGACAGCCTTTTTATGTTTTTTTTTTCTTATTGGATAGAGCGACGAAGCGAGTAAAACGTTCACCTGATGTAAAGTGCAACGTCTAACCATAACAAATGCTATGTCACCCAGAACATTTCTGTGTGACACCACAATGCGCCCGTCACCCTGATACATCAGTTCTCAAGTCTCATATGTCCAGTGACTACGCTAGCTCACAGTGCCCTTCAAATCTGAAACAGTAATGTTTGCACACTACTGCTTCACGGCAGAATAACTGGCCCTGGGGTGGTACCTACCTACACGGAATTCCTCTACCACCCACAGCTGAGCACTTACTGTAATTTTTCGGAGGGTCTTGGAGCTGGGAGAGGTTCACGCTGCTCCTATGCAGATGCACTTCACATATTGTTTATTTTTTTATTCATCAAACATGCAGGTTTCCTTACAATGATTTCCATCACCGCTGCGCACGTGGTCAATCAGCATTTACAATTGTATAACTATTTTAAAGCACATCATATCCAACTCAAGTCACTGGAGTACTAATGGTCTACTAAATGGTCGTTAATCCACTTTATTGGCACAAGTGACGAATCAAGCAAAACGTTCACTTTATGATAAAAGCATCGTCTGCCCATAACAGATGCTGTGACACCCAGAACATTTCTATGTAACAACATTAAGTCGCATATGGCTAGCTCTAAGTCCCGTCTAGGTACCTACCGAGACGGATTCCTGCACAGGAACCCTACCACCGGTTTATTGTCGCCTCGTTGCTAATTATTATCTCTTCAGTTCTCAGCTTTCATCGTACCCATTACCAGCTGCTCTACCACGCTGGGTCTAACACGCAATAGATTCTTGTGTATATTACAGATATGACCCTCGTAAGCAGAAGTACGTGGTGGAGCAAACGAAGTTGGACACAGTAGAGATGGTGGAAACTCCTCACTGCAGCGCTCGTGAATTATATGGGTAACATTGATTATTGAAAGACTAAACAAATCACAAGAAAAAAAGTAAAGTAAAGTTTCAGCCTATAGGTAAATGTCCCTCTGCTGAGCACAGGCCTCCTCTCATTTCTGAGAGGGTTTTGGAGCTAGGAAGAATCCGCCACGCTGCTCAATGCAATGCAGGTTGGCGGACTGCACATGTCTCCGAAATATTTTTTCTTCTCTGACATGCAGTTTCCTCACGATGTTTTCCTCCACCGCCGAGCGCGTGGTAAATCAGCACTTAAAAATGACAAATTTAGTGGTGCCGGCACCGGGAATCGTACCCAGGTCACTCGCGTACTATGAAATTTAAAGCGAGCGCCTAGCCCACAGCTCTATCACAAGAAAAGGATTCTAGAAATGGCATAAGAAAAAATAAAAAAATCTCAGTCTTTTTTCTGATGACTATTTTCTCAAATTAGGTATATTCGTCATCATCATTTCAGCCTATCACTAGTCCACTGCTGAACACACGCCTCCCGCATAAATTGCCACAAAAATTTGTAGCTCTCAATTTGGAGCGATTTTGCCGTAGTGCCACGCAGAAATTCTTTATGTTCTGGGTGACACAGCATTTGTAATGGGCAGACGTTGCACTTACCATCAAGGGAGCGATTAGCTCTCATAAAAAACTGACTTCGTAAAAGTATCTAATGTCTAGCGCAACTCGCGTTTGATCTTAGTTTACAGCCTAAATTCCGACGAATATCAACGTAACCACTCAGTTCCAGTTCCTCGAGCAAACAAACCCCGCCACAGTGTCCCGGCACCCCAGGCAGCTTCAGCGAGAAACTCTCCACTTTCCACTTAGAGAGGACATCGTCCTTCAGAAACAGGAACACGAAGTCTTAAATCGAATATCAGTTTTCATGTAGCCATTTATTTACTGTACAACTAAATCAATAAACCCTAGCTATTTGTTAATATTATGTTGTACAAATACCACATCACACACAAAGAAAACCTATAGAGAAATGTGTGTGCTTTTATTTACTTTTTCGCACAGTCCTCCAATCCCAAGGGCCACGGCGACAACTTCCGAATGTTGTCGAAAGCTATCAACTCGGCAAGAGATATTAAAGTCCCACAAGTGTACGCACAAACACAGAGGCACTAACTCGTACCAACCGGGGCAGGACCGATATAACGCTGATGCAATAAGATCGGGGGTAGGTTAGGACGCAGTGTCAGAGAAATGTGTAGTGTCGTAATAGTAGCTAGTGCACGCCATTGGAGGAAGGCGGGTGGTGCGGTATTTTCTACACTTAAAAAATCTCCATAAAAACTAACTAGCCGTGTGACGTTTTAGTAGCGTTAGAGAATCTACCACCCATTTCACCCCGAAGGTGTCGTAAAAATCGACTAAATGTAATACCAGAAAAATCTCGTGGCCATCGACTGTTTTATTAGGCATTACCCCCTATATTATATAAAAAAAGGCCCTTTTTTATTAACATGGGCCTACATGCACTACACGCCTAGTGCGTACCCGCCATCGCGGGGGCAAGGACGAGACATATCGGCCTTGCATTGACTAGAATCCTACGATGTTCACCACATGTTGGCAGGGCCACTGGAACGGAACTTACGCACACATCCGCGTTCCCACCAGCGCCGGCTTCCTTCAGCAGCCCCTTCTCGGTCGAGGACAATTCCTCTCCGCTCTACCTCCTATCAAAGCGCGCCGGAACACGGAACGCGCCTTCCAACGTGGCCTCTTTCAGTGTACGTGACAAACTCCTTCGATTCTGTTACGCGGAGGCCACGGGGGCTAGGAAAACGAGCACTCGGAAGTACCAGCTTCCCGACCCCAGCGGTGGATCTGAACTGTGGCTGCACCGGAGGACATATTTCGGCCGCGGAGGGTAGGGAGAGCGGCTCAAAGTAATACAGTCACTTCTCTACCGTCGCGGTCTCACTACTGACGTCTCAACGGTGCGGCCCCGCCAAGCTCGCGGAGGATAGATGGAGTGGCGCATCGCAATACCACAACTACTCTTCCCACGCAACTCCACATCGGCTGCAGAGGACACTTTGACACACCGGTACTACTTCCCCCTTAGCAGTCCCTTGTTCGATCCACCCCGGCGACCTGGCGACCATCCCGCGCCAGTCTGTTAACACCAAGTCACGGTAACTAAGCCCCTCCGCATTATATTTAGAGGTTATTCACATGTTCTCTAAATATTCTTCCCAGCTCAAGAACCCTCTCAGAAATGAGAGGAGACCTGTGCTCAGGTGTGGGACATTTATAGGCTGCTACTTTACTTTTAAGCTTTTAAGCCGATAGATGTCCGGCAGACTAGAATACCGACAACCGAGGTGTCGTGGGAGGCGAGTCTCGTTTCACACGAGTGCGAAAAGTGGGCCACGTGACTGGCCTCTGCCTACCCCTTATATGGGAAAAAGGCGTCACTGTGTGTATGTATTATTTTATAATCTGCAATCGTTATAATAAGGCTGCGAAAGGCGAAATAAACTCCGCGTCCTGATTTAATCGACGAAACAATGTTCTATAGAACAACTGAAGTCTTCTACTCTCTACCCATCCCATTTTTCATCTCTACAGCACGAAGCACCACTGAATTTGTGCGTATGCCACTACAATATCTCCCGCGCAGTTGTTAGCTTGCGCCTGTATTCGGAGGTTGTCGTCATGATCGAAAATCGGTCAAGAGGACGTCACTTTGATAGAGTTAAAATAACTTTATTATTGCAACCAATATAGTAAATGACTGAAACAGTAGTTAGAATGACACCATAATATACTGTTAGGGGAAACACAATGGGGAGTAAGAATTTTTTGACTCGTACCAAATTGGCAGCGACGGGCCCGCCATCCGTTACGTCTCGTTTCCTGCGTTTCCTTATATGGGAAAAAGGCGTAATTGTATGTATGTATTATAGATACTCGTACTTTACTTTTACTTTTTACACCGTCTTCGAAGCTCTTATGTTAGTACATTTTTGTCTATTGCGTATAAATATTTTAAAGCGTCTAGTTTATGTAAATATTTCTAGGTTATTGATATAAGTTAAATGAGAAAGAATGTTTTTACTAAGAGTAATAGATTATTTAAAATATAATCAATTCGTTTCATTTTTCCTAACAGTTTTTCCCATTTCGATCAGAATACCAATAATTGCACATATATGGGTTGCGCCTGGAGTTCGAACGAAGGAAAAATATTCAGTAGGCATATACGGTGCCTCTCCACTAAAATTGTTAATTGCAATTTTAAGTGCTGGACTTACCACGTGCTCGGCGGTGAAGGAAAACATCGTGAGGAAACCTGCATGTCTGAGAAATAAAAATATTTCGAAGACATGTGAAGTCCGCCAACCCGCATTGGAGCAGCGTGGCGGATTCTTCCTAGCTCCATAACCCTCTCAGAAATGAGAGGAGGCCTGTGCTCAGTAGTGGGACATTTATAGGCTGAAACTTTACTTTTATTTTATACGGTGCCACGCTAGTCGTAGATCAGACGTCTACACTATTGTGATGGAGTATTTCTAAAGTTTTCCCAGTCTGGTTCGGAATAAATAAATAAACTGGTGGTAGGATTCCAATGCAGAAATCTGTTTAGGTAGGTACCACCCCAGGGCCAGTTATTCTGCCGTGAAGCAGTAGTGTGCAAACATTACTGTGTTTCGGTTTGAACGGCACTGAGAGATAGCGTAATCACTGGGCATATGAGACTTAAGACCTTATGTCTCAGAGTGACGGGCGGATTGTGGTGTCACACTGTCCTGGGTGACACAGCATTGTCATATGTCCAACACACTAGCTCTTTGTGCCCTTCAAGCCGAAACACAGTAATATCTGGTCTGTGGCTCTGCCGCTGACCACATTACGGCCGCGGAGGATAGGGAGAGAGGACAACGACACACCAACACTCCTCTTCCCCCGCGGCTCCACCACTGCCGCATCTACGGTGCGGCCCCGCCAAATTCGCGGGGGACAGGGAGAGAGGCCAACGCAACACCTACACTCCACTTACCCCGCGACTTCACCCCGGCTGCGAAGTTCAGGGCTGAACAGTGGTGACCCACTCCTCTCCCCAGCAGTCCTCCAGTTCGCATCCAGAGTGAGCTTACCAAGCCCACTCGGAGCGATATCCCCGGGCCAGCCCGATGCCTCAGGCCGATCATGTGGGCTCCTCAAGCTAACCGTGGGTGACCAAGCCACGATAACTAAGCCTCCCCGCCACAACAAGGTGCGAATCCATTGGGGGGGGGGGGGGGGGTATTGTGTCGCTTCTGGCCTTGCTTTGGCCCTGCGGTGGTACGTACCTAAACGGATTCGTGCATAGAAATCCTACACTGCCAGAGAATTAATTATAAGACATCAGTTATATTATCAAAAACATTAAGTTTTAGAACAAATATGACTAGGGTCTCTAGTATTTGTTTAGCCGAGTCGTAGCACCTAACATTCTAGGCCGTACGTTGAATTGATCAAAACAAAATCAGTACAAATATATTTGTTTCTTATCAACGAAAGGATAAAGGTGTACCTTATCTTAACATGTCTCAGATAACCAGACTTAGTTGTGAAACGCGTCTCCTAGAATATACAACGTAAATAAGTCTCGAACTACAGTACACTGTTATTAATATACGCGAATAATGTATTGGAAAAGAGATAAGTTAGTTCATAAAAGTTAGTATATACAAAGTATATGAAAGTGTTGTAAATAATGAATAAAGTAAACATGTTATTGTTCAACACACTGCGGCAAATGTCGGTCAAAATATAGTTGTAAATAAAGTTATATCTAAATTAAGTCTTGAGGCGGATTCTCTTTTGAGTAAGAAGTTAAATTCGCGATAATTTTCAAAGCTTGAGTAGAGAAAATGGATTTTGACAACGACAGGAGAGGAAGCCGCACTCGCGCTTTAGAAAGATCCTTGAGCTATTCAGCTGCGATAGGCAACAATTCCGGACGATCTTCAATAGAGATACCCCCGATGGTAAACACTGAGGTATACATCAACGAAGAAATGAAGAAGCACTATAGAATTTCACAAACGTACGTTGAAGGTAAAGAAATCGCTTTTCCGAATATTGTTACTAATTTCGATACGTAACGCTGTACCTAAAATCGATAGTACCGTTTCTGATACGTCGGAGTATTCAAGTGAAGATGAAAATACTGACAATGGTCTCACTATGACGATCGACATTGAAAGTACGGAAAGTCCGAAAACTTCTGATACGAGGCACATTTCCGACGCATCCACCCGGCCATTGGTCAGTTCAAATGTTACCAGCGACACATACGACACGATTGAGTTTGTTGAAAGTATTTATGAATCCGTGGACTGACGCGATTGGTTCATCAACGCATGGATATTCAACGCCGTATTCTAAAAGGAGGAAGAAGGGGAGGAAACGCAGGTAAGCTCATCTTAGCTCATCCCCAACATTACTCATATAGGAGCATCTGTAGCTTCACGCTTAGAAGGCTGGTTGGCAACCTCACCATATTTTTTCATTAGGAGGATCATGACGTTTAACTTATCAACTATTTTAAGGAAGTAAGTTACGAGACGAGCAAATTTCCTCACGGTAAGTGCAACATACTGTGTGGCACGTGAACCTGAGACATCAGTTCTTAAGTCTCATATGCCCAGTTATTACACTAGCTGACAGTGCTCTTCAGACCGAAGCACAGTAACGTTTGCACACTACCGCTTTGCGGAAAAGTAACTGGCACTACCACACTACCCAGTTAGGCAGATACCGCATATGTACACGTAAGTGATAGGAGATTTTAATCGGTGATTTTGTGTTTAGTACAAAAAAATACACCAAGGTCTGGTCAAGACATTATTCATTACGTAGGCGCAGCAGATGTAACGCTTGTACAACATCTTTGAGGTAGGTTAAAATACAGTGTGGGCTGGGTGGCTGGGTGGCTGGGACTGGGTCAGTCGCCGACATACAGATCCGAAAATAAATAATATGTGAGTTAGGGAGTTCTTCGAGACAGACTCAGCGGATAGGTATGGTGTCAGTTTTTTTTTTATTTGATGAAAGTGACGGAACGATGCAAAACGTTCACCTGATGGTAAGTGCAACGAACACAACGAACGAGCATAACAAATGCTGTGTCACCCAGAAAATTGCTGTGTGACACCACACTGTACCCGTCACCCTAAGACATCAGTTCTTAAGTCTCATATGCCCCGTGATTACGCTAGCTCTCAGCGCCCTTTCAGACCGAAACACAGTAACGTAGTTAGTGTGGAAACTACTGCTTCACGGCAGACTAACTGGCCCTGGGGTACCTACCCAGACGGATTCCTGCATATGAAACAAACGAACTTTAAGTTCACAGTATTGACAAGCTATATTGTGACCCATATACACCAATATTGGTAAAGGACCAAGTCAAAGGTGATGATGATGATGATGATCAGTTCTCCGAAAACAGGAGTAGCTGTTTATCTTTTTCTAAAGTACCCAAATGGCATCGATTGTGATTGTGTCAGGCCTTCTCTCATTTTTGAGAGGGCTTTGGAGCTGGGCAGAGTCCGCCACACCGCCCCGGGTTGGCGGACTTCGGACGCCTAATCAGGTAGTCTGATCAGAGGAGTACGTCTGCATTCTACTAGTAGTCTTTAGATGTACATGCTCGTAGTTAATTTCGATAAAATTTCAATAGCGCGATGCAGGATGTTTTTGTAAGTTATGGAGCTTCTCAGGAGGGGCAAAGACTTTTCATTTTAGACGTATAGAATTTAGTAAGAAAATTCCTAAAAGTTTAAGACAAAAATCAGACATTGATGTGAAAAACTTTTTTTATTGTATTAGGTGATGAGACGAGCAGAACGTTCATTTGATGGTAAGTGCAACGTCACAACAAATGCTGTGTCACCCAGAACAATTCTGTGGGGCCACACTGCACCCGACACTCTGAGACATCAGTTCTTAAGTATCATATGCCCAGTGATTATGTTAGCTCTCAGTGCCCTTCAAACCGAAACAGTAATTTTTGCACACTACTGCTTCACGATAGAATAATTGGCCTGGGGTGGTACCTACCTAGACGGATTCCTGCGTAGGAATCCTACCACCAGTAAATCTATGTGCCTCTGTCTGTTTCTTACCTTTTCACGGCTTAACCATAAGACCGATCTTAACGAAATTCGGCACTCCGGAATACTAAATTTATAATGTATATAAGTTAAAAGTTATGTTAAGTTTCGGCCTATAAATGTCCCACTGCTGAGCACAGGTCTCATCTCATTTCTGAGAGGATTTTGGAGCTAGGAAGAATCCGCCACGCTGCTCCAACGCGGGTTGGCTGATTGCACATGTCTTGGAAATATTTTTTATTTCTCAGACATGCAGGTTTCCTCCTGATGTTTTCCTTCACGTGGTAAATCGGCACTTAAAATTGCAATTAACAATTTTAGTGGTGCCGGTACCGGGAATCGAACCCAGGTCACTCGCGTACCATGAAAACCGAGCGCCTAGCCCCTGAGCTACCGCGGCTAATATTTATAACATACATTTAATTAAATTAATAAAATTTAAAAAAGGATGAAACCAGAATTTCTTACCGGTTCTCCTTCAAATTATTTTTCGAACCGGTGTAGATTTTCACGTTCATAAGAGCTTTAAGCAAGCCCAAATTGAGACTTGACGTCAACTCGAAAAGTGACGGGAATGTTTTTTAATTAAATTATGTAATGTGGTGAGTTTATTATGAAGCAAGTGCGTGTGAAAGTGTACGGTGATTGGAAAATTCTATTTAAGACCGGAATTGTACTTTTCGTTTTGTCTCCATCGGAACAGAAGATCTTGAAAGTCAACTATCATTTTACTGTTGATCGTTAATTTAGAATAATCTATTGTCACTCCCTGTGACTACCTTGACATTGGCAAAATGCTATTAACAGAGGCCAGAATTAAAAAAAATAACAAAAAGAAGAAGCCTATATTGAATAAAGAAAGACTGATGACGTCATAGCAATGCGGTAGCAATACAATGCTATGACCTAGTAAAAACCCCTCCATGGTTTTACTGGTAGAAAATACTTACAGGCATTATTAAGAAAAGCATTACGCTGTTACTTTGTCTACACCATAGGAACTAAAAGTCTGAAGATATCTGAGTACTGAGCGATTACGTATATCTAGTCGGAGATAAGTAATATTTACAATAAGCTAGACTTAATTATTACTACAATTATTCCTGCATTATAATTAAGGTATAAACATATTACCTGGTGTATCGCCGTCTACACGCGTATTCACGGTAATATATTCCTTACAATATATAACTATTTTATATAATGCATGCGCATGTATGTGTATATGTGTGTGCATATATGTATATGTATGTATATATATATATATATATATATATATGTATGTATGTATATGTATATATGTATATATGTGTGTGTGTGTGTATCCGTGTACATGTGCGCATATTTATTTCTTTTAAATTAAACTAAGTCAATTAACAATATGTCCGGAAGCTGCTCGTTAAACCTGAGGCATCGACAGAATAACAGCGCTGTGGCAACTCTGCCATAGCATTATGCTGAGTCGACAGCCTTTTCGTTGCTACAACCCAACGTACGTCTGACAATGTAATACGTCGTATTTTTTGTTTACTTATTTTTTGTATGTTGTGTTGTAGTATTGAATAAAAAAAATTTCTTTCTTTCTTTCTTTCCATATAAATATTCATGTTTTTTACCACCTAATTTCGCCCGAAGGTATTGTAGTAGTCATCATCATCATCCTCATTTCAGCCTATCACTAGTCCACTGCTGAACAAAGGCTTCCCCCATAGATAGCCACAAAAGTTTGCAGCTCTCATTTTGGGGGTGTTGCCGTAGTTGCAATGGCAGGCGGGTTGGCAACCGCAGTTTATTTATTCAGCTGTTCCAGGAAGATGCTGCTGCCCGTCTCCTGGTTTTCATTTTCCCTCTGTCGACTTTTACGACACCCGCGGAATGAGATGGTGGTACTGGTGGTAGGATTCCTATGTAACTGGTGGTAGGATTCCTATGTAAGAATCCGTCTAGGTAAGTACCACCCCAGGGCCAGTTATTCTGTCGTGAAGCAGTAGTGTGCAAGCATTACTGTGTTTCGGTTTGAAGGGCACTGTGAGCTAGCGTAATCACTGGGCATTTGAGACTTAAGAACTGATGTCTCAGGGTGACGGGTGCAGTGTGACGGGCGCAGTGTGGTGTCACACAGAAATATTCTGGGTGACACAGCATTTGTTGTGGGCGGACGTTGCACTTACCATCAGGTGAACGTTTTGCTCGTTTTGTCACTTTATACAATAAAAAAAAACATTTTTTAGGTACAAAAACAAAATTTTTATGAAAACTTTTATCAAACGCGTCAAGTGAAGATAGATATTGTTAAAAAAAACGATTGTAATTTAACTATATTTCGCGTTGTTAAAAAAATGGATCGTTCTTTATCTTATCGAAATTGGCGGTAACATCGCCTATCGACCCGGAGTAATTCCTAGTGTCGAGAATAACTTGAGAACATGAAAGTAATGTATTTTCAATTTACGCTGTCTTTATATACGTCGAAAATTTTAGATATATGAACCTCGACATTTTACTGGTGGTAGATCAGATTCCTATGAAGGAATCCGTTAACATAGAACCTACGGAAACCAGTGTTAATACAGAGCATATGATTTGTCTTTGTAGTACCAGACGTAGCTCACTTCGAACACTGCTGTCAGACTTGATCCGGGTGATTTGGGTTTGGTATATTTAAACTTTTTCTTTCTATACCTAAGTTGAATTTTCAAGACACACAGGACAGTTATAGTGATTTCGAGAATCTGACTACTTCACAAATAGAAGACTATTGGGTTTAGTGTTTTGTTTGTCCCCGTATCTGACACTGTATCCTATCTCCTGCGCACTTGATAGCTTCCGACAGTACTCGGAAGTTCGTCGTCGTCTGAAATCAATCTCGCGGACACCATTATTGATAATGATTTCTTATATTTACGCGAACACTACACATTTAAATGAAACTAAGCTTACGGATTTTATCGCGTTTAATTTTTTACTATTCATAACCCGACGTTTCGAGTGCTTTACAGCACCCATGGTCACGGGAGGACTGAGGTGATAGATGTCCTGATGTCATAGTTAACTTGGGGTACCTTCAGCTTTTAATTATTATTTTTGGGTCCGATCTACGCAGAAAGAGCTACCTGTGTCTTAAAGTCTTGCAGTGGTATGCTTGGTTTTTGATTTAATTTTATTTAGTATTGGATCCCAAGCTGCTGGTAATACCCAACCATCTTCTCTATTGAAATTAGGATGTTTTTTGATTTCAATAGCCTCGCGAATCATCCTTTGTAGGAATCGGTGTTCTTTTGCAAGGATCTGTGGTTTATCAAATCTGTTGTAATGGTTGGGATGATCCAGAACGTGGTCACAGACTGCAGACTTCCTAGAACGACGATGCTTCACTTCAGCTATGTGTTCTTTTACGCGGGTTTTTATCAATATTTTTGTTTGGCCTATGTAAGAGAGACCACATTCACAATCTAGCTTGTATACTCCTGCGTCCTGTAGAGGGATATTATAAATAGTAAAAAATTAAACGCGATAAAATCCGTAAACTTAGTTTCATTTAAACCATTATTGATGTTAGCTAACATCTCAGTTTATTTCCAGGCGGCAACACGGAAGACCTATTCGTCCAAGGAGAGTTGTCCACAAGAGCGGAGAGGAGAACGTCCCCGTCAGAAGCAACATTCCAGCAAAATCCATCAAGTACATGAGAGACATTGTCAATACTGTTGTAAGTATAGTCGTGCAGTTTATTAGTCTAGACAGTAAAGCAGCAGAACTGTGTTCTCCGTACCCTTACACATACCCTTACATTATAATATGCCCAGTATTTACACCAGTTCTCACTACTGCTTCACGGCAGAATAACTGGCCCAGCCGGGGTATCTACCTAGACTGATTTCTGACGCCCAGCAGTAGGGTGCAAGCATCACTGTAAAAAAATAATTTAAAGTTACAGGAGAGGATTTTGGGGCCGTAGAATATCTGCTCCAATGCGGGTAGGCAGACTTCAGACGTCTTCGAAATAGTTTTATTTCTCAGACATGCAAATGTTTGATCTCACGATGTTTTCCTTCACCGCTGAGCACGTGGTAAATCAGCGCTTAAAATAAAAGTTTCAGAGCTTCCGGCACGGTTCGAACTGAGGTCACTCGCGTACCATAAAATTTAAGGTGATACAATACCTTTAAAGTGGAACACAGTTTGAAATTACTGGATATATGAGACTATATAAGTGGAACTATTCAGGCATCCATCTAGGGTACCACCCCAGGGCCAGTTATTCTGCCGTGAAGCAGTAGTGTGCAAACATTACTGTGTTTCGGTTTGAAGGACACTGTGAGCTAGCGTAATCACTGGGCATATGAGACTTAAGAACTGATGTCTCAGGGTGACGGGCGCAGTGTGGTGTCACACAGTAATTTTCTGGGTGACACAGCATTTGTTATGGGCAGACGTTGCACTTACCATCAGGTGAACGTTTTGCTCGTTCCGTCACTTTTATGAAATTAAAAAAAAAAAACAAAAAAGACAGCAGCCAAGCACGGATATGCAATTAAAAGTTCATGGTGACACTGCAATTGTTGAGGACAGGTGTGGCACCAACCCATTAGGAGTAGGACTAGGTCGTTTCGTTACTAATACCATAATTGCTTACATAGGAAGTTATGAAATGAAATGACAGTTCTTCCAACTTCAACATAAGAAATATAAATTTAATTTGTCAAATAAGTTGAACGTCAATTTTTTTACAAACTGCGACCGTTTGGTAATGATGTTACGAAGAAGGCGGAGAAGAAACAGGCGAAAGAAGTTCCGCAGGTATCCTCTTCTGTAATTATTTTTTTTAGACATAAAATATTATAAATATATAAATTTACAAAGAATAGTCTCAGACAATCGAAGCAAGCTCCAGGACAAAAATTTCAAACAGATTCATACATGAATGTTAATATTGCAGAATTAAGCTGACCAGCCTCCACAAACAGCACCTGTTCACAAGTACGACATGCGGCAGCCATCGCCCTCCTCAACCATAAATGAGCTGGTTGCTTAGAGTATCCTGGATTCAATAATCAGAGCAAGAATCACTAAAACTGTTAGCAGCAATTCACACATGCTCGATGATGTAGGCAAAAGTCATAGGAAATCATACGATGTATAAAAAAAAAATATTTCGACGACATGACCTGCTAGCTGACCCTCTCAAACAATTACCCCTACGGTCATTGTTATTAGTTCACATTGTAGTCACTGTATGTCCAAGAGTGGGATAGACTTTACACAAAGTTTCATTTGACTAGATTTAATAGACATTTACAATTTATGTCTCTTTTGTACTAGATCAACAGCAAATGGCGGTTCATAATCCTTCTTATGATTTTGGCGCACTTCATCTTTTGGTTCGTCTTCGCCGGTATCTGGTATGCAGTGGCTTCCTCGTACCAGGATGACATCGGCGACGGTAAGGAGCACTGTGTGACCGGCACCTCTTCCTTTGCTGGTCTACTCATGATGTCAGTAGAGACACAGGTATATTAATGGTTTCAATCAGTTGTCTTATTGTGATAATACTTTACCCCTGGCTGATTTTCAACCAGGGCGACAACTTCCGAATACTGTCGGTAGCTGTCAACTGCCCAGAATATATAATAGTGTCCCCAATTGTACGCGCAAGCACAGGCGCTAACGCGTCCTAACCTACCTGTCCAGTCAGAAATACGAGGACAATCACAACACCACCGAACCGAATAACCAACAATTTGCTCGTAGTGTGGTGTACCTAAGCGAAGTACTCTTATGACCGCATGATGTCGGAAAATGCATTTTGAATGTAACGAACTGAAAGAGTACAGACCGATGACGAGCTCACTTACCTGCTTGCCCAAATTGTTAACCGTAGTGACTTAGCAGGCGCTACGCGTTGCAGCAATTAAAAGATAGCCTGAGAATAAATGAACGATGAAGGACCATCGCGCTGCTGAATCCTCATTCATACTAACAAGATATTCTAAATCGCGCAAGCACGCAGCGAACGCGACAGTCCGAATTTCGAGGTCTTTGTAGGAGTTTATTTATGTATTTATGTTTGGGTCAAAACAAACCCGTGAGCACAGTATCCGATGACGATGTAAAAGCCAAAAAAGCTAACAGCGATTACATCACCGAAATTATATATCATACTAACTATACACATTTATTTGCGGTTTTTGTGATTCCTATGTAGGTATCCGTCAAGGTAGGCACCACCCCAGGACCAGGTATTCTGCCCTGAAGCAGTCGTGTTCAAACATTATTGTGTTTCGGACCTGAAGGGCACTGATAAGTAGTGTAATTACTGGTAATTTGCGACTGATGAACTGATGTGTCAGGGTGACGAACGCGGTGTGGTGCCACACAGAATTGTTCTGGATGACACAGCATTTGTTATCGACAGACGGATTCTACCATCAGGTAATGGATTTACTCGTCTTCTTCCTCCATAAAAAAGAAGATCTATTATTAATATTAATTGTAACAATTAATGCTTTTAAAAAGTTATTAAGAATTATTTATTATACAAACAAAATAAATAAATGTAATTGCGGACCTGATATCTTCCATATAAGAATTGTCCTTTATTTTACACTCATTTCTTTTTCTCTTTCATAGGAAAGGAAATATGTGCGTTTACCATTTTTGTTAAGCAATTTTTTTTAATGTTTCTTGATATATTTTCATAAACAATGTTATAGTTGTTGAGGTTATATGTTGAGGTTGATTTTTCTTTTTTAATTGTATTTTATTCAAATTCATATATATATATATATATATATATATATAATTAATACATATTTATTAGAAAAGAAATACAAAACAAGATAGCATAAAGAAAATAGGCTAAGCGTGTACTGTCATCAAATAGTGCTGTATTTGTTTTCTTATAAGTATTATGTATATGATAATATGTATTAATCTTAAGACTTCTATTATTTTTTACTCTACTAGTTGATGCCCGTGACTACGTCCGCGTGGATATAGATTATTTAAATATATCATTAGAAACTATTTGATTTTCCTTCATAAAAATATCCTATGTCCGTCTGTAGGATGCAAGCTATCTCAGTGCTAAATTTCGTCAGCATCAGTTCAGCGGTTGAACCTGTGAAAAGGTAACAAACAGACATAGGGACAGAGAGAGTCACTTTTCGCATTTATAATATAAGTATGGATATGCCTGTTTTGTTTGTTCAAAAAAGATAGCAATGAATGATTATTATTATCAATATTATCCAAAGATTACTGATAGGAAGAGATTACCACCAGATCGGGTGATCTGATTTGGGGAGCCCAATCAGATCACCCGATCTGGTGGATAGCACCCACATTGGTTAGACAAACCTTTTACTGGGTTCCAAATTACTGTCAATTTAAAGACGTCTTGTTCTTGGCGAGCGTTACAGGATGTATGACGTCATATTTTTTAAATCATCTTTTATGCTGTTATGATTACTTAGAAATTATAATTACATTTCAGATGACAATCGGATACGGTGTAAGATATCCGAGTGAAGAATGTCCGGAAGCCATCATCGTCATGGTCATAGAGGTTAGTACGATATTCAACAAAGCTGAGAGGTTCCCGAGACCTAGCAATCACAAGCGTACGGTTGAGAGTCCTAGATACATATCCTTACCAAAGACAGTATTTTTTATATATTTCCACCGAGAGTTGCACCACCCTCGATGGGAGTTTATTTAAATTTCAACAGACTTAGTGTCCGTGCCCTTGTTAATATTACAAAAAGTTTTAACCTGTTCATACGTATTACTTATTATACTCCTTATTTATATATATTTTAATGTTTAATGTTAACGACCGCGTGGCCTAGTGGTCAGAGTACTTGACTTCTAAGCCGCGGGTCCTGGGTTCGAATCCCAGCCGGAAGAAAAAGAGAAGAGAAGAATGTCTGTCACTATAGTATCGTGCCGTGTGGCGGCTTAAGAGAATGCACCACCCCATCATCCCGTGGGTGTCGTTAAAGTCGACAGAGGGAAAATGAAAACCAGGAGATGGGCAGCAGCACCTTCCTGAAACTGAATAAATAAACTTCGGTTGCCAACCCTCCTACCAAGCGTGGCAACAACGGCGAAATCCCCCCCAAATGAGAGCGACAAACCTGTGTGGCAATCTATGGGGGACGCCTATGTTCAGCAGTGGACTAGTGATAGGCTAAAATTATGACTATAGTATCGATAAAAAAAAAGTAAAGTTTCAGCCTATTCATGTCCCACTGCTGAGCACAGGCGTCCTCTCATTTCTGAGAGGTTTTGGAGCTAGGAAGAATCCGCCACGCTGCTCCAAAGCGAGTAAGACTGCACATGTCTTCGAAATATTTTTATTTCTCAGACATGCAGGTTTCCTCACGATGTTTTCCTTCACCGCCGAGCATGTGGTAAATCGGCACTTAAAATTGCAATTACAAACCTAGGTCGCTCGCGTACTATGAAAATTAAAGCAAGCGCCTAGCCTCTGAGCTTACATGGCTGATCGATGAAAAGCATTTTGTATAACTATTTGTTCAGTCTAAGAGATTTCATTATATCTCACTTCGTGGGTCAGTCTACTAAAGGAAATATCGAAAAAAAAATCGCGGCCACACATTTTAGTGCTACAAGTGTATGCGCTATTTGCGCAGTGGCAGTCACTCATCCTCACACACACAACCGGACCCGAAAACCAACAATTTGTGTTTTTGCACAAATGTTTGGGATTCGAACCCAGAACACTTGGCGTAAGAGTCAGGTACTACCACTAGGTCCCGTTTTTATTGTAGAAAGAGACGAAACGAGCAAAACGTTCACCTGATGGTAAGTGCAACGTCTGCCCACAACAAATGCTGTGTCACCCAAAACATTTCTGTGTGACACCACACTGCGCCTGTCACCCTGAGACATCAGTTCTTGAGTCTCAAATGCCCAGTGATTACGCTAGCTCACGTGTGTGAGTGCCCTTCAAACCGAAACACAGTAATGCTTGCACACTACTGCTTCACGGCAGAATAACTGGCCCTGGGGTGGTACCTACCTAGACGAATTACTGCATAGGAATTCTACCACCAGTAAAACGTGGTTATCAATAAGTTATTGACAGAAGTTCCGATCGAAATTCCTGTGAGATTATTGGAGTTTTTCAGATAATATACGAGTATCTGTATTACAGATCGTGTGGTGGCGGCTCGTTAAAAGAATACTACCACTTCATCTCATCCAATGGATCTCGTAAAAGGGGAGTAAGGAATAAAACTGCACTGTGCACCCAATAGCGCATGGTGGCGATGGGCTCACCACCTATCACACCAAGTGCATTATATTGTTTTGGTGAAACGTGGATTGTGGCAGTCATCTGCTTTTGCTGTGAGTGCCCAGTCTCTGACTACCCCTTATGGGATACAGTCGTGATCTTATGTATGTATTACAGATCGTTGCCGGCACTGCATTGTCAGGCGGTTTGTCGAGTTTACTGTTCACCAAGCTGGTCAGGCCCAATCGGCACGTGTCTTCGGTTGGCTTCAGCAAAAAGGCTACTGTAAGTTTGACTGCATCTGAATCAGATATCTCTGCAATAACATTAGCAGTATTGTGCAAACATTACTGTGTTTCGGTTTTTTTTTTTTTTTTTTTTTTTTTCTTTTTTTATTTATTTAGGACCGTCAACAGTAGATACAGTAAGGCTTATGAATTAATTAAGTTCCGAACATGAAAAAAAAAAAAAAAACTAATGCTTAGAGCTAAATGGTAAAACCAAAAAAAATACATTAAAGGAACAATAAAGTATAGTTGTAACATCAATACAGTTAAATTAAATTAAAGAGAGAACATAGTAGTCACTACAATAATCACTACAGCAAGATTTCAACAACAATAGAAGTTCAAAGTACATAAAAATGTTTTCATCATGATCGTACTAATGAGACAAAATCAACCATGCAAAGGAAAATAAAACAGGCCATACTGCTGAGCGAATACCGTTAGTCCACAGCCTGGAGATGCGTCAACTGTCGGTGAATTTTGGCTTTAAATTGGAGCATAGTATCGCCAAATATATCCAAATCACTCAACTCACTACTTAGGGTGTTATACCAACGCGATAGACGTATAACTGGAGAGTTCCTCCCCAAATTTGTTTTACGGCCACAGATCTTAAATAGGGAACACGGATGTCTAGGTATTTTTCGGGGTACATTTATATCAAATTTGGCTAAAAGATTATGGCAGTCTACATTGTTATTAAACAATTTATGCAAGAACGTAGTACCCGTTAGTATTCTTCTATCCCTCAAAGACATCAATTTAAATTGTTTTAGTCTATCATGATAAGACTTTGAATTACCGAAAGACCTACTGCGAAACTCCAGGTGTCGCAATAACCTCTTTTGCACACTTTCTATTCTTTCTGTGTGAATCTTATATATAGGACACCAAACATTGCCACAGTATTCCAGCTTACTCCTCACATAACAGTTATAGAGCTGGATAACAGTATTTATGTTCTTAAATTCCCTGCTGCTCCGAAGAACAAACCCTAGAGCCTTAAAAGCTGAAGAAGCAGCTTGATTTGTTTGGCTAACAAAACTGAGTTTATCATCGAGCAATATACCCAAATCACGAACTTCACTGACTTTAGTAATGGGCTTGTCTTCTATATAATACTGGGAACGTATAATTGACTTCTTTCGGGTAAATGTTACATGACAGCACTTTGCTGGATTCAATAGCATTTTGTTCTGCAAACACCACTCGGACACCCCATTAAGTTCACCCTGCAAGATATCAACATCAACTTGATTGTCGATGACACGCGTTATCTTCAAGTCGTCTGCGAACAAGTAAAATCTACTATTCCGAAAAACTTCCGAGATGTCATTAACAAAAATGTTGAAGAATAGGGGACCAAGGTTTGATCCCTGCGGCACCCCAGATGATGCAATAAATGAGCTGGACTCCCTTCCCTTATAAACAACTTTAGATAACCGATTATGAAGATAAGATCGGCACCAATCGAGAAATTTATGGCATATACCATTATGTTGCAATTTGTGGATTAAAAGCCTGTGACTAACTTTATCGAAGGCTTTCGAAAAATCTGTATATAAAGCGTCAATTTGTAGTCCACTGTCGACAGCAACTGTTACATCTTCAACATACTCCATGAGATTGGTGTTTGTTGATCTCTTTGCCATGAAACCATGTTGATGAGGGCAGAGCATATTCTTTACGTGGTTATATATAAATGGGTACACAAGAGATTCAAAAACCTTTGCCATGGTTGATAATATAGAAATAGGCCTATAATTTTCTATAAGATCCTTTCGACCACCCTTAAATACTGGAACAACTCTAGTCTTCTTCCATCTTTCAGGAAACACACCCGACTGCAGTGATTTATTATATATGATGGTGAGTGGCAACGACAGTGATTCAGCACAGTTAATGAGAAATATAGGTGGAATATTATCAGGTCCCGCACATTTAGAGCTATTTAATCGTTTCAATTTCATCAGGACACTGTTCCGAGACAATGAAAAATTCTCAAGCACAGATGATGTTTGATGGGCACTGAGAGCTAACGTAATCACTGGGCATTTGAGACTTAAGAACTGATGTCTCAGGGTGACGGGCGAAGTGTGGTGTCACACAGTTATTTTCTGAGTGACACAGCATTTGTTATGGGCAGACGTTGCACTTACCATCAGGTGACCGTTTTGCTCGTTCCGTCACATATTTGAAATGAAAAAAAAAAAATTAACGAACAAGCGGCAAATAATTGGAAGCAGGTCCAAACTGTTTCTCTGAATGTATTATTAACTATCTGTGCCGTGCGGTTTCACCCGCGTAAAAAAGCCGACCCCGATCGATGGTATGCATATACACCTATACCTATTTGAATTGGATTTTTGGATTTTAATCATATATTTGCGCGGAACCCTAGTTATTTTTCCAAAATCAAAGTAGCCTAAGTTACCCGCTATAATATCAGCTATCTGTCAATGAAGGTCCTGTAAAAATCATTACAGCATTTTCGGAGATTAGCCGGAACAAACAGACAGACAGACATAATTTTTATGAATCGTTTTGTTCTTATGAGTACCGTATATACTTTCACAAGCATTGAGTAAAAAACTGCCATTGCAAACAGACACTTTAGTGTGATTTATTTGTATAGATTAATTAGTAATTCGTGGTATCTCAGAGACCGAGCGCTCGACTTAAATTTAATATTACGCGAGTGACTTAGGTTTGATCCCCGGTACAGGCACCTCTAAAATAGTTTTTAATATTAAGTGCCGATTTACTACATTCTGGGCGATGAAGGAAAACATCGGGAGGAAACCTGCATGTCGGATAATTAAAAATATTTCGTGGACACGTGAGGTCCGTTGGTAGTAGGTAAATAAGAACTTGCCGTGTGGTGGCGGCTTGAGAGGACCTACCACCCCATCTCATCCCGTGGGTGTATTAAAAGTCGACAGAGGGAAAATGCAAAACCCGGAGATGGGCAGAAGCATCTTCCTGGAACATCTCAATAAATAGACTGCGGCTGCCAGCCCGCTTGCCAACACTATTGCAAAACCCCTCAAAATGAGAGCTGCATAGTTTAGTGGAAATCTGTAGGGGAGGCATATGTTCAGCAGTGGACTAGTGATAGGCTGAAATGATGATGATGAAATAAAAACTATATATAAAGGCACCGATGTCATTTTTGTACGCTATAAATGTCGATCATATCAATATTATTCATCCATACTAATATTATAAACGTGAAAGTAACTCTCTCTGTCCCTCTGTCTGTTTGTTAACTTTTCACGGCTCAACCGCTGAATCGATATTGACGAAATTTGACACAGGGATAGCTTGCATCATAGAGACAGACAGGATACTTTTCATCCCCGAAAATTAAATATTCACACGGGATATTTAATAACCTATATCCGCGCGGACGAAGTCACGGGCATCAGCTAGTTGATTATAAAATCAATTGTTAAACAATAACGTAGAATTTTACTAACTTACCACTAAAACAAGAACCAATTGTTATGTGAATTTTCCTTCCTTGTGTACTTATAGTTAAAATATTTGTTAACGTAGTATTTATTAACACCAAACCGGAAAACAACATACATTTTGGATATGAACTGTTTAAATAATCTACATAGAAGGACATCCTTTTGTGTTTCATGTAAGAAACGATTAAACATTTAAAAATATAAAAAGTACAAACACAGTAATGTTTGCACATTACTGCATTACGGCATAATAACTGGCCCTGTGGTGGCACCTACCTAGACAGTCCTGCATACGCATCCTACCACAAGTAAAACTACTAGCTATTTTCCTGCACAGGAATCCTACGAACAGTAAAACCACCAGCCAGAGTCACCACCAGTTATAGTCAATACCATAGTGGTTCAATCAACACGTCTAGTTGGCGGGTTGGTGATCGCAGTACCAGACACACAAGACGCTCTTGTCCGGTCTATGTGCTAATGGTTTGGCATATTTCCAGATTATTCTAAAATTCATCAAACCATAAGAGTTTTCAAGCATTTTCTCTAGTCAACTCTTAAGACACCGACGAGCGAGACGAGGTAGATTACCTTACCACCATACGCACCTCACATTTTTTTTGTTAAACATAAACGTATCTTTTCATAAAAGTGACGGAACGAGCAAAAAGTTCACCTGATGGTAAGTGCAACGTCTGCCCATAACAAATGCTGTGTCACCCAGAAAATTACTGTGTGACACCACACTGCGCCCGTCACCCTGAGACATCAGTTCTTAAGTCTCATATGCCCAGTGATTATGCTAGCTCACAGTGCCCTTCAAACCGAAACACAGTAATGTTTGCACACTACTGCTTCACGGCAAAATAACTGGGGTGGTACCTACCTAGATGGATTCCTGCACAGGAATCCTACCACCAGTAAAAGGGACGTGACGAGATCAGCACGTCGTTACAGGTGAATTTTATGGAAGAAAGTGACAAGATGAGCAAATCGTGTACTTCATGGCAAGTGCAGTGTGATATGCCCAATTATTACACCAGATAACAGTGTCCCTCTCACTGAAACACATTCATGCTTGCACACTATTTTCACGGCAGAATAAATGGCACTGCGGCGGTATCTGGTGCTAGGATTCCTATACAGGATTTCGTCTAGGTAGGTACCATCCCAGGGCCAGTTGTTCAGTAGTTTGCAAAAATCACTGTGTTTCGGTTTGAAGGGCACTGAGAGCTAGCGTAATCACTGGGCATGTTAGACTTAAGAACTTATGTCTCAGGGTGACGGGCGCAGTGTGGTGCTACACAGAAATGTTCTGAGTAACACAGCATCTGCTATGGGCAGACGTTGCACTTACTATCATGTGAAGGTTTTGCTCGCCTCGTCAATTTATCAAATTAAAAAATATCTGCCTATTCAGATTCCTCATTCCTCTCTCGTCATTGATTGCGGTTGCAAAAAATTCTGTTACCAAAACCTGAAAGAGATCTGCTTACATTGACCCCCAACTTCGTTGCAGGTGTGTCTCCGTGACGGTGAGCTGTGCTTGCAATTCAGGGTGTGGGATTTGCTGAATGTGCACCTAATAGGGAGCACCATCACTGCATATATGTTGAGGCCTATTCGGTGAGATACAGTACTTTCGAATACTTTACAACCTATAAACACCCCACCCCACTCCAGGATACCAACCTCCTCTTACTTTTAGAGAGGATTTTGAAGGCGGGAAGAGAGATGCGCTGCTTTTGTGATATTTATTTTATCAGACGTGCAGGTGTCCTCACATTGTTTTCCTCGGAGTACCTACATCCATCGACTTCCCGCAAAACCGTGCAAGTTGTCGCCGGTACGAGGTTGCCACTAGAGAGCCTTACTTCCCCGATGCTTATCGGTATTATGAGCTTTATGGCCGACCCGTTGTCAGTTCAGTTTTCCTGATGCTTAGGGCTATGTCATTTTTTTTATAGGAGAGGGGCAAACGAGCAAGTGGCTCACCTGATGGTAAGTGATCACAACCGCCCATGAACAACCGCAATACCAGAGGAATCGCGGGTGCGTTGCCGGCCTTTGAGGAAGGAATAGGCTCTTTTCTTAAAGGTCCCTAAGTCGTATCGGTCCGAAAAAACCGCCGGCGGCAGCCGATTCGAAAGTGATCGTGCGTGGCAGAACATTCCGCGAAAAACGCACTGTGGTGGAATGCCAACCATCCAGGTGGTGACGATGGAATTTTGTGTTCTGCCGCAAAGTGCGATGGTGAAAACCAGCGGCTGGAATTATTCCGAACAATTCCTCGGAACACTCCCCGTTGTAAATCCTGTAAAAAATGCAAATATATGCAACATCTCTTCGCAAGGCCAGTGTATCAAGCTGAACGGAAAGAACCTGGTCGTCAACGATTCGAGCCGCTCTTCGTTGAATACGGTCAAAAGAAAGGAGCTGGCACTGGGGTGGCCCCGCCCAAAGATGAGAACAGTACTCCATGTGAGGCCGAACCTGCGCCTTGTAAATTTGCAAGCGGTGGACCGGCATAAAGTACTGTCCCGCTCTACTGAGCACACCAAGCTTTTTAGAAGGCAATTTAGCCTTCCCTTCCAAGTGACCGCGAAACTGAACATCACTTGATATGTCTACGCCAAGGATTCCGATACTGGTTGAGACAACGAGGGGAGTGCTTCCAAAACGAGGTAATGCGACGAAGGGTTTCTTTTTAGCGGAACGCGCAAACCTGTGTCTTATTCGGGTTAAACTGGAATAAATTTAGTCGGCCCCAGTCCGAGATTTTGTCCAACAATATCTCGACTTCAGACACAAGTTTGTTCCGGCACTCGTCGACGTGTTCCCGAGAAATATTAGCACGTGCTCGGCGGTGAATGAAAACCTACATGTCAGAGAAATAAAAAATATTTCGAAGACATGTGCAGTCCGCCAACCTGCATTGGAACAGCGTGGCGGATTCTTCCTAGCTACAAAACCCTCTCAGAAATGAGAGGAAGCTTGTGCTCACCTGTGGGACATTTATAGGCTGAAACTTTACTTTTTACTTTTTCTCTTTCGCTTGTCTTTGAAAGTCCATGGATCACATATCCAATACTGCTGTGTTACAGATCGATTCGAACTTAGAACTCGCGGCGCATTACTCAGGTGATCTGGCAAATAGGCCAAGCGATAGTCAAATAACGTGACGAACTACCTACATCTTTTTCCTACGTTACCTAAACGACAACTGTTTCAGAACTTTGGAAGGCGAAATAGTTCACAACTACATCCACCAGCTTAAGCTGAAGGAAGCCCGCGCGTTCCTCATCTGGCCGATCACAGTGGTCCACGTGATAGACGCCGAGAGTCCGCTCTACGATTTTTCTGCTCAACAAATGATGGACTATAGGTAACGTCGCCATTTAACTCAACTTTTCTCACCTGATTTTTGAAGTGCACCTTCTTTGGGCGCGATGAGAGTAAAGTCGTAAGGTCGAACTTGCTGAAAAATGTTCCTGTGTGTTAGAAAGAAGAGAACCTTGAAATTTAACTCTCATCGCGCCTAAAGAAGTTTCGGTTCAAAAAGTTATTTCTTTAATACACATACATGTCACGACTTTTTCCCATATACCATAACCGTAGCCCACTTTTCGCTCCCGCGGGAAACCAGATGCGAAGGGTGGCGAACCACGTCACCGCCATTTTGGTACGAGTCAAAAAAATCTTGCTCTCCATTGCGTTCATTCTGCGCAAATAAAGCCTGTCCGTACAATACCTTAGTCCCATCTTTCGACACCTCGGCAGGAAAGAGGTAGGTGCTATTTTACTCTGCCGGAGAACTGGTGGTAGGATTCCTATGCAGGAATCCGTCTAGGTAGGTACCGACCCAGGGCCAGTTATTCTGCCGTGAATCAGTAGTGTGCAAGCATTAATGTGTTTCGGTTTGAAGGGCACTGTCAGCTAGCGTTATCACTGGGCATTTGAGACTTAAGAACTGATGTCTCAGGGTGACGGGCGCAGTGTGGTGTCACACAGAAATGTTCTGGGTGACACAGCATTTGTTGTGGGCGGACGTTGCATTTACCATTAGGTGAACGTTTTGCTCGTTTTGTCACTTTATACAATACAGTAAAAACCTCTCACTTCTTTTATTTATTCACAGATTCGAAATCGTAGTCTGCCTGACAGGTGCTTCCAAAAGCATGGGGACAGTCACGCAGAGCAGAACGTCCTATTTGTCCAAGGAAATCAACTGGGGGTACCGGTTCAAGAACGTCCTCAGGTGAAATAGTGTTTACTATGTACTAAGAATTCATCTGATGTTAGTGTGAGCTTATAACTAATTACTAATACCAACAATATTAATACTAGCAATGCTATATTCACATTACTAATATTCCTGTTAACCACTCCAACTATGCGTAAAAGCTTGTGCTAGGAGATGGCGCACGACAATAGTCGAATGGCGGGCTCGATCCTGCGACATCATGTTTCGCAGTCCGTACCCTAAACCGTAAAAATTCCTTATTAAAAGTTCGTTACTGGTGGTAGGATTCCTATGCAGGCATCCGTCTAGGTAGGTACCACCCCAGGGGCAGTTCTTGCCGTGAAGCAGTAATGTGCAAATATTACTGTGTTTCGGCTTGAAGGGCACTGAGAGCTAGCGTAATCACTGGCATAGGAGACTTAAAGAACTGATGTCTCAGGGTGACGGGCGCAGTATGTCGTCACACGGAAATGTTCTCGGTGACACGGTATTTGCTATGGGCAGACGTTGCACTTACCATCAGGTGAACGATTTGCCGGTTTCGTCACTATCACCAATAAAAAATTAAGAAAGGAATATGTCGGTACCTCCACCGCAGGGACAGTTATTCTGATGCGAAAGGGCAGTATGCAAACATTATCGTGTTTCGATTTTAAGAGGACTGGTAGTAGTGTAATTACTGGACTTAAGAACTCAGGGGTACGAGGTTTCTGGACTATTTTTATCGAAAAAAGTATAGAGATCGACAAATCTTTCACCTGATAGTGTAACGTTTGCCCATAACTGTGTCGCCTAGAATCACAGTTCCAATGTCTCATTTGTCCAGTAACAGTCAACAAGCTCTTCAGACGAAACAGCAGTTTGCACACTACTGCTCGATTAAAGAATAATTGACACTGTAGTGGTCTCTATGTAGTTGGAGTCTCCATTATCATGGGTGAGATTTACAGACACAACACCACAAACAAACACCCAAACCTTGAACCGCTATCTGCAGGTCAACAAATATTTATATCGTTAATAGAATTAGGCGTTACTTTGCGGAAATTCATTAATAATGATGGAAAGTAAGTTAATAAGATCCGCATCCAGAATTGAATGATTTGCATGCGGATCTTAGCAAATGAACTTACTTTTCTTCATAGTTAAACCAAGTAAAACAATCAAATCAATACTTCGTAGTTGAGAGTTCCTTGACAGATTTTTGAAGTGAAACTTCTCTGGACGCGATGACAGTAAAATTTTGGAAATTTCAATATTTTTATTTTTGCATGCGAATATATAAAATAGTTTTACCTAGTTTTTTGAAGAAGAGACGGCCGTTTGTCGTAGAGTCTATGACACTTGATAATGCCTCGTTTTGGGGCGAAACACGTGTCGTGTTCTCGACATCAGTGGTGTATATTACCTAGTGGTAGTATTGTAGTGGTTGTTGGAGGGTATCTGGTGTCGGTGTTAGTTTGATTGTGCTCGCCACTGAGTGAGGGCGGGCGGTGCTCTTCAAGAAACTAGATAATATACACCATTTTATATTTTGCATGCGGATCTTAACTTAAATTAGGTAACTTACTTTCCGTCGTTATATGTACGGCAATGACGCCGTCGGCCCTTAGCATAGAAGCCTAACATTCGCACACTGCGCCAATCGAGTCATTTAATATTTCTGTCCCCTTACAGGTACTCAAAGAAAGAAGAATCGTATGTCATTGACGTGGACAATTTAAACTCGGTGGAACAAGTTGAAACCCCACTTTGCAGCGCGAGTCGGTTAAAGGTGTTTGAAGACGACATCAAAACGCCTGACAACATTCTGACCCCCACCAACATCTCCCTCTCGCCCACCAACATGTCCCTAAGCCAGGAGTCCTCCGTTGTTTCAAAGGTTGTGGAGTCGCTGCCTTCATCACCTGTTTTCAGTAGAACTGGTACGCAGAGGAGCCACGGTTGGCAATTTTATCCGGTTAAGAATTACGATGGTCAGAGCATTGAACAGAGTTCATAATTAGTCATTGTATTTAATGTTTTTAGAGTTAAAATACAATGTTTTTTTATTGCTATGTCTATAGGTCATTACATTAAAATTATTTATTTATTTACGTTTAATTGTTTGTTTATTCATCATCATCATCATCATTTCAGCCTGTCACTAGTCCACTGCTGAACATAGGCCTACCCCATAGATTACTGCAAAATCTGTAGCTCTCATTTTGAGGGGAATTTTGCCGTAGCTGCCACGCTTGGGAGTCGGGACGGCAACCGCAGTTTATTTATTCAGATGTTCCAGGAAGATGCTGCTGTCCATCTTCTGGTTTTAATTCTCCCTCTGTCGACTTTTACGACACCCACGGGAAGAGACGGAGTGGTAGATTTTCTTAAGCCGCTACCACACGGTTTTTGTGTAAGGTGAAACCAATATTACTGGTGGTAGGATTCCTATGCAGGAATCCGTCTTGGTAGGAACAACCCCAGGGCCAGTTCTTGCCGTGAAGCAGTAATGTGCAAACATTACTGTGTTTCGGCTTGAAGGGCACTGAGAGTTAGCGTAATCACTGGGCATATGAGACTTAAAGAACTGATGTCACGGCATTTGTTATGGGCAAACGTTGCACTTACCATCACGTGAACGTTCTGCTCGTTTATATTAAATAAATTTTATATTATCAAGTTATGATAGTAAATAGCGATGTATCACGATCACGGACTGTCCATGGCGCAAGCATCACATATAAACGCAAAACGTTACCACTCCCACACCCACGACCGACAGCACTGCGACGTCCGCTTAGATTACTGTTGAAGCATGCGTCTGTGTGGGTAGTAGTTTCCCTACTGTTTATATACATATTTACTAGTGCATTAATCCCATCCCAGTTTTCATCTTATCGCATGAGCGCCAGTGAGTTTGTGCGCACTCTAATATCTCCTACGCAGTTGTCAGCGACAGTATTCGGAGGTTGTCGTCGTGATCGAAAATCGGTCAAAAGGACGTAACTTTAATAGAGTTAAAAATAACTCTTTTATTGCAACCAATTTAGTAGATATTTGATACAATAGTTTCGATCCTTTGGGGTATTTATTTGAGGCATCGTTGTTTTTTGTCAATAGGGTGACCATTTTGCAAAATAAAAATCAAAGATATCATAAACTAATACGATTACAAAAAACATACAAGAACACAATACAGACGTAGTTAGTTTTCGGGTCTGGTTGGTGGCCAACCACATGATTGCGCCGTACGGCATGGTAATGTTCGGTTCGCAGAGTGCTTCATTTTTTGCGCGGAACCCTCATTCTTATACTACGGTTAAAGTATCAGCTACCTGCAAGTTAAAGTCGCGTCAAAATCGGTCCAGCCGTTTCGGAGATTAGCCGGAACAAACAGACAGACAGACAGACAATTTTCAAAAATTGATTTATTTTTATAAGTACCGTACATCCTTCCATGTGCGTTTAGAAAAAAGCTGTTATTTTGCCGTGTGGTGGTGGCTCGTTAAAAGAATACTGCCACTCCATCTCATTCAATGGATCTCGTAAAAGACGAGGAAGGAATTAAACTGCACTGTGCACCCAACGGCGCATGGTGGCGATGGGCTCACCACCTATCACACCAAGTGCATTATATTGTTTTGGTGAAACGTGGATTGTGGCAGTCATCTGTTTTTGCAGCGAGTGTTCAGTCTCTGACTACCCCTTATGGGATACCCCACAGTCGTGATCTTATGTATGTATGTATGTTCATATTTCATCACAAGACACGAAGATAATCGCAACACATCCAGACCTGATAACCGACTATTCGTGTCTTTGCACGAATGTTGGCAACGGCTGGGATCGAAGCTAGGACCCCCGGCACAGTCAGTAGTCAGGTACTCCGCGCTACCTAGGATACGCGGTCGCCAAACTGGCGTAAGAATTACGTGTTTGCAAAAATATCGACAAACGACAGTTTTAAACTTGTGTAAAGATTCCTATGCAGGAATCTGTCTGGGAAATCACCATCGCAGTGCCAGGTTTTCTGCCGTGTTTTAGTTCGAAAAGCACTAAGAGTTAGCGTACTCACTGACCATATGAGTCTTAAGTACTGACGCCTAAGGGTGACGGGCGGAGTGTGGTGTTACACAGTAATTTTTTTTTATTGTATATAGTGATGAAACGAGCAAAACTTTGTGTTGTTTTCATGTTGATTTATTGTTATTTTCATATGACAGGCGCTACAATTTTATTTATTTGTATAGATGTGAAGAGTAACAAATCAGAGTTATTAACTCCGTTCATCCAAAAAACAATGTATATGCATATGAATAATGAAAAGCTTGTAATGGTTCTCATATCAAAATAAGATGTATCAGACGACATTACTTCGATTTCGGAAGAGAACAAAATGTATTTCATAACATAGTAAATCCAGGAATATTGCAATTTTACAAAGTTTTGTCGTAAATACGAGTACCAAGTAAAAAGTGTTTACCTATTCGCCTTCGCCGGAATACACACATCCTTTCTCTTCTCAACACCATCATTTTTATTCCCTCCTCCCCGATTTACCTTAGATCCATTGGATGAGATGGAGTGGTAGTGTTCTTTTGACGAGCCGCCACCACACGGCTTTAGATAGACATATGCATCGACTTATTAAAAAAAATATCTACATGTTGTGTCTGCTTAAAATAATCTACCACCCCATCTCATCCCGTGGATGACGTAAAAGTCGACAGAGGGAAAATTAAAACCAGGAGATGGACAGCAGCATCTTCCTGAAACACCTGAGTAAATAAACTGCACTTGGCTCGCCTGCCAGCGTGGCAAGTATGGCAAAAATGAGGGCTACAAACTTTTGCATTGATAGACTGAAATGATGATAGAAAAAATAAAAGAGCGCGTGCTACTCACTACACGTGACTAAGTGAAACACTTTGTGTGTTGAGATTTGATTAAAATTAAAAAAAAAACAAATAAATAAGATTTAACTAAAAATAAAATAAAACTAAAATATTACTCACTGTAAAATAACTGCTCAAAGTCAAAGTCAAAATTTTTTTGTTCAGTTTAAGCTTGTATAAAGCTCGTATGAAGGTCAAAATCTACACCGGTTCAAAAAATAAGACCTCAGAAAATATACAATTTTGGGAATCTGCTAAGAAAAGATTTTCTAGTTTTGGCCAATCTAAACACGGGAACCTCTAGCGTGTCACCTCAGCCCATTCTACTGGATACAGTCACTTTTTTATTAAATAAATACATGTGTTACTGTGCGTACTTTATATTTAGCTAAGTATATAAACAATTATTAATTAATCGATAAATATAAATTACTTATAACAGAAACGTTACTTTCACATTCAACCGTAAAATTTTACACTCACCGAGACGAGCAAAACGTTCACCTGTTGGAAGGTGTAACGTCTGCCCATAACAAATGCAATGCCACCCAGTACTTTCCTGTGTGGCACGACCCAGCGCCCGTCCTTCCTGAGACATCAGTTCTTTACAGTTTCAGTCTAAAAAAAAAGTAAAGTTTCAGCCTAAAAATGTCCCACTGCTGAGCACAGGCCTCCTCTAATTTCTGAGAGTATTTTGGAGCTACGAAGAATCCGCCACGCTGCTCCAATGCGGGTTGGCGGACTGCACATGTCTTCGAAATATTTTTTATTTCTCAGACATGCAGGTTTCCTCACGATGTTTTCCTTCACCGCCGAGCACGTAGTAGTAGCACGAAGTAGTGGTGCCGGCACTGGGAATCGAACCCAGGTCACTCGCGTACCATATTAAAAGCGATAACACACTAGCTTTCAGACTGAAACACAGTCGTTTTTGCACCCTACTTCTTCACGGCAGAGTAACTGCATCTGCATTGATACCTACTTAGAATAATTCTTGCATATAAATAAATCCAGTACTTCTTAGTAACTTCTATCTTATGCATCACCTAGCTTTAAATGTAACTGCATAGAATTCTACCAGTAAAGCCACCATTTACCGTATCCCGTAATATCCTGAAAACTTCAATCTTATGCGTCACCTAGCGTTAACCGTAATTATGGCAAATTTAAACATCCCACGTGTTAGCAATTCGCTAGAACGTATAACAGAAGCCGATTCGTCTGTTGGTTACGTCGGTTCATAGGACTGAAACGCTGTTATTATTTTTCATAATCCATCTCCTATATAAAAAAAAATACGGAGATCTGCGTTGTGCGCGCATCACGCTAAAACTCCTGGATGGATTTGGATCAAGTTTTTTTTTTTAGTTTTACTTCTTAAGACACTGGAACCTTATCTAAAAAAAAAATCATCCATACTAATAATATAAATGCGAAGGCGACCCTCTCTGTCACTCTGTCTTTAGTTACCTCACAACTCAATCATTGCACCGAACTTAACGTAAATCGGCACAGGGATAGCTTGCATCCTGGAAGCGGGAAGCGGACATAGGATACTTTTTATCCCAATCAAATAGTTCCCTCGGGATATTAAATAACACATATCTATTATATATATCACATATAGTATATCCATACAGACAGTCAGAGACTGACATCAGCTAGTTTCCAATAACGTAAATAACTTTACTGGTGGTAGGATTCCTGGATTCCTGTGCCGTGTGGTAGCGGCTCGTTAAAAGAATACTACCACTCCATGTCGTCCAATGGATCTCGTAAAAGGCGAGTAAGGAGTTAAACTGCACTGTGCACCCAACACCGCATGGTGGCGATGGGCTCACCACCTATCACACCAAGTGCATTATATTGTTTTGGTGAAACGTGGATTGTGGCAGTCATCTGTTTTTGCAGTGAGTGCCCAGTCTCCGACTACCCCTTATGGGATACAGTCGTGATCTTATGTATGTATGTATATATGGTAGGATTCCTACGCAGGAATCCGTCTAGGTAGGTACCACATCAGGCCAGTTATTCCGCTGTAAAGCAGTTGTGTGCAAACATTACTGTGTTTCGGTTTGAAGCGCACTGTGAGCTAGCGTAATCATCGGGCATATGAGACTTAAGAACTTATGTATCTGAGTGACGGGCGCAGTGTGGCGACACGCAGGGGTGTTCTGGGTGACACAGCATTTGTTATGAGCAGACGTTGCACTTACTAGCAGGTGAACGTTTTGCTCGTTTCATCACTTTATGCAATAAAAAATTAAAAATAGAAGTGGCACGAGTTAGCGACCTTTGCGTCCAGCTCTACATCAGCTATACTCAACCAGCCCGCCACGACCGGCTTGCCTGTCATAGCAAATTCATAACATACTTACTGGTGGTGGTAGGATTCCTATGCAGGAATCCGTCTAGGTAGGAACCGCCCCAGGGCCAGTTATTCTGCCGTGAAGCAGAAGTGTGCAAACATTACTGTGTTTCGGTTTGAAGGGCACTGTGAGCTTCGAAATATTTTTAATTTCTCAGACATGCAGATTTCCTCACGATGTTTTCCTTCACCGCCGAGCACGTGGTAAATCAGCCATTAAAATTGAAATTAACAGTAATGGTGCCGGCACCGGGAATCGAACCCAGGTCACTCGCGTACTATGAAATTTAAAGCGAGCGCTTAGCCCCTGAGCTACCACGGCTCATTCAACCTGCATGTCTGACAAAAAATATATTTCGAACACATGTGAAGTTGACCACCCTGCATAGAAGCAGCGCGACTGAATATTACCAGCTCTGAAACCCTCTCAGAAATGTGAGGACGCCTGTGCTCAGCAGTGGGACATTCATAGGCTGTAACTTAACTGCATGAATACGGGCTGTCGGTACAACGGCTTAGTCGCCTCTTACGACACCTCGCTAGAAAAGAGGTAGGTGCTATACTCTGCCGGACACCTCTCGGCAAATTGCTCATACGTTACGTTATCGCGCTTTTGAACCCACATCGATAGTTATCATACATATATATATAAAAAGGCAATACCTTGGATTAGGATTCTTATTCCCCCCCCCCCCCCCCACTCAAGGGATCTCGCCTTGTCGAGGCGGAGAGGCGAGTAACCGTTTGGTGACCCACGGTGAAGCTAAGAGAGGCCCACATGGTTGTGGCGTTAGGCTGGCCCGGGAAGGTCGCTCCGAGTGGTCTTGTTATAGCCCACTCTGGATGCGAACTGGAGGACTGCTGCGAGGAGGAGTATATCGGCAACGCGCACTCTGCCATCCACAGCCGAGGTGGAGTCGCGGGGGAAGAGGAGTGTAGGTGTTTCGTTGCTTCTCCCTGCCCCTTGCGATTTTGGCGGGGCCGCGCCGTAGATGCGGCGTTGGTAGGGCCGCGGAGGGAGAGGAGTATTGGTGTGTCGTTACCTCTCTCCCTATCCTCCGCGGCCAAAATCCGCTGCCGGGGCAGGGAATACTGGTGCTTTCGAGTGCAAGTCTCCTGGCCCTGCCTGCAAATATTCTGCCGTGAAGCAGCAGTGTGCATTACTGTGCTTTGACGGGCACTGAAAGCTAGCGTCATTACAGGCCTAGTGGTTAGAGTACCTGACTACCACGAAGTGGGTCTTCAATTCGAATCCCAGCCAGAGCCCACATTTGCGCAAAAACACAAATTGTTGGTTTTCGGGTCCAGTTTTGTGTTGTGATTGTACATGTCTCTTTGACACTGCATCCTAGCCTATCTCCGATCTTATCACACGAGCGTTACCTCGGGAACGGATAGTTTGGTACAAGTGAGTGCCTCTGTGTTGGCACTATAATATCTCCTGCGCATTTAATAACTTCCGACAGTATTAGTAGTAAAATCGTCAAAGAGAACATCAGTTACAGGGTATATGAGAGTAGGGTAGGGTAGGGTATGTGAGAACGGATGTCGGAGGGTGATGCGCGCTGTGCCGCGCCGCACATAAACGACTTGGGCAATACAGCATTCGTTATGGGACAGACATTGCACTTACTATCAGGTGAACGTTAGGCTCGTCTCGTCACTACTTCCTTTAAGAAAAATAAGGAAAAACATTTAATGGCGTAAGTTATTATAAAATGTGTTTACAAACTTAATTAACGTCACAGATTAATAATTGTTATAATTCTCACAATTTGACGTTACACAAATACAATGTAAATAAGAACGGACGCACTGATTCACATGTTACTCATATAATATAAATAATTACTGGAAATTACCGGAATTACTGGTGGTAGGATTCCTACGTAGGAATCCGTCTAGGTAGGTACCACCCCAGACCAGTTACTCTGCCGTGAAGCAGTTGTGTGCAAACATTACTGTTTCGGTTTGAAGGGCACTGAGAGTTAGCGTAATAACCGGGCATGAGACTTAAGAACTGATGTCTCAGGGTGACGGGCGCAGTGTGGTGTTACACAGAAATGTTCTGGGTGATACAGCATTTGTTATGGGCAGACGTTGCTTACAATCAGGTGAACGTTTTGCTCGTTTTGCCTTAATCAAAAAAAAACCTTTACAGCTAAGTTAATTTTGAAATTTCATAGTAAGCGAGTGACCTGAGTTCGATTTCCTATGCCGGCACCACTAAAATTGTTAATTGCAATTTTATTTATTTATTTAAACTTCTATTGCACTTAAGTTGTACATATGGTGGACTTAATGCCTGAAGGCATTCTCTCCCAGTCAACCATAAGGCTAAGCAGAGATAAACATATGATAGGCGGTGCAGCAAACATTAAAAAAAAACAACGTGAGAACAAAAATATATACTCGTACATAGATAGCAATACAATATACGTAATTATATCAATACATACACATTCAAATACACATACATATATATATATATATATATATATATATATATATATATATATATATATATATATATATACACATAAGATTTAAATATACTACTAGATAATTATTATCAAAGAGGAACAGAAGGAACATTTTATTTTAAAACATCGATTTATATGCAATGGAATTAACTCATACTTGCAGCGAATTTTTGAAGTATTCCCTGACTTTATTTTTGAAGGCAAACCTATTGGAAGCTATTTTAGTGTCAAGAGGTATACCGTTCCAGAGCCTGATAGCCGAAGATGAGCCGAAAGAATAAGATATGTATCCAGAACGGTGTAAAGGCGTGAGCCGCTTGAGATTACCCGAGGAACAGAGTGAACAGTCATGAGAGGGAAGGTAAGTTACTTTGCTAAGATCCGCATGCAAAACACAAAAATGGTGTATATTACCCAGCCTCGTATCGGCGGCCGTCTGTCGTAGAGTCTATGACGCTTGATAATGCATCGTTTTGGGGCGAAGCGCGTGTCGTGTTCTCGACTTCAGTGGTGTATATTATCTAGTGGTAGTCTTGTGGTGGTTGGTGGAAGATACCCGGTGGCGGTTCCTGGTGGCGGTGTTAGTTTGCTTGTGCACGCTGCTGGGGGGGGGGGGGGGGGGGGGGGCAGGCGAAGGAAAGTAACATATATTCTATTAACTATAGTCATGCAAGTCTCATAAGTATTGAAACGAACATTTCAAATACTCAGGAGCACATGGACCGTTTAGTATTGTGAAAAGGGTGCAGAGTATTCTAACATATCTGCGCTGACGGATAGGCAGCCAGTTAAGCTGATTACAAAAGGGAGATACATGATCGTATTTGCGAAGACCATAAATGTATCTTATACAATTATTAAGCAAGCCAATGCCAATGTGTTAAGCTGATGTTGTGACAAATCTGGACAACACAAATCAACATAGTCAATAATCGGCAGAATGAGAGATTGGACAAGAGAAACCTTGGTTTTTTTTTTACTGTATAAAGTGACGAAACGAGCAAAAGGTTCACCTGATGGTAACTGCAACGTTTGCCCACAATAAATGGTGTGGCACCCAGAATATTTCTGTGTGACACCACACTGCGCCCGTCACCCTGAGACATCAGTTCTTAAGTCTCAAATGCCCAGTGATTACGCTAGCTCACAGTGCCCTTCAAACCGAAAAACAGCAATGCTTGCACACTACTGCTTCACGGCAGAATAACTGGCCCTGGGGTGTTACCTGCCTAGACGGATTCCTGCATAGGAATCCTACCACCAGTAGTTGGAAGAAAATTTTTCAAACGATAAAGAGAACACAAGGTGTAAGTGCTGATTTACTACATGCTTGGGGGTGAAGGAAAACATCGTTAGGAAACCTGCATTTCTGTGAAATAAAAAATATTTCGAAAACATGTGCAGTCCGTCAACCCGCATTGGAGCAGCGTGGCGGAGTCTTCCTAGCTCCAAAACCCTCACAGAAATGACAGGAGGCCTGTGCTCAGCAGTGGTACATTTATAGGCTGAAACTTTACTTCTTTTTTTACTCACTTCTACGACGCGGGAATCCCAGTAGACTCTTTCATAAGAAAAAGGCAGCGCTGGTTTTCACTCGACTCCAAGTACGATAAAGACGGCCGTCAACAAGTGAGTGTTTGTACGTAGATAAATATTGAATTGTATTTTTCTATTAAGAACTTAGAACAGTTAATTTTACTACAAATTTAATTACCTAATCGCTTCGTCTTATCCATACTAATATTATAAACGGGAAAGCAACTCTCTCTGTCCCTCGGTCTGTTTGTTACCTTTTCACGATTCAGCCGATCTTGACAAAATTCGTTACTGAGATAGCTTGCATCCTGGAAACGGGCATAGGATACTTTTGTCCCGGAACATCAAATAGTTCCCACGGGATATTTTAAAACCCTATTTTAAATCGCGGACGAAGTTGCGGGCGTCGGTGTCGTAGTCGTCGTCGTTTCAGCCTATCACTAGTCCACTGCTGAACATAGGCCTCCCCCATAGATTGCCATAAAATTTTGTAGCGCTCGTTAAAGGGGGATTTTGCTATAGTTGCCATGCTTGGCAGGCGGGTTGGAAACCGCAGTTTATTTATTCAGATGTTCCAGGAAGACGCTGCTGCTTATCTCCTGGTTTTTATTTTCCCACTATCAACTTTTACGACACCCACGGGATGAGATGGGGTGGTAGATTCTCTTAAACCGCTACCACACGGCACGGGCTAATAATATTTGGTATAATTGCGAAAGCAACTCTCTCTCTGTCCCTCTGTCTGTTTGTTACATTTTCACGGTTGAACCGCTCAACCGATCTTGACAAAATTTGGCACAGAGATAGCTTGCATCCTGGGGACGGACATACGAGTAGAATAGATTTAATCCATCTAAATCAATTAGTTTTTACGGGATATATAAAAAAACCTACACCCACGCGAACGAAGTCGCGGGAATCAGCTTGTGTCAGATAAAAGCCATTTTCCAATTCATCAATCATCATCATAATTTCAGCCTCTCACTAGTCCACTGCTGAACATTGGCCTCCCCCATAGATTGCCACAACAGTTTGTAGCTTTCATTTTGGGGAGACCTTGCTATAGTACGCATGGGAGGAGGGTTGGCAATCGCAGTTTATTTATTCAGATGTTCCAGAAAGATGCTGCTGCCCATCTTCTCGATGGTATGGTGGCACCACGCTCTTCACTTCACCCTGAAACATCAGTTCTTAAATCTCATGCGAGGCATAACTAGATGCATAAGTCCCTCAGATGCTTATCACCACCAGCCGCAGTTCTTTTATTTAGTTGTTCCAGAAAGACGCTGCTGCCCATCTCCTGATTTCATTTCACCCTCTGTCGACTTTTAAAACACCAATGGGGTGAGATGGTGTGGTAGATTCTCTTAAGGTTATATCGAGAAATATTACTTAATAAAAAAATAGGTCATTTTTTTATTAGATAGTATTTAGTTCAGACATTGTTTAGTTAGACAACCTGTATCTAACTCTATCTCATACTTTCCAACCCACTTTAAATTAACTGTTGGCAGTAAACATGATAATAGAACAAACTAATCTAGCCTAGATCCAGCCACAATGAACTGAACGCCATCGCCATAAAGTCGGAAATACATTGTCGGTTCTTCGAAAGCCTACAAGCCTTATCGGGGATTTGAAAAAGGGGAAAACTTAACGATCAATTAGAAAGAGCTCTCAAGGCTGTAGTTATTTCAAGTTGTTTAGATAAGAAGCAGGAATTGCAAGGGTAACGGATGGCATTTTACGCCGGATGTTTTTTATATACCACTAGTTGATGCGCGCGACTTCGTCCGCGTTGATTAAGTATTTTTTATATCCCATGGGAACCAAGGACTATTGGATTTTCCGGAAAAAAGTTCTATCCAATGTCCGTCTGGAGGATGCAAGTTACTTCCGTGCCAAATTACGTCAGGATCGCTTCAGTGGTTGAGCCGTGAAAAGGTAACAGACAGACAGAGGGACAGAGAGTCACTTTCGCATTTATGATATTAGTATGGATTTATTGTGAATAAGTTAGGATAATTCATATTTTAGAATGAGACATAATGACAACACTTAGACTTGCAATATTTTCATGCATAATTGTATTATAAACAAAACAGAATAAGTGACTAGATAATATACACGTGTTATAGATAATATATGCCGATAGGTCTCCGGCAGAGTAGAACAGCACCTACTTCTTTCCTACAGAGTTTTTGAGAGCCCACTAGGCTATTGTACGGACAGCCTTCAGTCGAAAAGTTGCAGAATATTACCATAATATGAAATTTGTTGACTCCTACCAAAATGGCGGCGACGTGGTTCATCATTTCACGTCTCGTTTTCCGCGGGGTCGATAAGTGGTTAACCATAGGTTTGGTCTCTGCCTACTCCTTATATGGGAAAACGGTGTGACTGGATGTGTGTGTCTAAAGATGATGATTGTTCTTCTAACCGATTTCGACCACGGCGACAACTTCCGAATACTGTCGAGAGCCATCAACTGCACAGAAGATATTATAGTGGCACAAGTGTACGCGCAAACACAGAGGCACTCACTCGTCCCAACCTACCCGCGCCCGATGTAACTCTGATGCGATAAGATCGGAGGTAGGCTAGGATGCAGTGTCAGAAACACGGGGACAATCACAACACAACCAGACCCGAAAACCAACAATTGATATTTAGCACAAATGTTGGCTCCGGCTGGGATTCGAACGCAGGACCCGCGGCGTAGAAGTCAGGTACTTTGACCACTGGACCACGCGGTCTATAGATAATAGCGCGGCGACCAAGTAAGACTATGTTACGAGTATATCGTATTGGTTTTACCGGTTCCGAAGCTATGAACAATTTTTCAAAATTATATCATAGAACCCCATCTATGGTATAAACGCAAAACCCAAGACTGGAAATGTCTCGTCAACCTTAGCAATTCAATAGTAACCATTTTGCATATGCCTGAACTAAAATACACAGACCAATGATGGGCAGTATCAACTTATGTGCAATGCACATTGTTCTGTGATTGCCAATCCACCTGCCATATGTGGCGATGAGTGACGACGAGAGCAGATATCCGTCAGTTGATTTAAAAACTGTCGTTTATATTGATGGTGGTAAACCTGTATTTAAGATATACCACTTAAACCTAAAACCTTCAATTCAATATCTCATGGATATTAAAAAAAAGAATTATCAAAAGCTTTTGAACGCCCTTTCGTCGTAAATTAAAAATTTCCCGCCTAAAGATTACTTGACCCAATTTTTGCTTGCGAAAATAAGAGAACGCTACTTACGTTACGCTGGATTATGATGAAAGATTTTTTTTTTAATATGAAACTCTTTATCTATTTTAAACGTTTCTTTAATATTTAGTAAGCAAGAAAAATTAATTTTAAAAATCATTTTTAACATCATTGACCTCATCTGATGCTGGTCGTGTGATGGCTTAACAGAATCTACCACCCAATCTCATTCCGTGGGTGTCGTAAAAGTCGGTGTCGTAAAGAGGGAAAATTACTGATGGCAGGAATCCGTCCAGGAAAGTACCACCCCAAGGCCAGTTATTCTGCTGTGAAGCAGTAGTGTGCAAGCATTACTGTGTTTCGGTTTGAAGGTTTCGACGAATTCTTGCATAGGAATCGTACCACCCTTTAAAATGTCAATGTTAATATGTCAAGAAAGCTCCTAATAAGAATATATTTAAAAGATTTAATCGAGAATATTATCTAAAGAAGAATCACATTTGACAGATTTCTTTCTTTTACTTTTCAGTTATTCTGCCGTGAAGCAGTAGTGTGCAAGCATTACTGTGTTTCGGTTTGAAGGGCACTGTGAGCTAGCGTAATCACTGGGCATTTGTGACTTAAGAACTGATGTCTCAAGGTGACGGGCTCAGTGTGGTGTCACACAGAAATATTCTGGGTGACACAGCATTTGTTGAGGGCGGACGTTGCACTTACCATCAGGTGAACGTATTGCTCGTTTCATCACTTTATGCAATAAAAAAAAACTTTTATCTATTTGTGTATGTTATTTATTTAATTTATATACAGAGTCATTGATAATGGCCTATACATCCCGGCAGGCTGCGCTTAGGGACGATATCTATATGCCCCAAAAAATATAATGAGCCTCGTAGCGTGATACCGATACTGTGTAGGAGATATGTCGACTTAAAGAATTTGCTTAAAACTTATAGGTTATTAACTTATAGGTATCCTGTTATACAGCTGATCGAGGCAATGAACTCATAAACTTACTTAATTGGGCGTTTTCCCAATGAGCTGCCATCGAAAGAACTCGCAAGTACTAGGATAACATGAAGCTTAAGGAAATTTGTTGCGAATTAAAACTGTTAGTATGACGCCGTAGTAGGGTAACATAAATTAAATGGAGAAGAAATCGTATTTTGAATTTGTCTGGTTCGGGGCAACGACTTTCTGAGTCAGGGTCGCGTAAAGTTTTATAAAACAAATAATTTTAAAGTTTTGTATTTACGTGTAGTTTAGTATTCAATTTTGTAATTAAAGCTTCACCGTTGTGTTTATCAGATCAAAGTAGCATAGGTAGGTGCCGGGATGTTACACCAATTATGAATAACTTTATATACATATTTATTTATATGTATCGATTTATATATTACATTATTTATATATTGATTATATTTATATATTATCATAAGTTAGGCATCTTACTTTTAAATAGATAGCAACTGCCATTAAGTCCGCCCATTGTAGCCTTTATCGTAAGCTGTCAACAATAAATAATAAATAAATAAATAAAGTGAGCCGTGATAGCTCTCGCGCTCGCTTTAAATTTCATAGTACGCGAGTGACCTGGGTTCGAGTCCCGGTGCCGGCACCACTAAAATTGTTAATTGCAATTTTAAGTGCTGATTTACCACGTGCTCGGCGGTGAAGGAAAACATCGTGAGGAAACCTGCATGTCTGAGGAATAAAAAATATTTCGAAAACATGTGAAGTCCGCCAACCCGCATTGGAGCAGCGTGGCGGATTCTTCCTAGCTCCAAAACCCTCTCAGAAATGAGTGGAGGCCTGTGCTCAGTAGTGGGACATTTATAGGCTGAAACTTTACTTTACTTTTTTTAAATAAATAAAATAAATTTCGTCTAACATCAGATCATATTAACATTGTTAGTATACTCATATGTTTATAAGTTTACTAACAATGTTTGCGCACTACTAGTTGGCGGATTCCTATACAGGAAGGCGAAAAGTCCAACAGCTTTATTTATATTAAACAGAGATCTGTATATTTCGTTTATCGATGTAATGTAGGTGCAAAGATCGATTTTTCGCATATCTCGCATTCCACACCGTTTCATCAATCGTCGATTACTCATAATCGAGTAATAAATTTCGTTTCTGAATTTGTAGGGCTTAACGACAAAGTTCCGGAGTGCCGATGCTGCGTTAAGCAATTAGTGCAACCTTGCGGCGTAGTTTAGGAGTCAGCGTATTTATAAAATAAATGTATATGTTCCTACGTTTAAGAATGAATATTATCTTCTATAAAAATGGCTTCTGTTATCGAAAACGACTAAACAATTAATTTTTTTCCCCCCAATAAACAATGCCGTTTATTTTAAGTTATTTTATAAACATCTCAATGTTCACATAATGATTTCTTATATTTACGCGAACACTGCACATTTAAATGAAACTAATTTTACGGATTTGTCGCGTTTAATTTGACTATTTCTGACCCGACGTTTCGAGTGCTTTACAGCACCCATGGTTACGGGAGGACTGACTGCAAGACTTCAAGATACAGTTAGCTCTTTCTGCGTAGATCGGGCCAAAAATAATAAAAAAAAGCTGAAGATACTCCGGGTTAACTATGACATCAGGACATCTGTCGCCTTAGTTCTCGTAAAATTAGTTTCATTTAAATTTCAATGTCCATAGACCTTCATTATCGCACTTGTAAGCAAAGGCCTTGTTAATTATTTCCACTTTCTTCTATCCTCATCTAAGCCCGGCCAGTCTTTCCGAAAGCATTTTGATCATCGCGCCATCTTTTGCAGGAGCTTCCCTTGCCACAGTTTCCATCTCGATGCAACCATATTGTGTCGATCTATGTACAACGCTCCAGCTGTAGACTGAGGTGATCGCTATCAGGCATTAGTTATTACATACATGAGTTATTGGTATATACCTATATACCAATAACTAATGTAATGTACTTTATATATTTTATTTTCCAGTATTAAAAATGTTAAAAATATGACTAAAAAAGATAATACCTCAGAAGTTTCTTTCGCCTGTGTCTTCTCCGTACAGTGGAATCTGATTAAGAAACGGTGGTAGATTTTTAAAAACATGAGTTTTGATTAACGAAATTTCCATTTCCTTACATCAGAGAATAAATATATTCCATTTCATTTCATTTATTTGTACTCGGCTAAGATGACTAGTGCTTTTTGGCCTATATCGGTGATTTGAGTATTTGAACGCATAGCAGCAGAGATGGGCGTGATATAAAGCATTCGATCGTTTAGTTTAAAATCTCACACTTTCGCGTCCTAAATTTGTTTAACAAACTTTTTTGTAGCGTTTTTTTTCTGAAATTATATTATGATACACTATTTAATGGCGTCTTAAATACAATTTTCTATATCCAATACCTCGCTTGCAGAAAGATGAAACAATTATAAAGTGCATGAAACTATTACGGTGCCTAAGTCCGTGATGCCAACGTATAGGTTTTTTGGCTTAAAATCAGCGCTGTGTGGGATTACTCTTCCACAGTACATGTTGAGCCAACACCCTTTCGGCGCAAGGTAATTTTTTTATTCCAAAATGTGACGAGACGAGCAAAACGTCCACCTGATTTTTAGTGCAACGTTTGCCCATAACAAATGCCGCGTCACCCAGAACATCTGTGTGACACCACACTGCGTCCATCACCCTGAGACATCAGTTCTTAAGTCTCAAATGCCCAGTGATTACGCTAGCTCTCAGTGCCCTACAAACCTAAACATAGTAATGTGTAAAAACACTAATGTGTCACGGCAGAATAATTGGCCCTGGAGCGGTACCTACCTAGACGTGTTCCTGCATAGGAATCCCTTTGTTTTATATATTTCCTTCTTTGTTTATTTTATGTGTACTTGTGGTGAATAAATGTTTTTTTCTATTCTAATTTACTAAATGCCTTGGTCTCAAAAGCGATGTAGAGGGGTTAATAAATACTTTACGTTTTTATATTATTTTGATTAAGCTCTGATGTATATGGTAGCTCAATTAAGTCAATAATTGGAAACATCTGATTTGTCCCTTTCCCAAAATGAAATTTGACGAAATTTCAAAATACATGGAGCGTTTTTTGGTTGGTTGTTGGTTGGTAGTAATATAAGTTTCAATTTAACTTTAAGCGAGCATGATATACTCAAATTGTCAAACAAACTATAAGCGAAGACTTGTTTGGTTGGCGAGTAACATTGCACTAAATTTAATGATGTAATATTATTTTCAATGTTTCGGTATTAATAATATTTAATGGCCCGTGACTTAGTTAATGTATGAAAAAGTGTTTTAGTGATCCATGAAGCCACTTTTTCATTATTGAAGTATATCAACGCAGTACGCTAAGATCAACCAGGTTACTCCCCTAAGACGAAAACGAGACACACCGAGTCTATCTCAATTTCTAGTGTTAAAATGATGTGTGTAGCAGATTTATGAGGCGAGTGTGAAGTCGGCAAACCGGTAAGGGTCGCCGTAGGCGAACGTATTACGATCAGATCGAAATCGTTTTAAGGGAAGGCCACGTCAAAAGTACCCGCAACCGACGAACTTGTATGAAAACACTAATAAAAGTAGAGGAAGCTAAAGATGTCTGTCAGGATCGTAGCAAGTGGAAAGATGTGGTCTCTGCCTACCCATATGGGAAAGAGGCAGTGACTCTATGTATGTATGTATGTAACTATTTAATTTTAGTAAAGGTTGTTTTCTCTTGACGTTCAGAATATTTTGAAGGGTATATTGAGAGACTGCCAATAACTTTTTTACCTAGTAGCGGTCCATTCATATAACAAAGAACCGATCACTGAACATGATTATTTGGAATTACTGTGCGTATAAATTGATATATGTAACTATTATTTTCGTCTGTATAAAAAGTGTATGAATCGTATTGTGTTCTAGTTTATTTCAACAAGCTATCTGCGCCGGCATCGCTAAGCCTCAAAAAAAATTATAGCATTAAAAAAAAACTTAAACAAAAGATGAACTTTCATATAACAGGTCATTTTCTTATTTTTTTTGATGGATGATAATGGAATGATTGGGATGAAACGAGCAAAACGTTCACCTGATGGTAACTGCAACGTTTGCCCACAACAAATGGTGTGTCACCCAGAATATTTCTGTGTGTCACCACACTGCGCCCGTCACCCTGAGACATCAGTACTTAAGTCTCAAATGCCCAGTGATTACGCCAGCTCACAGTGCTATTCAAACCGAAACACAGTAATGTTTGCGCACTACTGCTGCACGGCAGAATAACTGGCCCTGGGGTGGTACCTACATAGGAATCCTACCACCAGTAAATCAAAGTGTCATGCCCTCTGTTTTTAAGGATTAGGAACTGGCGTAGGCCATATCACATAGGCCGTGCCTTCTTGTTTAGTCATGGATAGTGGGTTCTGATGCCTGAAGAACAAATTTAAAATACAAATAATTAGATTTATGGTCTGTGTGCAAATCAGATACTGTATCCTGTTAACAGATATTTGACTTTTTTTCATAAAAAAATAGGTGAGTGTACCTATTTCTTTCATTATGGGTCGTAGGTTCTAATCCCAGACGAATTAATGTCTATGTATTCCCCCCAAATTGAGAGCTACGATCTTTTGTAGTGGACTTGTGACAGGCTGAAATGATGATGATGATGAAAACCCGAATATATTTTATTTATGGGGTTTGGGGTATGATTGTGATTTTATTTATTCCCAGTTGTTGTATCATAAGCTTCTTTACATTGGGTACGGGAAGTTGAAAATAACTGTTTCCATATTTATTGCTATTACTACCACCCCATCATCCCTGTGGGTGTCGTAAAAGTCGACAGAGGGATAATAGAAACCAGGAGATAGGGCAGCAGCACTTTCCTGGAACATCTGAATAAATAAACTGCGGCTTGCCAAACCGCCTGCCAAGCGTGGCAACTATGGGCAAAATCCCTCCAAAATGAGAGCCACAAATTTTTGTGGTAATCTATGGGGGAGGCCTATGTTCAGCAGTGGACTAGTGATATGCTGAAGTGAGGATGATGATGATGATGTATACTGCGCAGGGGATAACCTCAGATTTTTTAGCATGATGGGTGAATATTATTAATTAATCATACATAATACTAGCGATAAAATCATCTATCCAGGTTACACAATGAACGTGGCAAAATTAAGCATAAACCCAACAGTTTTTACTCATCTCATTAAAACCAGTTTAAAAACCTGTGCTATTTAGTGGTTATAAAACAAACAACATCATTCACACAATACAAGTTTGCATAACTGATAATTCGGATCACGTTTTGAGCTTCCAGTAAACAAACCTTTACGCGACGTGTGCAGCTCCCAGACTATAAAGGCAGAGAGAATATTTCAACTATTTAATGTCTGTCATAGAGCACGCACGTGTAGTCGCGGACGCGCGCGCTTTGAGAACGCAACTTCAAATTAAATAACTAAGTTAGATTATGAATCGACACTTCAAAGTATATAACAACGAATATAAAACAAAATAAACTTATCGCTAATTGGACATTTTTATGTGAACAAAGTGAACTATATATAATGTTAATTTTTTTATTCATATTTTTGGCGGGATACGCTGTGAAATGCGACGATGCGAGGTATTTTTTTTTATTATTCGATTTAATATTATCGTTACTAAAAAAATATTGATCAACGACACGAACACGGAAATGCTCCGTAAATGAATTTATTTTGCACTATGCAATAATAAATCTTTGTAAGCGAAGATTTTGCTGAAACATCAATGAACCTTTGTTCTTGTCGTTTCGTAATTTTAAAAATAAATAAATACTATATTACCTTGGCATACAGCGCCGCTCGATGCTTCAGTCGTGTGTGTTTGTTTAAAAAAATGTTTGATGTGCAAAAAATATGTAAACAATAAGTGTATGTAAATATAATAATGTCTCTTGGTGTTTGTGACAAGTTTTAAACTGCACTTGAAATTTAAAAAAAAACCATTGTGCTTTTTGTCGGCTCGTTAGGCAAAGTTCTGCGGCACTGGTCACGGGTTCAAATCCCGCACGGGATAAATATTTGTATGGCGTAAGATAGTTGTAACGCACCTACGACACTGGAGAAATATTACTGTGGGGTAATTTTTACTGGTGGTAGGATTCCTATGCAGGAATCCGTCTAAGGTATGTACCACCCCAGGGCCAGTTATTCTGCCGTGAAGCAGTAGTGTGCGAACATTACTGTGTTTCGGTTTGAAGGGCACTGAGAGCCTAGCGTAATCACTGGGCATATGAGACATAAGACTAAGACATCAGTTCTTAAGTCTCATATGTTCAGTGCTTACGCTAGCTCTCAGTGCCCTTCAAACCGAAAAACAGTAATGTTTGCACACTGCTGCTTCATGGCAGAATAACTGGCCCCTACCTAGACGGATTTTCTCCTCGTGTGTGAATTTTTACATACATACACTTCACACGCACAATACAACCAGACCCCGAAAACCAACAATTGTGTTTTTCACAAACGTCGGCTCCGGCTGGTATTCGAACCCCGGACCCGCGACGTAGGAGCCAGGTACGCTAACCACTAGGCAACGCGGTCGAGTTAGCTTCAGCTATCCACAAACAGAAACAGTAATTTAAGCACACCGCTGCTTGGTGGCAGAACATCGGTACACTACGACTGTACCCTTATTACATTAATTAAAATTACATTGTAGAAATTTTATTGGTGGTAGGATTCCCATGCAGGAATCCGTCTAGGTAGGTACCATCCCGGGCCAGTTATTCTGCCGTGAAGCAGTAGTGTGCGAACATTACTGTGTTTCGGTCTGAAGGGCACCGAGAGCTAGTGTAATCACTGGGCGTATGAGACTTAGAACTGGTGTTGACTCATCAATTTATCCTGCATCCGATCTTATCGCTTGAACGTTACGTTGGGCGACAACGTTGGAACGTGTGCCTCCATGCTAGCGCGCACACTTGTGGCACTATAATGACCACTACCTGGAATTTGTTGCCGAGGACGTAAATCGGTCACCACACCACTACCCCCGTGTGGTGGCGGCTTAATAGAATCTACCACCCCATCTCATCGCGTGGGTGTCGTAAAAGTCGACAGAGGGAAAATTAAAACCAGGAGATGGACAGCAGCACTCCTGTAACATCTGAACAAATAAACTGCGGTCGCCAACCCGCCTGCCAAGCGTGGCAACTGTGGCAAAAGTGAGAGCTACATTATTTTGTGGCAATCTACGGGGGAGGCCTATGCTCGGACTAGTGATATGCTGAATTGATGAACGCTATCACACTAGCTCGGCGACCCTTCGTAAATAATTCACACCTAGCCTAGAAAAATAACTAACTAAAACATTAAAACGTTCAGTGCAATTACATTAATTGTTTGACCACGTAATTTATGTTATCGGTATTTTTTTTCATTCCACTTTATTGCGGTCACCTAATGTCTGTGACCCACTGAACAACTAATGACGTCACATACCAGCAGTCAGATCCTACGAAACTCACGTACAAGAATGTCAGCCCGATGGGCGCAGCGGGTTAGCGTGATTCGCGGGTTCGTTTCCGCAAGCGAAGCGTGCAATTTATGTGTGTAAACGCACACACAATGCAGCGGAAATAGTGTGTGTCAGTCCGGTTTATCTCCTATGAATGATAAAAATCAAGCATGTTAGATGATTATTAATTCGTCATTTCAGCCTATCACTAGTCCACATCTGAACTTAGGCCTCTTCAATTACCACAAAAGTTTGTAGCTCTTATTTTGGGTTTTTGCCATAGTTGCCACGCTTAGCAGGCGGGTTGGCAACGGCAATTTTTTTATTCTGATGTTCGAGGAAGATGCTGATGCCTAACATCTGGTTTAACTTTCCCTCTATCGACTTTTACGACACCCACGGGATGAGATGGGGTGGTAGATTTTCGTAAGCCGCTACCACACGGTTAGCGGCCAACACAAGTACATATAATTAAAATTTTATCGTACACGTATGTCGTATACATGGTGTTTGTTAAAAAGTATAACAAGCGGGAACGTATTCGTGCATCCCATATATGTTAAAGTTTTTCCGAAGTTAATTTGCTAAGATCCCCATGCAAAATGTAAAATGGTGTATATCATCTAGTTTCTTAAAGTGCACCGCCCGCTCTCAAACAGTAGCCAGTCCAAGCTAACTAACACCGGCTTCGGGAACCGCCTCCACTACAACCCTACCATTAGGCACTACACACCACTAAAGTCGAGAACCCGATACGTGTTTCACCTCAAAACGAGGCGTTATCCAGTGATATTGACACTTGCGATAGGATTTCGATGTAGGAGTCCTTCTAGGTAGGTACCACCCCAGGGCCAGTTATTCTGCCGTGAAGCAGTAGTGTGCAAACATTACTGTGTTTCGGTTTAAAGGGCACTGAGAGCCCGCGTAATCACTGGGCATGAGAGATTAAGAACTGATGTCTCAGGCTGTCGAGCGCAGTGTGGCGTCACACAGTAAATGTTCTGGACGACACAGCATTTGTTATGGGCAGACGTTGCACTTACCAACAGATGAACGTTTGCTCGTTTCGTCACTTTATCCAATAAAAAAGACGGCCGTCGAGTGAGCAGAGAGAATAGTGGATTTCCGCATAGTACCTGATTCTATTTCCTAATTTTTATTCAACATAGATTATTTACATAATACTTATTGAACGTAATTTTTTTAAGCTACACAAGCATATATTTAGGTCATGTAGTTTTTTTAGATTTCGTTTCTGACTCAACAGTAAAAGTTACTTGTATTGATGGTTACGTTCACCCCGTTTCGGTTTGCGGCCCCATTTACCAAACACCTTGTAAAATAATTACAAATAAACATTATTATAATTACTTTCGTAATATGATCCAGGGAGTACTTGTTGACCTAGTTGCCTTACCCGGCAAAGACAGTAGAGCACTCGTAGGTGAACCCGGCCGCACGAACTAGTGCTGTCTCCTACTGCTTCTGTCGAGATAGTAGAATCCTACAACTCACACCTCCTTTTCCTACTATCCATTCCCTATCTCACGTTCATTTCCTACCTAGTCGTTTTTCCATTCTCTCCGCCAAGTCCGTCAAGTGATAGCCGTGCCGATGCTACCTACTCGTGGGAACGCAAAGGGGAGGAAACATTTCAAATGGTATTCAAATGCGGAGACGTGTTTAGTCCAGGGACCATTTTGGTTACCCGTTGAAAGGGTTTTTGATATGGTTTTTCTAAAGTGTTTCTGAAAAACCTACTGCATATTGGTTACACTTAATTACGTTACAGCTTCAATGGGTAACCTATTCAAAACCCTTTCATGGTTACCTGTTTACAGGGTTTTCGATAGTATTTGCTTAATAGTATGAAACGGTAACCCGGTTCGAATGGGTAACCTCTTGAACCATTGTAACAGGGTAACCTTTTCCGATACCCAAGCACTGTAATTTGATTTCTCGCAGCATTGCATTAGGTGCAAAACTAAATGCATTTGGTAGCACGTGTCGAGTCACCACAGCGTCAACTAGACCCTAGTTCCTCTATTAAAACGCGACTATAGCAGTCCCCCTCCCCAACGGCGTAAGTTAAAATCATAGGTAACCCGAAGGTTACCCTGAAAAACCCTATCAAGAGAGAAACGTCTTCAACTGGTTACCTCAATGAAAGGGTAACCCTTTCCATAGGGCAACTTATTGAAAGGGTTACCCTTTCACTAGTTTTATGAAGAGGTTAGAGCCGTGGTAGCGCAGGGGCTAGGCGCTCGCTTTAAATTTCATAGTACGCGAGTGACCTGGGTTCGATTCCCGGTGCCGGCACCACTAAAATTGTTAATTGCAATTTTAAGTGCTGATTTACCACGTGCTCGGCGGTGAAGGAAAACATCGTGAGGAAACCTGCATGTCTGAGGAATAAAAAAATATTTCGAAGACATGTGAAGTCCGCCAACCCGCATTGGAGCAGCGTGGCGGATTCTTCCTAGCTCCAAAACCCTCTCAGAAATGAGAGGAGGCCTGTGCTCAGTAGTGGGACATTTATAGGCTGAAACTTTACTTTACCTTTATGAAGAGGTTATATGAACAAAAGGTTACACGTTACTTTAGGTAACTAAATAAATGAGTAACACTTTCGAAAGAATTAACTCATAATCGGGGCTGTACGGTCCCTGGTTTAGTCACCCCTCACGTCTCGTTTCCTGCGGAGGCGAAAAGTGAGCTACGGGTGTTGTCTGTGCCTACCCCTTATATATCAAAAAGGTATGTATGTAATATTGTACCATCTCGTAACAGCTTATTGGACAACAGACCTCGCTCTCTAGTTAGGAAGTCCTCCAGGCCGATTTTTGAGCAAGGACAACATCTGAGTACAGTGAAAGCTGTCAACTGCGCTGAAGGTGTTATAGTGCCACTAGTGTGCTCGTGCGTGTGTAACGCTCGTGCGATGAGATCGGATGTAAGCTAGGCTGCAGTGTCATAGATACGGGGAAAAACACAACACAATAAGACCCGAAAATCAACCAATTTGTATTTTACTGTCCCGACGTAGCATCGGGTGCAGCTTTCTACATCTTTATAATACTGCTGTAATTGTACATTATTTTTTAAAATGAATGAAAAGAAAAAAAACCCGTTAGAAAAAATTACTTGCTTAAGAGATCATAAGATTTAAGGAGAAAATTTAATGCTATGTATATACAATCCGTCTAAGTAGGTACCATCCCAGGGCCAGTAATTCTGCCGTGAAGCGGTACTGTGCAAAAATTACTGTGTTTCAGTTGGAAGGGCACTGAGAGCTAGCTTAATCACTGGGTATATGAGACTTTCGCCGTGTGGTAGCGGCTTAAGAGAATCTATCACCCCATCTGATCCTTGTGTCATGACCATGGTGTCGTAAAAGTCGACAGAGGGAAAATTAAAACCGGAAGATGGGCAGCAGCATCTCCCTGTAACATCTAAATAAATAAAATGCGGTTGCCAACCCGCCTGCCAAGCGTGGCAACTATGGAAAAATTTCCCCCAAAATGAGAGCTACAAACTTTTGTAACATTCTATGGGGGAGGCCTATGGTCATCGTTTTTACAAAAGTTGATTGAATAACTAACAGGGCCTAATAAAGGAAACGCTTTTTTTTATAATTTGTGTTACAGTAATGTGTTCGTTAGATTGTTGCATCGAAGTGAACGCGAAGGAATCTATACAAATAAATAAAATTGAAGTGTCCGTTTCTAATAACAAAATAACAGCTTTTTACTCAATGCTAAAAAAAATTTGGTCTGTCTGTCTATATGTCGGTTTGTTCCGGCTTATCTCCGAAACGGCTGGACCGATTTTGACGGGACTTTCACTGACAGATAGCTGATATTATAGCGTGTAACTTAGGCTACTTTAATTTTAGAAAAATAATTAGGGTTCCGCGCAAAAAAATTAAAATCCCAAAATTCGATTGAAACAGGGAAGTATATATGTCTATCATCTATCGGGGTCGGCTTATTTACGCGGGTGAAACCGCGGCGCACAGCTAGTTGATATTATAGGTGAAAACAGCGAAACCATTTGGCTCAAAGCCAGCAAGAACTCGTTAGTTTGGCTTAAAGCGTGTGTTGATGGCAATGACCTTTTTTGTTCATTGTACAATATAATAAACAGAGGCCTTGTGCACCTGTCCACTGAAATGTAGGTCCTTGACCCCACCAGATAAACTGGACGGTGGTCCTGTCTGGGCCATTCGAACTACAGCAATATTTTCAGTTTAACAATCTAAATTCCGTGGGGAATTCATTGCTGATATTATAGCGAGTAGTTCGGCATACGCAGTCATTGTTATTTTCGTTTTTATATCCGAAGTTTCACTGGTGGTAGGATTTCTTTTACTGGCGGTGGGATCCCTATGCAGTAATCCGTTTAGGTAGGTATCATCAGAAGGCCAGTTATTCTGCCGTGAAGCATTGCAAACATTGCTGATTTTCGAATTGATATCTCAGGACGGACGCAGTGTGGTGGGACACACGAATGTTTTGGGTGACAGCATTTGTTATGGGCGGACTTTGTATTTATCATCAGGGGAACGTTTTGCACGTTTCGTCACTTAATCCAATGAAAAAAACCTGCACAAAACTTACATACTTTGATATGTCTTCAACTAAGTACTCGTATATACATAAGAACGCCTTACATTATATAGTACGCGAGAAATTGAGTTCCATTCATACTGCCGGTACTCCAACTGTTAATAGCAGTTTTTAGAGTTTAACCAGTTCTCGGCTGTGAAGGAAAACATAATAAGAAATTGTTGATTGGGTTGGTGGTTCGGTTTTCTGGACCGATACGACTTAGGGACAACATCGAAAATCAGCATTTCCAATTGATATCTCAGGACGGACGCATTGTGGTGGGACACAAAAATTTTCCGGGTAACAAGCGCTTGTTATGGGCAGACGTTGCACTTGTCAGGGGAAATTTATGCTCGTTTCGTCACTTTGATCCCAATAAAAACAAAACACGAAACAGTCACACGACATCAGCACCAACCTGTTAATTCTAGAACAGACATCGGTTTCGGCTATAAGCATCCTATGATCATCACGTGGCTACTAAGCCCGCGATGACGACGGGGGCCTCTCTGTCGCCCCCTGAAGGGCGCCTCAACTGTCCAGGGCTTGGCCCCCCTCAGTAGTATGATTTCGCCACATGTAACTTTTTTTTTTTAATAAAAGTGAGCAAAACGTTCACCTGATAGTAAGTGCAACGTTTGCACATTTCTGTGTGACACCACACTGCGCCCGTCACACTGAGACATCAGTTCTTAAGTCTCATATACCCTGTGATTGCACTAGCTCACAGTGCCCTTCAAACCGAAACACAGTAATGTTCGCACACTACTGCTTCACGGCAGAATAACTGGCCCTGGGGTGGTACCTACCTAGACGGATTACTGCATAGCTACTGTGGGGCCTTGGGGTGCCTTATATGAGGCGATGGTTTGTACGGTTCTGTAGACCGTACGGTCAGCACCCAGGCGGGTGCCGTTCCTCTGACGCTCTCCGCGCGCACCGGCAAGTTGGGTGGAACTCCTTTGGGGAAAGCCTACTTGCTGTAGATGTATTCGCCGAAGACTTAGCTACGGTTTGGTTTTTCTATATTATGTTTGTAGTTATGTTCTCCGTGCGGTACTGAGCACGCAATCCACAAAGCTATCTTATATTGTTAATAGAATCGGGCGTTTTTTTTTTTGCGAAAATCTATATATACGAGTATATATATATAAATAAATTTCCGCAAAATTTATTTCCGCATTATAATAAGGAAAGAATATTTGACAAGATCCACATCATTGCCACAAAAGTTTGTAGCTCTCATTTTGTGAGGGTTTTGCCATAGTTGCCACGCTTGTCAGAGGCGGGTTGGCAACCGCAGTTTATTTATTCAGCTGTTCCAGGAAGACGCTGCTGCCCATCTCCTGGTTTTCATTTTCCCTCTATCGACTCTAACGACACCCGCGGGATGAGATGGGGTGGTAGATTCTCTTAAGCCGACACCACACGACAACTTTAACAAACAATAATTTTTCTTATCCATACTTATAAATGCGAACTCTCTTAGTCTCACTGTCTATTTGTTACCTTTTCACTGTTCAACTGCTGAACCGATAGCTGAAGCTGAAGCTTTGAGAGATAGCTTGCATTCTGGAGACGGACCTATGTCCGTCTCCAGAATGCAAGCTATCCGATCCGATACTTTTTATCCCGGAAAATCAAATAGTTGCGTCGGGATAATTGCAATACCTATTTCCGCGTGGACTAAGTCGCGGGCATCAGCTATTATTATATAAAAGTTCATACGAATTTTACTATGTGCTTTTGGAATACTATTCTGTATAGTATAGTTACTATCATTGTTATACGTCTGTAAGACTTTTTAACAATAAAATTTTTATTTTATGTTGCGTTTTTTTGACATTCGTCCGCGTCATCAACTGGTACTCTAACCACTAACTGCCGCGGTCGTCTCACCCCGTCTCGTCTTATAGAAAGCGAAACGTGGGTTCAATCCGGCCGGCACCATTTTTGTGGCAATGAACTGATTATTTTTTTAAAGGTAATCTGTTTAAACAAGTCGCGTCGCGAATAAACCAGCTCAATTAACCTGTCAGAAAAATAAATATTTAAACGACATGCGAAGTTCGTCAACTTCTCACTTATCTAAATCGAAAAGCAAACCTAAGCATTGTTACTATTTACTCTTGTACTACGTTCACTATTATTTCACGTGTATACATACATACAGTCACGCCTTTTTCCTAAAAGGGGTAGGCAGAGACCACTCACTTAGCCCACTTTTCACTCTCGCGCGAAACGAGACGTGATGGATGGCGACCCACGTCGCCGTCGTTTTGGTCAAAAGTGTCGTGGAGTCAAAAAAAATCTTTCTCCCAATTGCGTTCCCACGAGCTGTATACTGAGAGCATTGCATATAGTCAGTTTAATTACTGACCCTACTACCTGAGACTTAAGTATTGAGGTCTTAGGGTGATGAGACGTAGTCCTTCACAGAAGGCCGCACGAGGAAGCTCGGACTGCTTAGCGAACTATGGCTAGGCTGTCCGTACACCTTAGTCGCCTCTTACGACACCTCGCTAGGAAAGAGATTTGGAGAACAAAGAGGTGATGGCGTTCGCGTGCGATGTTCGCGAAAATCCCTTATTCGCCACGCGCTAATAAATTGTGTTTAACAAATACTGCCTCTGGAATTCGAACGCCGCACCCGTGACTAACACAGGTACGCCGATCGTTAAGCCACGTGGTAATTAAAGTAAACTTTCACTTTCTTTTCGCAATGTTACTAAATGTAGAGAACCCTTTGTCTGCTAACGCCGTTTGTTTTGATTGTGAGTCAGACATCCAGAAGCCCTTTGTAACAAGAAGCAGGTGGGTCCATCGCCCTCTCCTGACAGCGCGTCATAACAATGAACGTTCATATTAGCGTTGGATATATATTTAGCACAAGTGGCTCCAGGGCCGGGCGCTCGCTTAAATTTAGTAACACGCGAGTAGCAGGAGTTCGATCCCCGGCGCCGGCACCACTGAAATCATTCTGCAATTTCAAGTGGTGATTTTACCCCGTGCTCAGCGGTGAAGGAAAACATCGCGAGGAATAAAAATATTTCGAAGACATGGTGAAGTCATCATCATCACTTCAGCCTATTACTAGTCCACTGTTGAACACAGGCCTCCCCCATAGATTGCCACAAAAGTTTGTCGCTCTAATTTTTGGGGGATTTTGCCATAGTTGCCACGCTTGGCAAGCGAGTTCGCAAGCGCAGTTTATTTCTTGAGATGTTCTAGGAAGATGCTGCTGCCCATCTCCTGGTTTTTATTTTCCCTCTGTCGACTTTTACGACACCCACGGGATGAGATAGGGTGGCAGACACTCTTAAGCCGCTACCACGCGTAAAATCATTCTTATTATCTACAAAATATTGTATGATTATTTTAAAGGAGAGAAAGATAATTTGCAAAGATCTGCAGTTAGTATAGTTTTGAAGAGCCGGGCGGTGCTCCTCTCGCAACAGCGTGCGCAAGCAAACCAATACCGCCACCGGGGGCCGTCACCAGATACCCTCCACTACAGCACTACCACTAGGCAATACACGCCGCTGAAGTCGAGAACACCGACACGTGTTTCGCCTCAATACGAGGCGTTACCAAGTGATATTGTCTCTACGACATTCAGCCGCCGATTGCTGGTCAAGTGGCGGTATTGGTTTGCTTGTGCACGCTGTTGAGGGAGGGCGGGCGGTGCTCTTCAAAACTAGGTAATACACACCATTTCACATTTTGCATGCGGATCTTAGCAGATTAACTTTCTCTCCTTTACTGTAATGGATTTTCGCAAAGTAACGCCTGATTCTTTTAAGTATGTATAATTATTTGTAGTTTTGGTACTGCTCATTTTGTATTCCAGAAATCGTCTTTTTTTTAAGTGTTGAACTTTAAACTACTTTTATATTATTCGAATTTAACTTCTCTTTGAATTAAGCATGCATGCTGAAATCATTGAATAATAATTAAATGAGGTTGTGTTGGGTTAATACATCGTAGCATGTCCTGAGTGGCATTCCTTTTTGAAGCATTTGACAGTTGATTGAGAAAGTGTAAGTGCAACGTCTGCCCATTCGTTCGAACATTCTGTGTCACACAGAAATTTTTTGGGTGACACAGCATTTGTTATGGGCAGACGTTGCACTTACCAGCATGTGAGCGTTTTGCTCGTTTCGTCACTTTATCCAAAAAGAAAATTATGGGTTAGTTAATTTTCTAATATTTTAATTTATTTAATTTCTTAAAGAAACGATACCCCACAGTTTTTTTATTGGATAAAGTGATGGAACGAGCAAAACGTTCGCCTGATGGTAAGTGCAACGTCTGCTCATAACAAATGCTCTGTCACCTAGAACATTTCTGTGTGACACCACACTGCGCCCGTCACCCAGAGACACGAGTTCTCAAGTCTCATACGCCCAGTGGTTACGCTAGCTCTCTGTGCCCTTCCAACCGAAACATTGTAATGTTTGCACACTACTGCTTCACGGCAGAACAACTGGCACTGGGGTGGTACCTACCTAGACGGATTCCTGCATAGGAATCCAACCACAGTTATTTCTTGCGTTGAAAAATAAAGAATTTTCGATTCATTCCATTTAATGAAAAACCCTCCCAAAATGAGAGTTACAAACTTTTGTGGCAGTCTATGGGGGAGGCCTATCATAATGTTATATAAAAAAAACGCTCCAGCGAAAAAAGCGGCGTTTACAAAAGCTCGAACTTAAATTCATCATAGTAACTAGATAACACCGTCTATAGTAAAGTAAATAGTGTGTTTAGAATTAAGATAAATACACTCACACTACAAAGAATGCAAACAAAACAGTTTCTTATGTAAATTCATCTCGTAGCATGTGACATATAAAGCAAAAGAAGTAATTCGTAAAATAATAGAACACCAGAAAAATCTAAAAGTAAGCAAAGTACATAGATAGACATAAAAAAATCACATTATAACCTGTGGAATTTATATATCTATCTATGTAAATATAAGAAAACAACCATCAACATCATTTATCATTTCAGCCTATCACTAGTCCACTGCTGAACATAGGCCTCTCCCATAGATTTTTTTTTATTTATTTATTTATTTATTTTTACCATAACTTCTTAACAATGATTGAAACTCCGACCCCCACACTAGGCAAATGCCTGTCCTGTGAGGGAAGTAACTACGATTTCCATTACAGAATACGGCAAGTAAACAATAACTCAAAACTATTAACAAAGATAATCTGAGGGAAAAGCTATTGAATGAATATAGTAAACCTAATGTAGTTAACAATTTAAATTAAAATTTTATTTTAATTTTAGTTTATGGATTTAACTCTAGAAACAAGAAGTATATAATAAAATTTATAAAGGGCATATTGAGAGTCCATGAGCATGTACGAGTCTGATTGTGTGTGTGCATGTGTATGTGTGTGAGTGTGAGTGTGGGAATGATGGTTGTGTGTGTGGGCACATAAATTTACTTTATTTTTGTGATCGTCACATAAATTTGAAGCTCGCAATGGTGCTGGGCCGGCGGAAGGGGAGGAAGCGAAAGGAAGATGAGGGTGCCCATCTCCTGGTTTTCATTTTCCCTCTGTCGACTTTTACGTCACCAACTGGATGAGATGGGTGGTAGATTCTCTTTAGCCGCCACCACACGACTCTTGGTGTATAGTAAATGAGGCGTTCGCTCTCGACGTAAAATCGAAGGCGAAGGATACCAGCCGGAGCCACCGTTTCAGCAAAAACACAAATTGTTGGTTTTTGGATCCGGTTGTGGTGTAATTGTCCTTGTGTCTCTGACACTGCATCGTAGCCTACCTCTGATCTTTACATGAGCGTTACATCGGGGGTAGGTTGGGACGAGTGAGTGCCCCTGTGTTTGCGCATACTCTTGTGGCACTATAATATCTCCTGCGCAGTTGATATTCGGTAATTGTCGCCCTGGTCGAAAATAAGCCAGAAGGATATTACTACATGACAAGCGTCCTTGAACTGCGGTACAAACAGACATCTGTCTTATATTGTAGTAGCTGCTACGTGCCCTCTTCGTCGGTCTGAAATCGGAAATGAAATGAAAATTATTTATTTTGAACGCAAGAAATACTGGTGTTAGGATTCCTATCCAGGAATCCGTCTAGGTGTTTCGGTCTGAAGGGCTCTGTGAGCTAGTGTAATCACTGGGCATATGAGACTTAAGAACTGATTACCACAATGTGTTGTCATACAGAAGTGTTCTAGGTGACACAGCATTTGTTATGGGCAGACGTTGCACTTACCATCAGGTGAGCGTTTTGATTGTTTCATCACTTTATCCAATAAAAAAATATTTAAATTTCGCCATATTTTTACAATCTGCCATCGTTTCGTATTGAGGTTTCTCTGTCGGAGAAGAACGTTGCGAAGGAAACTCCGCGGGTACATTTTTGTAATTCGTTTGTTTTTATCTTGGCTGTAATTTTTTTTATTTTATATACATAGATGAGTCTGATAGGCAATAGAATTGAATCGATTTAGGAGTCAAGTTTGTTATTGGCTGGAATGGAAACATGTGCCAAACAAGTTGATTGTAGTTTCGGAGATATCGTGTTGAGTCTGCGGCAAATATACTAGCTGATGCTCGCGACTTCGTCCGCTTGGAAATAGGTTTTTTAATATCCCTCGGGAACTATTTGACGTTCCGGGACAATAAGTATCCGATGTCCGTCTCCAGGATGCAAGCTATCTCTGTCCGAAACTTCGTCGAGATCGGTTTTGCGGTTGGACCGTTGTTTCACTGGTGATAGGATTCCTATGCAGGAGTCCGTCTAGGTAGGTACCACCCCAGGGCCAGTTACTCTGCCGTGAAGCAGTATTGTGCAAACATTACTGTGTTTCAGTCTAAGGGCACTGTGAGCTAGCGTAATCACTGGGCATTTGAGACGTAAGAACCTATGTTTCAGGGTGATGGGCACAGTGTAGTGTCACACAGAAATTTTCTGGATGACACAGCATTTGTTATGGGCAGACGTTGCACTTACCATCAGGTGAACGTTTTGCTCGTTTCATCACTTTATGCAATAAAAAAAAGGTAACAAAAAGTTTGGAAAATCCAAAAGCGCGTCGTGAAGCTCATTTACCTCCTAAGGAAAAAAAATCGTGTTGCCGAAATCGTAATGTAATGTTGTTTCAGCCTATAAATGTCCCACTGCTGAGCACAGGCCTCCTCTCATTTCTGAGAGAGTTTTGGAGCTAAGAAGAATCCGCCACGCTGCTCCAATGCGGGTTGGCGGACTGCACATGGCTTCGAAATATATTTTATTTCTCAGACATGCAGGTTTCCTCACGATGTTTTCCTTCACCGCCGAGCACGTGGTAAAACAGCACTTAAATGGTATTAAGAAAAAAACCGTGACAACATACTTAAAAAAACTGGACGACCACGTCAATTTTTTTTCACAGTTTTTTTTCCAAAGTAGCATTATTAGATGATTTCTCAAAATTATTTTAATGAACTAATTAAAGTGTTTTCTTGATGAGTCTTTAAAAAAAACATTTAAGTGAAATATAATTGTGATATTCGGAGACCGCTGAATCGCTTGACCTTGACATATCGGATAAGAATCACTATCTCCCGCCGCTTCGCGCCTTGATTAATTGGTGGTAGGATTCCTATGCAGGAATCCGTCTAGGTAGGTACCACCCCAGGGCCAGTTACTTTGCCGCGAAGCAGTTGTGTGAAAACATTACTGTGTTTCGGTTCGGTCGTAATCACTGGGCATATGAGACTTAAGAACTGATGTCTCGGGGTGACGGACGCATCGTTGACGTTGCACTTACCATCAGGTGAACGTTTTGCTCGTTTCGTCACTTTCTCCAATAAAAAAAAAATGAGACGTGCAACAGACAGAGGTACAGAGAGAGTCGCTTCCGCATTTATAATATTAGTATGTTTAACGAATAAGAAATGCATAACCGTGGATGCAAACTGAGATCAAAGCGCATTTAAATTAAAATCCCATTCCCATTAAATTGAAGCATTGGGGTCCGATTAAATCTCGCCTTTGATATTCACCCGAGCCAATCAACTTGAAGATAGTTTAGTGGTGGCGATGACCCAATTCCTGCATCGTGTGGACTGTAACGAATGGCGTTAAAGCACTAAAAACATATAAATTGCCTTAATCTAATAGAACACCACAAACTCATAAGGAATTACTGGAAGTAGGATTCCTCAAAAACAAAGTCTTTCAATCAAAAAAATTTTTTTTTTATTACACAAAGACTTCATAAAAAGGGCTATTATAATGTTAAAGAATACATAGATGATGATAACCCCTGGGAATGTGGTGATCGCTGCCAAGCAGTTTCTTCATCTTTATAATGCTGCTGTTATTGTACATTATTTTAAAAATGTCTGAAAAAAAATATCCAGCGGGGTTTCTTACTGGTTCTTCCCAGGACAGAGGCATTTTTTGCGAAACAGTGTAATTAAAAAAAGACTTCAATAAGTATTATGTAAATAATCTATGTTGAATAAAAATTTATTCTATTCTATCCTATGCGGGAATCCGTCTTGTGCCTCTAGGGTATTACCGCAGTGCCAGTTAATTTGTCGTAAAACAGTAGTGTGCAAATGTTACTGTGGTTCAGTCTGAAATGCACACAGAACTAGTGTAATTACTCGGCCTATGAGACCTAAGAGCAAAGAAAAGTCACAGTGGGGCGGGCCCAGTGTGGACTGTACGCAGAAATGTTCAGGGTGAATCACGCGAATGATTACCTCGCCTAATCACTTATCTTCAATGAAAACAAACAATTCGAAGCCAATTGTTTGTTTTCAATTAAAATTATCCGAAACAAACGTTTTTTTTTTTACTAAATGTTCGTTTTATCGTTTTCGCGGCAAGTGTGCGAACACTGTGTTTCGGTCTGAAGCGCACTGAGAGCTAGCGTAATCACTGGGCATATGAGACTTAAGGACTGATGTCTCAGGGTGACGCGCGGTGTTGTGCCACACAGGGATGTTCCGGGTGACACAGCCCTAGTTATGGGCAGACGTTGCACTTACCATCAGGTGAACGTTTTGCTTCGTCACTTTATCCAATGAAAAAAAGAAAATTTATGGGAAGCGATGAGCTAGACTGCTCTATGCTGGGAATAATGCTGGCATAAATTGCTAAAAAGCAAGTCCAGAGCCACCGATAATCTGTATTCGTTCTCGTAACCAACAGCCAACAGTTGCTTTAAGTATAATATTATTTGACTTAAGTCCGCATGCACGCAGTCATAGTGCTTCGACCACACGTCAGACATATATTTCACATTACCTGTGGTATGGTTCTATGCAGGAATCCGTCTAGGTAGGTACCACCCCAGGGCCAGTTGTTCTGCCGTGAAGCAGTAGTGTGCAAACACTACTGTGTTTCGGTTTGATGGGCACAGAGAGCACCCGTAGCACACTCCCGCGGGAAACCAGATGCGGAGGGTGGTGAACCACGTCGCCGCCATTTTGGTACGAGTCAAAAAATTCTTACTACCAATTGCGTTAATTCTGCACGAATGAAGCCTGCCCGTACAATACCTTGGTCGCATCTTACGACACCTCGGCAGGAAAGAGGTAGGTGGTATTCTAATCTGCCGGAGTACTGGTGGTGGGATTCCTATGCAGGAATCCGTCTAGGTAGGTACCACCCCAGGGCCAGTTATTCTGCCGTGAAGCAGTAGTGTGCAACATTACTGTGTTTCGGTTTGAAGGACACTGTGAGCTACCGTAATCACTGGGCATATGAGACTTAAGAACTGATGTCTCAGAACGGGGGACGGGCGCAGTGTTCTGCCACACAGAAATGTTCTGTGTGACACAACATTTGTAATGGGCAGACGTTGCACTTACCATCAGGTGAACATTTTGCTCGTTTCTTCACTTGATCCAATAAAAAAAATTAAACATCTTGTTTCTCGCTGCGGCGAAAAGTGGGCTGCGCCTGTTGTCTCTGCCTACCACATTTATCTCAATAATCTGATTTACGATAATACGAGTATTAAATTTCATGCTTACAAAAACTGGGATGTGCTAATGAAGTATTAGATAAAAAAGGACATACATACATTCACGCTTTCGCTCTCATCTGAGGGGAATTTGCCATATTTGCCACGCTTGGCAGGCGGGTCGGCAACCGCACTTATTTATTCTGATGTACCAGGAATAAGCTGCTGTCCATCTTCTGGTTTTATTTTTCTTTCTGTCGACTTTTACGACCACGGGACGAGATGTGCTGGTAGATTCTCTCAAGCCGCTACCACACAACCAACCACGTCACCGCCTATTTAGTGCAAGTCATTTTTTTTATTCCCATTGCGTTCCCACGAGCAGTGCAGTGACAAAAAGGTGTAGGTAAGTAAAAAAAATAATAATCATCAAACAAACATTCCGCACAACCCGCGCCAAAGATTCCTGCGTTAGACTGCACTAATATTTACATTATGATTTCACAGTCAATATTTGTGTAGGTGCAACCGTGCACACAGTTCTGACCTCATTTTATGTCCGTGCGCTCATTGCTTAGTGCTTATGGCGTGTAGTACGCTGATGGCCTGGCTTTGACCCGTCGGAAGATGATTTGACACTCGGTAGCAGAGGGCCCGCGAGTTTGGTCTTAGTCCTTTTTTTTGATAAAATTACGAGACGAGCGAAACGTTCACCTGATGGTAAGTGCAACGTCTGCTTGTAACAAATGCTGTGTCACCTAGAACATTTCTGTGTGACACCACACTGCGCCCGACACCCTGAGACATCAATTCTTAAGTCTCATATGCCAAGTGATTATGCTAGCTCACAGTGCCCTTCAGACCGAAACACAGTAATGCTTGCACGCTACTGCTTCACGGCAGAATAACTGGCCCTGGGGTGGTACCTAACTTAGACGGATTCCTGCATAGGAATCCTACCACCAGTAAAAAGAAGTGCTTGTTTTCTTTAGTGCAGTCGATAGGTGTCCGGCAGAGTAGAACAGCACCTACTTCTTTCCTATCTAAAATAAAAGGCTACTAAGGTATTGTACGGGCAGCCTTTATTAATAAAAATAAAAGGCTACTAAGGTATTGTACGGACAGCCTTTATTAATAAAAATAAAAGGCTACTAAGGTATTGTACGGGCAGCCTTTATTAATAAAAATAAAAGGCTACTAAGGTATTGTACGGGCAGCCTTTATTAATAAAAATAAAAGGCTACTAAGGTATTGTACGGACAGCCTTTATTAATAAAAATAAAAGGCTACTAAGGTATTGTACGGGCAGCCTTTATTAATAAAAATAAAAGGCTACTAAGGTATTGTACGGGCAGCCTTTATTAATAAAAATAAAAGGCTACTAAGGTATTGTACGGGCAGCCTTTATTAATAAAAACAAAAGGCTACTAAGGTATTGTACGGGCAGCCTTTATTAATAAAAATAAAAGGCTACTAAGGTATTGTACGGGCAGCCTTTATTAATAAAAATAAAAGGCTACTAAGGTATTGTACGGGCAGCCTTTATTAATAGAAATAAAAGGCTACTAAGGTATTGTACGGGCAGCCTTTATTAATAAAAATAAAAGGCTACTAAGGTATTGTACGGGCAGCCTTTATTAATAAAAACAAAAGGCTACTAAGGTATTGTACGGGCAGCCTTTATTAATAAAAATAAAAGGCTACTAAGGTATTGTACGGGCAGCCTTTATTAATAAAAACAAAAGGCTACTAAGGTATTGTACGGGCAGCCTTTATTAATAAAAATAAAAGGCTACTAAGGTATTGTACGGGCAGCCTTTATTAATAAAAATAAAAGGCTACTAAGGTATTGTACGGGCAGCCTTTATTAATAAAAATAAAAGGCTACTAAGGTATTGTACGGACAGCCTTTATTAATAAAAATAAAAGGCTACTAAGGTATTGTACGGGCAGCCTTTATTAATAAAAATAAAAGGCTACTAAGGTATTGTACGGACAGCCTTTATTCGTGCAGAAAGATATCATACGCTATGCTATTACTATACTGCCCCGAGCAGTACAGAACGCAATGGAAAGTAAGAATTTTTTGACTCTTACCAAAATAGCGACGACGTAGTTCGCCACACGAAACTATTTCTTGCCCGCGAGGACGAAAAGTGGGCTACGCGTGTGGCCTCTGCCTATCCTTTATATGGGAAAAAGGTGTGATTGTATGTATACGTGCATGTTTTCTACGTGTACCCATAAGAAATGCTGTGTCACTTGAAACATTTCTGTGTGGCACCACACTGCGCGGTCACTTTAGAACATCAGTTCTTAAGTCTGATTCATACATACATACATACGATCACGACTGTATCCCATAAGGGGTAGTCAAGAGACTGGGCACTCACTGCAAAAACAGATGACTGCCACAATCCACGTTTCACCAAAACAATATAATGCACTTGGTGTGATAGGTGGTGAGCCCATCGCCACCATGCGCTGTTGGGTGCACAGTGCAGTTTAATTCCTTACTCGCCTTTTACGAGATCCATTGGATGAGATGGAGTGGTAGTATTCTTTTAACGAGCCGCCACCACACGGCTAAAGTCTGATTCGTCCTGTAATTATTCTGTCTTCAGACCGAAACACAATAATGTTTTCTCACATTACTGCTGATTTACGACATTTTGATTTTGACAAGACTGAGTGACGATCCGATAGTAACAGGATGCGACAAGATCGCGCTGAGCTCTTGTTGAGAGGTACTGCTGATAATGATTCAAGTACTCATGATTTGAATTTTAATAAAAAAACTTACGTCACACTCGTCACATCGACGACCGTATGACCTAGTGGTCAGAGTACCTAACTTCTACGTGGGTTCCGGGTGACAATACAAATGCTTGGGTTTTGGGTCTGGTCGTGCTGTGCATGCGAAATGTATGTTTGTAAATCGTACGCACGACACAGGAGAAATTTTACTGTTGGTCATGGGTTTCTCCGCTATCGGTGGGTGAGATTTTCAGACTTAAATTGCAACATATACCAACACCCGACCGCGTGACCCGACCCACCTGACGACCGCGTGGCTCAGTGGTCAGAGTACCTGACTTCTGAGCCGCGGGTCCTGGCTTCGAATCTCAGTCGGAGCCAACATTTGTGCTAAAACATAAATTGTCGGTTTTCGGGTCTGGTTGTGTTGTGATTGTCCCCGTGTTTCTGACACTGCTTCCTAGCCTACCTACGATCTTATCGCATCAGCGTTACATACACACTTTTGTAGTAATCTATGGGGGGGGGGGGGGTATGTTCAGCAGTGGATTAGTGATAGGCTGAAATAATGATGATGATGATGAGACATTATCGCTCAAAACAATAAAAAACCACAGGCTCAAGAGATACACAGGATTAAGAAATAATCTTCATGTTTATCAGATTGGGGAAAAAATTTCTTCGAATTTTATATGAAATCTCAAGTCATTTTTCTTCCAAAGTTTATTTACATTTGATAACAGTACATATGTGCCATTTTGTTCGATAACTTTTTACCATCTTGAAGGTTTAGTGACATCATCCCGTTGTTGTAGAAATTTTGGCACTTCTGAGCAAAAAAACGCTACAAGTAGTTTTGGAAGGAGACTTCTTGCTTTATTCTCATCAGTTGTTGGCAGTAGAGATCCGAATCGATGGTTCTGCACGGCGGTAAAAGTTCATAATGAACCAATCCCACCATACACAGCATCACCATATTGCGAGTTAACCCGGGCTTTGGCACAGTCAGTGAAGCCTGACCGACCTTTGATCACGACCCTTTTCGCACGTTCCTGTCGTACGTGATCCACTTTTCATCACCAGTTATCAATCGCTTCAAAAACGGTTCAGTTTCATTACGTCGCAATAAAGAATCGCAAATGAGTACCCGGTTCGTTAGGTTTCTATCAGTGAGCTCGTGTGGCACCCAAATATCGAACTTTTTTCCGTACCCAGCTTATTTCAAATACGTCAAAACTATTTCGTGGTCAATTCCGAGTTCTTCTGCTATGTCGCAACTACTGATATGCCGATCTTGTTCCACTTTTTCAAAAATAACGTCCATTTTATCCGTAGCATGGCGACCAGAACGAGGTGCATCTTTGACATCAATATTCCCGGATCGAAAACTTTGTTCCACTCTTACTGACACTGTATTAGGTCCATATACGTCACACATTTTCGCGGCTTGCGTTGCATTTTTTACTTTTTTGTAATATAATTTTAAAATGTTTCGAATTTCTTATTTATTTATTTATTAATGGAAAGAGTCATAAACTATTTTCCAGTGTCAAGTAACATATTCAAGTATACAATCTTCTAGCATCAACACTTCAAAATTTTGATCGACAGTAAAATGATAGTTGACTTCTACTGAAGATTTGTTGGTTGTGGACTAATGGAGACAAAACAAAAAGAACAATTTTGGTCTTGAATTGAATTTTCCAACCACTGTACACTTTCAGGACAACTTGCTGCATAATAAACTATCAATATTATACATCAAAACTCCAAATATACACAGAAATTACAAAATGAAATAAAATCACTACTGCTTCTTTTCGAGTTGGCGCCAAAAGTCCTCGAATTTCTTCATTAGATTCACCTATTTTGACTAAAAAAAACGAATGAATAATAGCTGGAAACAACATTCTACTAATTTGTTTATTTTTTTTAAATGTTACCTTTTAAATATTATCAAAACTAGCCAGATACAAAAAGCATAGCCAAAGAGATTTTATTACAAGTCTACACATACTCGTACCATATGCGAAACGACTCTTTTCCCGGCCTTTTACATAATATTTGTGCGTCTGTTAGAAATCGTGTAACCTCTCAACGAGTTGTGCCTCCAGCTGGGATTCGATTCCAGGACCAGCGGCGTAGAAATCAGGTAGAAAGATAGGCTAAAATGATGATGATGCTGTACCAAAATAATTCATATCCACAATCCATGAAAATCAAATTTAAAAAAAATCACAAAATCTGGACTCGATAGGCGTCGCTCTGGTTGGCTCCGTCACTCCGTGTGACTGACGTTAATCGATATTTATAACGTGGTAGCGGCTCGTTTAAAGAATACTACCACTCCATCTCATCCAATGGATCTCGTAAAAGGCGAGTAAGGAATTAAAATGCACCGTGCACCCAACAGCGCATGGTGGCGATGGGCTCACCACCTATCACACCAAGTGCATTACATTGTTTTGGTGAAAAGAGGATTGTGGCAGTCATCTGTTTTTGCAGTGAGTGCCCAGTCTCTGACTACCCCTTATGGGATACAGTCGTGATCTTATATATGTATGTATGTATGAAATCAAACTCATAGCGCCACCTACGGGAAAGGACAGAACAACGTCTGCCGGTCCAGCTATTATATAAATACAGTTTATTTAAACCTACGCGTTAATGTTAATTAAAAAAAAACTTTCTGTCTGGTTCTATAGAAATTACGATAACAAGTAAAGTTAAAAAAAAACCGCTTATCTTGTTATCATAATAAATAAATAAAGTTCAAGTGTTATTTACTTGACATAGTAATGCGCTAGCAATACTTCTTGAAAGTGATAACACCCCCCCGCCCCCCGCAACTCATCACGTGGGTGTCGTAAAAGTCGACAGAGGGAAAATAAAAACCAGACGATGGCCAGCAGCATCTTCCTGGAACATCTGAATAAATAAACTGCGGTTGCCAACCCGCCTGTCAAGCGTGGCAACTAAGGAAAATCACCCAAAATGAGAGCTACTTTTGTGGCAAACTATAGGGGAGGCCTATGTTAAGCAGTGAAACTCAAAATTTGTCCTAAAATTTAAACCGAGATTGAGAATTTTTAAAAAGTATTATAAAGAACACCTTTTGCAAAAGCAGTCCTGTTTCGCATAATTAATGAATTAGTGGTTGCCGTTCTAGTTGTTAGAGAAATTGATGACGTGTCTATGTGACGTTTAGAATTATAAATTATTACACAACAGGTATTTAGACCTGAGTAGAGCGATGTCACTTTGACGTCATATTTTATAATATATTATATAAATAATATTATGATTACTTGTCTTATTTTTGATTTGCTGTCTTATCTTAAGTAAGAAATTAAAAATAGTTCTTATTTTAAGTAACTAAAAAGTAATTATAACAAATATATATTATGCCGCAGCAATCGATTGCGCTGTTTTGATAGTCTCTATTTTAAGTTATCTTCTTTTTCTAGTTCCTAGCAGTAACATTGTTGCCGCAGCAATATGCTGAGTCGGTTGCTTTTTCATTGCTGCAATCCATTGCCCTTCTATACTTTGTGATACTTTAAGCTACATCTCGTATATGTGCGAGTATGTATGTGGATGCGTGTGTGTGTATACCTATATGCATCTATATATATAACATATTTCTATACTTCTTTTTTCGTCATTTATTATGAAGTTTTGGTGGTATGATTCCTATGCAGGAATCCGTCTAGGTAGGTAGGGTAGGGCCAGTTATTCTGCCGTGAAGCAGTAGTATGCAAACATTACTGTGTTTCGGTTTGAAGGGCACTGAGAGCTAGCGTAATCACTGGGCATATGAGACTTAAGAACTTATGACTCAGGGTGATGGGCGCAGTGTGGTGTCACACAGAAATTTTCTGTGTGACACAGCATTTGTTATGGGCAGAAGTTGCACTTACCATCAGGTGAACGTGTTGTTCGTTTCATCACTTTATAAAAAAAAATAGTTTTTTAGGTTAAGATGCTACAGTTTGTACTTTTTAGTTTTTGCAGCTACGAATAAAAATAGTCTATTCTATTCTATAGAATATTATAACATAACAATGCAATGAAGCTTTAAAAAACAATTGAAAAATGACAGACATACACATTTATTTCACTTACATGTATATATTGTAAGATTATTTGCTTTGATAACATGCCTTAGCGGAATATTTGCGTTATTGTTTTCTTGTTTGTTTAGATTCGTAGAGTTGTGGCGCGTCGACTGTGTGAACTACGGTTGCCACACGTAGTAAAATATATAGTATGTTACTATATTTAGTCAATTATACTATATGTTTTAAAAAATATAGTACGAAAAATACTAAAAAGTGATTTTCCTAAATTTACGTCGCTAATTTAACTGTGAAATATTAACTATGTCTGGAACGAACCTGAGGTTATAATAAATACATACATACATACATAAGATCACGACTGTATCCCATAAGGGGTAGTCAGAGACTGGGCACTCACTGCAAAAACAGATGACTGCCACAATCCACGTTTCACCAAAACAATATAATGCACTTGGTGAAAGGTGCACCATGCGCTGTTGGGTGCACAGTGCAGTTTAATTCCTTACTCGCCTTTTACGAGATCCATTGGATGAGATGGAATGGTAGTATTCTTTTAACGAGCCGCCACCACACGGCTAACAAATACACATGAAAAAATAAATAATGATTAAAATGAAGGACAGGAAGTTAATTTGCTAAGAACCGCATGCATAATAAAATTGTTGAGTATTACTTAGTTTTTGAAGAGCACCGCCCTTCCTCCCTCAGTAGCGTGCACGAGCAAACTAACACCGCCACCAGATACCCTCCACCACTACAATACTACAACAAGGTAATATACACCACTAGAGTTGAGACCACGACACGTGTTTCGCCCCAAAACGAGGCATTATTAATTAGTGTTATGGACTATACGACAGACAGCTGCCGAGCATGTTTTTGTAATTTATTGATACAAATACAATTTTTTTCAAACAAAGGTGGCAACCCTGGTCTGAAAGTATGTCTAGATTGTTCCGACTTAACGACTAGGAGAAATACCTGGAAACTGTCATAGCGTCCGTCTGATCGAATAACCTTTTCGATAAATGCCAGTAAATGAAAATACACGTACCTGTGACGTGCATCTGTATTTACTCGTAAGGTGCGGCCTCGCACCGCGTTCGCCAGTTCTACCGAGCGTAGGCGATTAGGCGATTCCTTGGCGACTCCTTCCTTTTTCCTCAAACCCGAGACCTCTCGGTTTTGAGGTTAACAAATGACGTACAGAATCAGTTCAGCCTATCACTAGTCCTCTGCTGAAGATAGGCCTCCCCAATAGATTGCCACAAAGTATCTAACTCTCATTGAGGATTTTGCCATAGTTGCCAGGCTTGGCAGGCGGGTTGGCGTTGGAGTTTATTTATTTAGATGTTCCAGGAAGATGCTGCTGCCCATTTTCTGGTTTTTAATTTTCAATCTGTTGACTTTTACGACACCCACGGGAGGAAAGAATAATTATTACTATCCTCTATGTAGGTAAACTAAAATTTCGTTAGACAAATGTGTCTTTCACTAGCTTTTGTGAACTTGACAAGTATGTATGTACTAGCTGATGCTCGCGACTTCGTCCGCGTGTTTATAGGTTTTTTAAACGTCCCATAGAAACTATTTGATTCTCTGGGATGAAAAGACCTATGTCCGTTTCCACGATGCAAGCTATCTCTGTGCCAAATTTCGTCAAGGTCGGTTCAGCGGTTGAATCGTTAAAAGGTAACAAACAGACCGAGGGACAGGTGAATTACTTTCGCATTTTAAATATTAAGTATGTATTAAGAAATATATAAATAAGCGCGCATAGCCCGTAATTTCTACAGTTTTTAAAGACTTACGCAGAAACCCTGAATATTTTCAAAACAACCTGCCAATGACAGTCCCGTCAAAATCGATTCAGCCGTTTCGTAGATTAGCTCGGACAAACAAACACGGACAATTTTTCTTTGTCAGTCCGTGACTGACAGAGAAAAATTGTAAAAACGCGAGTTTTAGTTTTGTGCTTTTTATTTACTAAATAAATTTTTTTATCTCATATTTATAGGGTGTGTGAGAAAAAAAAACCTTATTGCGAAATCACAGACAGACACCCCAATTATATTCATTTTTACAATCTATCACCGCTTCCTAAAGAGGTTTCTTCGTCGTAAACTCCGCAGGTATCCTCTTTGTAAGTTATATTTTTTGTGCAGAATACCACTATTATATGAAAGAAAGAAAGAAATAAACTTTACTGTACTGCTCGGAAAGAAAGAATTTTTTGACTCGTACCAAAATGACACCGGCGTTCGGTCACGTCTCGTTTCCCGCGAGGGCGAAAAGTGGGCTGCGTGAGTGGCTCCTGCCTACCCCTTTTATGGGAAAAAGACGTGACTTTATGCATGCATACAACACAGTCCCCTAGCATGATCCAGTGAGGAATGAATTGTAATTAGATAGAATTGTGAATTTTAGACTGTGGGACAGCAATATTAATAAATTCCGTTTACTGTAATACGCTTTCAAAATAGATTTAAATAAAAAAAAATCGAAGGCACCGACAGACACTATTATTTTATTTAAATGTATTCTTGCATTGATGTGCCAAATGTCCAAACGGAATTTGTTTTGTTTGTTTGTTTGTTTAGGTTGTAGATAGATGACGCTTTTATTCTAAACGTATGTCAAGGTCAGCTAACATTTCACGTTGTCTAAGATCCGATTTCATCGTTCGCTTCGAAAACCAAGTTTAATAAAACCACGTTTTACTTAACTGAGTTCAAATGTATCATTTGATCTCGGTTTTAGTGTAAGCGATTTTGCTACATCAAACAACAACAGCCTGTTTTTATGCATAGGTTACATAGGTATAAAACCAATAAACAATAGGAATTAAAAATATTGTTTTGGATTTAAATAGTTGTGCAATTGACAATGACAGCTCTCTAAACGCGTTTAAAGAGATGAACGTCGAAAATTGGGCGTTCTGAATATTAATCGCGTTTAGCTTTAACTGCTTTCATTTCATGTAGTTGAAATACAAACTGTACCATAGACAATTAAACGCTTAAACTTCGTGTAGCTTGAACTGATCGCGTTTATTTTCTACGGTGAAATCCGCCCTAAGTAATATAGCATCAATAGAATATAGTCATACCCGAACTTACCCGATAGATACATACATATAGTTACGCCTTTTTCCCGTATAAGAGGTAAGCAGAGGCTACACATATAGCCCACGTTTCGCGGCAAATGATGCGGGTGGAGCCAACCACGTCACCGCCATCATGGTGCGGGTCATAAAATTCTACAGAGTTACAAACTTGGAGGAGACCTATATTCAGTAGTAGACTGGTGATATGCTGAAGTGAAGTGAATTGACTATAGTCTTGTTTTCTTTTATTTACGCGAATACTACACATTTAAATAAAACTAATTTTTTTACGGATTTAATCCCGTTTAATTTTAACTATTTATATCCCGACGTTTCGAGTGCTTTACAGCACCCATGGTCACGGGGGGACTGAGGTGACAGATGTCCTGATGTCATACCTGCGATACATTCAGCTTTTAATTATCACTTTTGGTCCGATCTTCGCAGAAAGAGCTAACCGTGTCTTGAAGTCTTGCAGTGGTATGCTTGGTTTTTGATTTAATTTTATTAATTATTGGATCCCAAGCCGGTGGTAATACCCAACCATCTTCTCTATTGAAATTAGGATGTTTTTTAATTTCAATAGCCTCGCGAATCATCCTTGGTAGGAATCGGCGAAATGTGAGAAATCTGATGTCTGGTAGGGATGATCCAGAACATGGTCACAGACTGTAGACTTACTAGAACGACGATGCTTCACGTCAGCTATATGTTATTTTACGCGAGTTTTTATCGATCTTTTTGTTTGGCCTATGTAAGAGAGACCACATTCACAATCTACGAGTAGCTTGTATACTCCTGCATCTTGTAGGGGGATGTTACACTTGGCAGATGGTAAAAACTGACTTTTCTTCTTCGGCGGCTTTAAGAATGTTTTATAGAAGCCCGCTTCAAGATATGGCTAATCTTGTCGGTGATAGTCTTGTTGTCACAGACAATTGCTTATCCAAAATGTCCAAATAACTCGACATTCGCTACCCCGAATTACGCGATTTTTGAATCTTCCGTATATTCCCTGTTTTTTATCGTAATTTTTCCTCAAAAATTATCATCCCTAATGATGATCTTCTCCTAGTCGATTTCGACAACGACGGCGACAACTTCTGAATACAGTCGAGAGCCACCAACTGCGCAGGAGCTATTATAGTGCCACAAGTGTACCCACAAACACAGGGGCACTCACTCGTCCCAAGCTACCCGCGCCTTATGTAACGCTGATGCGATAAGATCGGAGGTAGGCTAGGAAGCAGTGTCAGAAACACGGCGACAAACACAACACAACTAGACCCGAAAATCAAAAATTTGTGTCTTAGCACAAATGTTGGCTCCGGTTGGGATTCGAACCCAGGACCCGCGGCGTAGAAGTCAGGTACCGCTAGGCCACTAGGCCACGCGGTCCATACTAATATAATAAATGCGATAGTAACTCCGTCTGTCCCTGTGTCAGTTTGTTACCGTTTCGGCTCAACTATTAAGCCGATCTTGACGAAATTCGGCGCAGAGATAGCTTGTAACCTTAAGACTATCTAGGGATCTAGACGGACTTTTATTCCGGAAAAGCGAAGAGTTCTCGCGGTATTTTTATAAAAAGTAAGTCCTCGTGGACGTAGTCCCGGGCTTCAGCTAGTGTTAGTACAATATAAAAACAAAAGAAACCTATGCAGGTTTCCTCAAGATGTTTGTGTAGATAAAGATAGATTGATGGCAGTGTATACCGACCTCTTGACCGCATAACAAATCCACCAATATACACAAACACACACACATTTCCTATTCCTAGGATTCCTATTTTTTTTATTGTATAAAGTGACGAAACGAGCAAAACGTTCACTTGATGGTAAGTGCAACGTCTGCACAGACACAGCATTGTTATGGGCATACATGCTGTGTCACACGGAAAATTTCCGTGTGACACCACAATGCGCCCATCACCCTTAGATATCAGTTCTTAAGACTCGTATGCCCAATGATTACGCTCACAGTGCCCTTCAAACCTAAACACAGTAATGCTGCTGCTTCTCGGCAGAATAACTGGCCCTGGGGTGGTACCTACCTAGACGGATTCCTGCTGTTTTGCGTCTGTTTCTTCTCCGTAAGAGAAAACTCATTAAGAAACGGTGGTGGTTTGTAAAAATTTTTAACAAAAGACGTGTGTTTCTTAAATCGTAAAATAAGGAATGTTCATTACATTTCTAAGTATATGACACATAAATGTGAGTAATCGTGTTTATTTTTTTCTTTAAGCCAAATGAACGAAAAAAGTGACAACAAAATACACAAAGAATATATATACCCAACCACTGACTGACAAGCTCGTAACTTTAAATATAGGTTATGTTTTGTTTATTCTCCAGTTTCGTGTTGCCATGTACATATAGTAATAATTCTTTTTGTGTTTTTTTTACTTTTATTCCAGAAAACATACGGCACAAACTATTTTATAAATTAAGAAGGCTCTAATAACATGTTCTCACAGATAAATTTAAAAAATAGGACTTATGAGTAGTAAAAGTTAGTATAAAAATATTATGAAAATTAAGAGAATCTACCCCCCATCTCAGGAGATGGGCAGCAGCAACTTCCTGGAACATCAGAATAAATAAACTGCGTTTGCCAACCCGCCTGCTAAGCGTGGCAACTATGGCGAAAAAAAAGGAGAGCCGTTGTGGAAATCTATGGGAATCTAATCTATGTTCAGCTGTGGACTAGTGATAGGCTGAAATGATGATGATATTAATGAAGAAACTAGGTGAAATCATTGTTTTGCTAAAATAACTTTAAGAGCATTTAATCGCTTTTAATAATAATAAAAATTGTATTCTGTTAATAATATTTCCTTTTAATAATAATAAAGCCAATAAATTGTATTCTATTCTATTGTCGATTGGCGCTTAGAAGCGACTGGCATCTGCGCTACGGGTCGCGGGTACGAGTTTAGCACTGAACAAATATTTTTATGTTTTACAGATAGCGATTCGGCGTTATTAATCCCCTGATACATGTCAAACCTTACATTTTGTTTTTACAATATCACAATACATAATAATATACGTTTGGTTTTGCTCAAATTAAAGATTTTATCATTTTGCGAGATTTTAAGCGAAATCCAATCGAACGGTAACCCTGTCCGAGTTGTTTCGGTTCGATGACCCGCAGCGCGGGAACGTCTCATGTGTCACTGTCAAGGTAACGTTATTTGAGGCGCGGAAAGTGTTACGTCATTTGTCAGTTGATTCATTGTTCTATAATAGTTGGCAATTAATAAATGGACTTTTATTTTTAATAGTTTACATTGTCTTACTTTTGTGCATGTAACCCAATTTGGACAAAACTTTTAATTAACCTTAATTTATATTCTATATACCTTTTTTTTTAATACGCGGAACTTCAATGGGCCCGTATATCTAAACTAGCAAGTAGACTTAGCTCTGCAGCCTATGCTGTAAAAAAATAGTAACTTTACTAACGTTGAAACTGCTAGATTCGTTTATTTTAGTTATTTTCACAGCATAATGTCTTATGGTATTTTGCTATGGGGAAATGCGACTGACTTAATTCTTTTAACTAAAGATAAATTAAAAGAAATTAATATTTTAACCTTTGCCTCTCAATAATTATATGAAAATATTAATCATTTAAAAAAATGTGCATAAGAATATTAAGCACTTTAAAAAAAAGGTATGTTTATAATGAAAATACCAGAAACAAGCATAAATTAAAAATGCTAGTTTCTCGACTTCACAAAGTCAGTAAGTCTTTCATGGAGTAATGTATACGTTTTTACAACAAAACCCGAGAAAGTGCACAGTCTTTCAATCAAAAAGTTCAATCTATTTATAAAACAAAGACTTTTTAAAATGGTTTATTATAATATTAAGGAATACATGGATGATGATAACCCCTTAGAAGGAGGTGAAGGCTGCCAACCTATTTCTACATCTTTATAATACTGCTGTAATTATTTTTTAAAATTACTGCATAGAATCCCAGTTTGTTTCTTGCTTGTTCTTCCCAGGACAGACGTATTTCTTTGCGAACCAGTGTAGTTTAAAAAAATGACGTTCAATGAGTTTTATGTAAATAATCTATTTTGAATAAAAATGATTTAATTCTATTCAAATAAAAAAAATACTGGCAACGAAGAATTAAACTCCAGAGTCTACTGGTGTGTTTTCACCGGTGGTAGGATTTTTGGAAGGCACTAAGAGCTATCGTAATCACGAGGCATATGAGTGACGGCCGCAGTGTGGTGCCACACAGAAATGTCCTGGGTAACTGTTTTGTTCGTAGCGTCACTAACTGCTAAATAAAAACACTTGCTAAAATAAGCTTTCCTGATTCTGACTACAGTGAATATTTAATATCCAAGTGGATGTGGACTGAATGTTCCTTTGTAACATACATACAGTTTCGCCTTTTTCCCATATAAGAGGTAGGCAGAGACCACATCGGTATTCCACTTTTCGCCCCAGCGGGAAAACAGGCGTGACGGGTGGCGGACCACGTCGCCACCATTTTGGTACGAGTCAAAAAATTCTGACTCCCGGTTGCATTACGACGAGCGTGTATCGTGATAGCATTGCATATTATGGTGTTATTCTGCAAAAACAAAGGTAGTCCGTACAATTCGTTAGTCGCCTCTTACGACAGCTCCGTAGGAAAGAGGTGTGTGCTATTTTACTCTGCCGGACACCTAACGGCTACTACGTGTAATGGAATTAATGTATTTATATTATCTATTCCACAGTAATAATTACTACGTGATAGAAATGCCCGAAGAGGATGTACCATCAAAGGAAATAAAAAAGCAGTTCAAGGTATACTGGAACGTGCCGACAATGCAGTGCAGATCTAAGAAAATACCTTTCACCAACTTATATGAGAAATACGGAATAATTCAGAATACGAACGACGATTTTCGCGGCGAAGCTATCGCCATTTTATACGACCCGGGCTTGTTTCCCGCTTTACTGAAGAACGAAACGAGCGGGAAATTCAAATTTAGAAATGGCGGCGTCCCGCAAGAGGGTGTCATAGACAGCCATTTGGATGCGTTCAGGCTGACTATGGAACAGAGTATACCGGATGTGGATTTTAAAGGTAAATATTTTTCGCTTTTCTAACCGTTATTCTGTATCAACATCCAGATCGCTGAAGCCGGCAGCTTCCAATTTGCAGTGTCTAGTAACTTAACTGGTGAAAAGATTGCTATGCAGGAATCTCTCTAGGTAGGTGCGGGCGTAGTGTAGAAAAGAAATGTCTTGGCGACACAGCATTTGTTATTGGCAGACGTTGCATTAACCATCGGGTGAACGTTTTGCTCGTTTCGTCACTCAAAAAACTTCACATTAAATTTGAAACAAATATGTCCTGTATGTGTTCGTGCCGCGGTAGCTAAGGGGCTAGGCGCTCATAGTAAATTTCATAGTACGCGAGTGACCAGGGTTCGATTCCCGGTGCCGGCACCACTAAAATTGTTAATTGCAATTTTAAGTGCTGATTTACCACGTGCTCGGCGGTGAAGGAAAACATCGTGAGGAAACTAGCATGTCTGAGAAATAAAAATATTTCGAAGACATGTGCAGTCTTACCCGCTTTGGAGCAGCGTGGCGGATTCTTCCTAGCTCCAAAACCCTCTCAGAAATGAGAGGAGGCCTGTGCTCAGCATAGGAATCCTACCACCAGTAAAGGAAGCTTTTTTTTATTTTATTTTTTTTTTAAAATTCCCACTGTAGGTTTTCTCCTGTATCGTGGGTGCGTTTTACAGACATACATTTCATATTCACAACACAACCAGACCCGAAAACCAACGACTTGTGTTCAAGAGAGAGGCTTCGCGATGTAGAATTCAGATATGCTGTCCGCTAGGCTGAGTGGTCGTCAATTAGTCTAAAAACGTCAAAGGGAGAAAATGGGAGACTTAAGGCACTGTCTAGTCTAAGTAAATAAGGAATAACCCATGACAAGCTGTGTGGTGAAAAAGAAAAAAAAGAAAAAAGCATTCATTGGCACAGCACAGGACAACACTTAGATACGATAAAAATAGATAGACAAATAAAGTAAAATATAAAAATAAAAGTAGAATGAAATAAAACAAAATTTAAAAATAGCAATAGGTCTCCAGATCAACTTCATGTCAGACTAGAACCTGACGCAGATTTTCATCTGGAGTCTAAGTACACCACGTATGTCAAGTTTAGCTATAGCTCATAAAATTATTCACCACCACGATAAAAATGGGCAAAGTTGCATCTTGATACATTCAAAAGAGATACGAAAATTCGACAGAGGGAAAATGAAAACCAGGAGATGGGCAGCAGTATCTTCCTGGAACATCTGAATAAATAAACTGCGGTTCCGAACCCGCCTGCCAAACGTGGCAACTATGGCAAAATCCCCCAAAATGAGAGCTACAATACTTAAATGTAAAACACTGGAAATCTATAGGGGGGCCTATGTTCAGCAGTGGAATAGTAATAGGCTGAAATAATGATGTTGACATCATTTAAAAATTGTGCTAAAGAGAAACGAATTTGTTTGAAACGTTAGTGGCGACCTGTTGGGGAGGACTATGTTCAGCAGTGGACTAGTGATACGCTGAAATGAACAACTTGCTCGCGTAGTCACTTATTTCCATTAAAAAATTACCTCTATAGGAATTATTTCTAATGATCAGTACACCATAAAGGGCTAACTAGATAAACAATGTATACGACCCACATACCCAATTAGAGCATCCTCTCCGATTCTATAAAGTGTACAGCTAATATAATTTCATTATCATCACAAATAATAAATGTGTTATAATTTAATCGTTTTAGTTTTAATTAATAAAAAGTACCGTTTCATTTAGCTTAGAACGGACTTTGTAAAGCTTTCTTCGATTTATTTACTTGAAATTTAATTACAAAAACAAAAGTCTTAAGTAACAGCTTTCCATCTAGAAGTTTTACTGGTGGTAACATTCCTTCTGAGGAATCCGTCTAGGTAGGTATCACCACAGTCCTAATTATTTTGCCGTCAAGCAGTAGTGTAGAAATATTACTGTTGCAATTTGAACGGCACTGCCAATTAGTATACTTAATATATTAGATGTCTCACAGTTACGTTCTGAATGTCACAGCATTCGGCGTGGCCATTGCATTTACCATCAGGTGAACGGTGTGTTCGTCGCGTCACTTTCTTCCATAAAAAACGCAAAGTGAGTGAGACAACTTCAATTTTCGGTTAGAAGGGCACTGTGAGCTAGTGTTATCACCGGGCATATGAGACTTAAGAACTTATGTCTTAGGGTGATGGAAACAGTGTGCGGCCTCTGCCTACTCCTATATATACTGGTGGTAGGATTCCTATGCAGGAATCTGTCTAGGTAGGTACCACCCCAGAGCCAGTTATTCTGCCGTTTAGCAGTAGTGTGCAAACATTTTATTCTGTACTAGCTCTAAGGCAGTAAAAAGACTTAATAATAAAGAGTTTTTTAAAGATGATAGAGACCAATAAAGCTGACTGTGAGCTCCTAATGTTATGTTTACTTATACCTATATACGATACCTTAATTATTATTATTTTATTTTTATATAAAATTTGTTAAAACTGCATAGTAATATGCGAAGGCTTGTAATTACCAACTTGTGTACCTACTTTGATATTTATTTGTAATAATTTGTCTGTAAGTCTTCCTAAAATAAATAAATAAATAAATTACTTTGTCTCGGTTTGAAGGACACTGTGAGCTAGCGTAATCACAGGGCATATGAGACTGAAGAACTGATGTCTCAGGGTGATGGGCACAGTGAGGTGTCACACAGAAATGTTCTGGGTGACACAGAATTCGTTATGGGCAGATGTTGCACTTACCATCAGGTGAACGTTGTGCTCTTTTCTTTACTTTATCCAATAAAAAAAAGCTAATATATCGAATAAATGAATGACAAAATGCACAAAACCCATGAATCGGTATCACACGGTAACCTCGTCTCTTCCAGCGCATGTAATTTGCAGATAGACATACAATCAATTCAGTTATATAGACATGATCGTGACACGGCCCACGTTAAAGCGAACAGTTTCCCGTGACTGACACTGCAATATACACTTTGAAATATATTTTTAACTTAGTATTTTTTGAAGTTCTTCTTTATGTGCGATGAGAGTAAGATATTTGGCGAATGATATTGCCAAGGAAAAGGGTAGCTACCCGCCAGATCGAGTGGTCTGATCTGGGGAGGACGTCTCCTCCAACTAGTAATATTTAGATGTTGTATATATAGTTCGCATCTCAGAAAACTTTCATAGCGCGATTTCTTCTATTTCTTGAGCTTCTCATGAGGCGACATAGATGTTGCTACAGATATCAAGGTCTGTTAGATAGATGAAACGTTTCAAACGTACGTAACGTTTAGGCCGCGTGGTGACGGCTTAAGAGAATACTGCAACCACCCCATCTCATCCCGTGGGTGTTGTAAAATTCGACGGAAAATAAAAACCATCAGATGGGCAGCAGCATCTTCCTGGAACATCTGAATAAATAAACTGCGGTTGCCAAGCGTGGCAACTATGGCGAAATCCCCCCAAAACGAGAGCAACAAACTTTTGTGGCAATCTATGGGGGACGCCTATGTTCAGCAGTGGACTATTGATAGGCTGAAACGACGACGAAGTGAGGAAACGAGCAAAACGTTCACCTGATGGTAAGTGCAACGTCCGCCTACAACAAATGCTGTATCACCCAGAATATTTCTGTGTGACACCACATTGCGCCCGTCACCCTGAGACGTCAGTTCTTAAGTCTCAAATGCCCAGTGATTACGCTAGCTCACTGTGCCCTTCAAACCGAAACACAGTAACGCTTGCACACTACTGCTTCTTGGTAGAATAACTGCCCCTGGGGTGGTACCTACCTAGACGGATTCCTGCATAGGAATCCTACCACCAAGTCGAGTCTTTTGCAGTATTTTCCTCTATCTTTCTTTCGCTCTCTTTACTGTTCTACCCCCTACTATATACTTGCAAAACGACGCTTAGATCGCCAAAAAAGTACGTTACACTTTCTAATCGTAAGAAACGAAAGAATAAAGTAGATGCCTCATAGCAATTCGTTTCTCTTTAGCACAATTTTTAAATGATGTCATCATCATTATTTCTGCCTATCACTATTCCACTGCTGAACATAGGCCTCTCCCATAGATTGCCAGTGTTTTACACTAAAGTATTGTGGTTCTCATTTTGGGGAGATTTTTCCATAGTTGCAACACTGGGCAGGCGGGTTGGCAGCCGCAGTTTATTTATTCAGGTGTTCCAGGAAGATGCTGCTGCCCATCTGATGGTTTTTATTTTACCACACGGTAAATTATGTACCTCCTTAAAATGTGCAATTAGCTTCAGGCAAATTTACAAATTCCTCGTGGACTTCGAATTGGAACACTTTGGAGCAACGAATGAAAATTGTATCGTATCGAATACGATGTCATTAACGCAACTACGTACAACATAAATCACAGCATCAACAATTAGAACTCGCTCACAAGGTCGTGGCAATGGAAACTTTTTATCGATCGTGTATTCGTACCCGAGGAGCTTATTGTGTAATTGTTTATGTCATCTATAGACGTAGCTTCCCGTAGCGTGGTTCCTGGCGACATTAAAATTTAATTTAGTAAGCAAGTGCAGATGTCTCGGGCCAGGTTTTGTGGCAATCATTGCAGAGGCCTATGTTTTGTGGCAATCATTGCAGAGGCCTATGTTCAGCAGTGAACTGTGGACACCACAACGCGCCCGTCACCCTGAGACATCAGTTCTTAAGTCTCATATGCCCAGTGATTACGCTAGCTCTCAGTGCCTTTCAAACCGAAACACAGTAATGTTTGCGCACTACTGCTTCACGGCAGAATAACTGGCCCTGGGGTGGTACCTACCTAGACGGATTCCTGCATAGGAATCCTACCACCAGTAATCGCAGCAGAACTAGAGTAACTTACATAGTTCTTTGGATTCTTATGCTTAAGTGTGTTTCAGCCTATCACTATTCCATAGGCCTCCCTCATAAATTGCCACATAAGTTTGTAGCTATCATTTTAGGGAATTTTGCCGTAGTTGCCAAGTTTGGCCGGCGGGTTGGCAACCGCAGTTTATTTATTCAGATGTTCCAGGAAGATACTGCTACCCATCTCCTGGTTTTCATTTTCCCTCGACTTTTACGACACCGACGGGATGAGATGGGGTGGTATATAAGACTTCAGAGCTGATGTCACAGGGTGACGGGCGCGGTATGTCACACAGACATTTTCTGGGTGACACCTGCATGAAGATGTGGACTCATCAGTAGTTAATTTTATAATATAGTAAGTTTCTTAATGGATTAACTAAATTCCAGGCGTGGGGATCATCGACTTCGAGTCCTGGAGACCGATTTTCAGGCAGAACTTCGGTGTGCTCGTACCATACAAGGACGTGTCCTATGAAATCGAGAAGAAACTGCACTGGTGGTGGCCGAAGACCTGGGTACAGGAAGAGGTGAGACTCATTCATGACCCTTTAGCTCCAGATGCTTTTTTTATTTATTTGAATAACAACACCTTTCATTTACAAACAAACTGCACAACGGATGGTAGGATTCCTATGCAGGAATCGGTCTAGGTAGGTACCACCCCAGGGCCAGTTATTCTGCCGTGAAGCAGTAGTGTGCAAACATTACCGTGTTTCGGTATAAAGGGCACTGAGAGCTACCGTAATCACTGGGCATATGAGACTTAAGAACTGATGTCTCAGGGTGACAGGGCGCATTGCGGTGTCACACTGTTCTGGGTGACTTAGCGTTTGTTATGGGCAGACGTTGCACTTACCATCAGGTGAACGTTTTGGTCGTTCCGTCACTTTTATCAAAAAAAAAAACAACGATTCTCTGATGTAACAATATGACAATAACAGAATATACAACATTAGTGTGTTTCACAAAATGTTATGTTAATTTATTTTAAAAAATAAAAGAAAGAAAAGTCAAATATAGATCCGAGAAAGAAAGCCGACATTGACTTAAGTTATAAAAAAGAATCAAGCACGTTGTGCATACCATCAGGGGAACGTTCGGCTCGTCTCGTCCCTTTGTACAATAAAAATAAAATAGATTTTGGGAATCCCATTTTTAGTTTTAATGGAAGAAGCTGACGAGACGAGGAAATAGTACACCTAATAATAAATGTCACACCTGTCCCTATGGACAGGCTTCTGTAAGTTGAGGTACCGCACAGTAGCGCCCACGTTCCCATAACTTCTCTCGTATCATCTCTTATCCCATTAAAAAAACTACAGTAAGTAGCATTTTTAGCAGTAGTATTTTCTCCTGTGTCGTGGGCCGCGGTAACATACATATATTTCACATGCACAACACAACCAGGCCCGAAAAACCCACAATTCGTGCACATTTGTTGTGTTGGCTCCGACTGGTATTCGAACCCAGGAGCCGCGGCATAGAAGTCTGGTGCACTAACCACGCGGCCACGCGGTCGTCACTGACACTACCTAGTCTAGTAAAAGTAACAATCTATAAGTGTCCCACTGCTGGGCACAGGCCTCCTCCAATTTCTGAGAGGTTTTTGAAGCCGGGAATAGTTCGCCACGCTGTTCCAATGCGGGTTGGCGGACTTGACATGTCCTTGAAATGTTTCTGTATGTGACATGTGCGCCGACCGGCGTGGCGCACGCCGCCGGTCATTTAAGCCACGCCGAATTTTTCATCGGCGTCATCGGCGCCAAAATCCAAATTGTATTCTAGATTAAATAACGCACTTAATTTAACAAAAAAGTATTTTTTTTATTTGCAAAATTTGGTTTTTTTAGCTATCTGGCAACACTGGTTGTCGTTTTTTGGCGCCAATTACATTTCTTTGTCACTTGTCAGACTGGCACAAAACTAGTCAGAATCGTTTTACGGAGGTTTTTTGCTTTTATATACAAACTGTGCGTGTGTGCACCATGTCAGACTACGTAGATCGCAGTTCGATACAAAAGATCGAAACTACAACTGCGTTAGGGCTAATATGAGCGTTCCCGCCACAAGCACGCCCAGCGAGCGAGTTTTTTCAGTCGCGGGACTAACCATTACGGCAAAATTATATATATATACACGATAATTATGACATGTGTAAGAAGCAAGTACAATAGCTAAAATTACTTGCATCTTGCTCATAAAATTTTATTACTTTTCTCTCTTTGCTGTACTAGTTTGATTGTTGCCATAGAGGTTTCTTTTATTATTAATATTTTGATTTTATAATTGTAATTACAACAGATAGACCAATAATTCTTGTCATAACTTTAATATTATTTGATCTTTAATAAGCGTGCCTATACCATAATGTTAATTATAAAAAATTAATAAAAAATTTAATATGGAGTCACGTCTTCTATTCTACTTATTTTGACCATCCACGCCGCCGCCGCCGACAATTTAGACGCCAGACGCCGCCGCCGGTCAAATGACCATCGGCGCACATGTCTATTCTATACCTCAGACATGCAGGTTTCCTCACGATGTTTTTCTTAAAATTGTAAAACAATTTCAGTGGTGCTGGCACCGGGGATCGAACCCCGGTTACTCGCGTACTATGGAATTAAAGGCGAGCACACGGTATTCCCTCCCGCCCTTCCCTATCACTGTGTGCTTGTAGTTTACGAGAATCTATAAGCCGCGGTTACCAACCCGCTTGCCTAGCGTAACAACTATGGCAAAATCACCCCAAAATGAGAGCAACAAACTTTTTCTCTAATTTATGAGGGAGGCCTATGTTCAGCAGTGGACTAGTGATAGGCTGAAATGATGGTGATGATGATGACTCGGTCCCTGAGCTACCATGGCCTAGTCTAGAAGAACAGTAAATTCAATCAAGAGCTATCAAAGTGATGTAACACTAAATTAGCTATCCATTGCGTGGTTAATTAAGGTCACTTCCAGAGCTCGTTAACCTAATTAAGGTTCCTTGTAAACCAATCAATGGAGATGTACAGAGATTTTATAACCACATTGCAGACATGCGGCTGATCGTAACATGATGATGTTGTTCTCGTAGCCGATTACGACCACGGCGACAACTTCCGAATACTGTCGAGATCCATCAACTGCGCAGGAGATATTATAGTGCCACGAGTTTACGCGCACAGAGGCACTCGTCCCAAACTACCCGCGCCCGATGTAACGCCGATGCGATAACTTCGGAGGTAAGCAAGGATGCAGTGTCAGAAACACGGGGACAAACATAACACAACCAGACCCGACAACCGACAATTTTGTTTTTTAGCACAAACGTTGGCACCGGCTTGGATTCGAACCCAGGACCCGCGGCGTAGAAGTCAGGTACTCTGACCACTAGGCCACGCGGTCGTCATCGTAACATACCTAAATATCGTCATGTGAGCCAAGGGTTGCCAAAACAACGAATATAGTTAATAGAATCAGACGTTAGTTTGCGGAAATCCATTATAATTAAGGAAACAAAATGCAAAATGGTGTGTATTACCTAGTTTTGTAGAGCATCGCCCGCCCTCCATCAACTAGCGTGCACAAGAAAACCAATACCGCCACCGGGAGCCGCCACCAGATACCCTCCACCACTACAACACTACCACTAGGCAATACACACCACTGAAGTCGACAACACGACAAGTGTTTCAACTCAAAACGAGGCATCATCAAGTGATATTGACTCTACGACACTCAGCCTGACTGTGCTTGTGCTTGTGCAAGCTGTTGAGGGAGGGCGGGCGGTGCTCTTCAAAACTAGGTAATACACACCATTTGACATTTCGCATGCGGATCTTAGCAAGTTAACTTTCTTTCCTTTAAAACAACGAATGTGTTTAAGGAAAAAAAGTGGACAAGACGAGCGGAAACTTACAAGTGTTACCATCACCGCAGCATCTGTTCATAACAAATGCTGTCACACAAAACTGAAAATCAAAATCAGGAAACGGGCCGCACTATCTTTTTGGAACATAAACTACAGTTGGAAAAATGGCTAAATTCACCCCAAAAGAAGAGTTACGAACTTTAGTGGCAACCTATGGGGGAGGCCTATGTTTAGTGGCGGATTAGTGAGAACGCGAAATTATGATGATGGAGATTGAAAGCGAGGACCTAGCCTCAGGGGCTACCACAACAACCTACTGCATAGTTTTGAATTATTATCCTTTATTATACGGTCCATTCATTATCATCCCCCTGAGCCATCGCGAGCACTAAAAGACTGCCATAAAAGGGATCTATTTCGTCATCCTTAATAATATTTTAAATGCGAAAGTGACTCTCTAAAGTAAATCTTTTCACGGCTCAACCGTTAAACCGACCGTGATGAAATACAGCACAGAGATATCTCGCATCCTGGAGAGGAACTTAGGATACTTTTACTACCAAAAATCAAAGAGTTCCGACGGTATTTCTAAAAATCCTTAATCCACGCGGACGAAGTCGCGGGCTTCATCTAGTTACTAATATTGTTCATTGTCGCGAGAGGAAGCGCGTTCACAGCTAATTGTGTAATTTCATGGTCAATTAACTTGTTTGTCTTTGCTTAAACACTGTTACGCAACGAAAATACAATGTCACCTCTTTGCCGTGTAGTGGAATAATAAAGAATCTGTCAATCCCTGGCATGGCATTACTATTTTTTTTTATTTATTTAAATCTTCATTGCTTCCTTTACAATAAAAGGATACAAAGGGCGGACTTAATGCCTTTAGACATTTTCTCCCAGTCAACCCATGGAGTGGTGAGATTTTGATTATGTAGCAATAAAGGAAAACAGAGAAAGAAAGAAAGAAAGAGCAAAAACTATACTAGCTATGATAACGCGAAGATCCCAAAGTAGGCCCTATTGCGCTACCTTTTTCCAATTAGTACAAAATAAAGAGAGAACAGAAGTAAAGCGTATGTATCTACTTCGCTTCTAATACACGCCGCAATACTTATTATTTCGTGGTAATTGCAACGTCATAAAGTAAAGTAAAGTTTCAGCCTATAAATGTCCCAATGCTGAGCACAGGCCTCCTCTCATTTCTGAGAGGGTTTTGGAGCTAGGACGTCTGCCCATAACAAATTCTGTGTCATCCAGAATATTGTGTGGCACCACACTGCGACCGTCCCCCAGAGACATCAGTTCTAAGTCTCATATGCCCAGTAATTACGCTAGCTCTCAGTGCCCTACAGACCGAAACAACAACACAAATTGACTGCTTCATGACAGAATAATTGGTACTGCGGCGGTACCACCAGTAAATCTGGGGCGTCTACCGGGCGGCGCCCTGATCGTCGCCCCAGATACGATCGCTTAACAGAACTATCATCTCCCGTCCGCAAGACATGGCCGAGATATGGTAGCGTTTGGGCTTCCATCTCACCCACGACATTTGGCTCTGATAATAGCTTCTTCACTTCTCTTCCTTACTGGATAGTGTCAGCAGGAGAGCTATCGTCGATTCTTCGATCTAACCCCTATATCTCTCGGAGGACCTTACCATCTTATGGATGTCGTAAAAATCCACGAAGACAAATGCTAGAAAAATCTCATGGACTCCAATTGATGGCAAAAGAAATGTAAAGTAACAGCCTATAAATGACCCACTGCTGAGCACAGTCCTCCTCTCGTTTCCGAGAGGGTTTTTAGAGCTGGGAAGCGTCCGCCACGCTGCTCCAATGCGGGTTGGCGGACTTCACATGACTTCGTCCTCACGATGTTTTCCTTTCAACGCCGAGCACGAAGTAATTCGGCACTAAAAATTACAATTAACAATTGTAGTGGTGCCGGCACCGGGAATCGAACCCGGGTCACCCCGGAGAGCGTCTGGCCCCTGTGCTACCACGGCGATTGATGGCGATATAACTATTTCAGTTACGCTAGCGATTACGACAAATAACCCCAATATATGAGTTCTAGTGGTCGCCCTGTTTGAAATTCGGCTGTACATACATACATAAGATCACGACTGTATCCCATAAGGGTAATCAGAGACTGGGCACTCACTGCAAAAGTAGATGACTGCCACAATCCACGTTTCACCGAAACAATATAATGCACTTGGTGTGATAGGTGGTGAGCCCATCGCCACCATGCGCTGTTGGGGGCACAGTGCAGTTTAATTCCTTACTCGCCTTTTACGAGATCCATTGGATGAGATGGAGTGGTAGTATTCTTTTAACGAGCCCCACCACACGGCCCTAAATTCGGCTGTAATTCATAAAAAAAGTAGTTTGAGGTTTGAGTAATTATTTGCTTGTAACATTTTAAAATTCAATTGCGACCATCTCTACTCTGGGCAACTAATTGACCACAGACTATTATGCGTTCGAAATTGACGGTGATGATTGATGATGTTCTCCTAGCCGATTTCGATCACGGCGACAACTGCCGACTACTGTCGAGAGCCATCAACTGCGCAGGAGATATTATAGTGCCACAAGTGTACGCGCAAACAAAGAGGCACTCACTCGTCCCAACCTACCCGCGCCCAATGTAACGCTGATGCGATAAGATCGGAGGTAGGCTAGGATGCAGTGTCAGAAACACGGGGACAATCACAACACAACCAGACCCGAAAACCAACAATTTATGTTTTAGCACAAATGCTAGAAGGCTTAGAAGTCAGGTACTCTGACCACTAGGCCACGCGGTCGTCGCATAATTGACGGTATAAACGTAAACAAACAGACTATTATGTGATTGACATTGTCAGTATAAACGTAATGATTTAATGGTTTTATTGACTTTAATTTATTTTTTATACATATTATATACTCGTACTAGCAGTGCACCTCGGTTTCACCCGCGTAAAAAGCCGACCCCGATCGATGATATACATATATACTTCCCATTTTGAATCGGATTTTGGGGTTTTTTTTTCATCGCGGAATCCTAATTACTTTTCTAAAATTAATGTAATCTAAGTTAGAAGCCCTCTAATTTACCTAAGTATGAATCGGCGTTCTTTGCGGAAATCCAAGAAAAGTTATTTGCTAAATCCGCATGCAAATATAAATGGTGTATATACTATTTTTTGAAGTGCACCACCCGCCTCTCAGTACGGCACAAGCAAATAAACCGCCACATGACCGCCCAGGTACCCCACCAACCACTACAAACACCATGATAATATCACACTGAGTCGAGAACACGACCGTGTTCGCCCAAAACGAGCATTATCAAACGTAAACAGACTCTACGACAGCGGCCGCCGACGAGTCTGTCGTAGATTCATTTTATTTGCATGGATCTTAGCAAATTACTTATTTCTCATTATTACCTGTCAGGAGTCTCGTCAAAATGGGCGTTTTGGAGTTACCAGGACAACAGGACGAAAACTATGAAATTGTTTTTTACTTATAGTACCGTATATACTTTTTTAAGCATTTAAAAAGCGTATTTGTTATAAGACCTTCAATTTTAGCTTTCGTTAGCGCAAAAAAGTGTACAAGTTTTTCCTTCACGTATAATGTGCGTGTGTGGCGGCTCGTTTAAAGATACGACCACCCATGTCATCCATGGTTCGTAAAGGCTTAGGAATTAAACTGCACTGTCCCAACAGCGCATGTGCGATGGGCATCACCACTATCACACCAAGTGCATTTATTGTTTGGTGAAACGTGGATTGTGGCATGTCATCTGTTTTTCAGGAGTGCGTCCGACTACCCTTATGGATCATCGATTTTGTATAGTTAATATATATGTTTATAGTTAATCATTATTTAAAATACATTATTATTTTTATTGATGCGATTTTTTTTAATACTATTCGTATCTCTAGCTGACGTCAGATCATCCTGTTATGAGAACATATTAAACGATGGATGAACATCATCGCTTTGTGATTTGAAAAAAAATGTTTTAGACGTTATGGTACCTGGCTGACCTGAGCATTTACAGTTTCGGTGATGTTCGGTTCTCAGCGTCCTCCTTAAGACCGTAGTATAAAGTTTTATATATAAACTAGCTGTGAGCCGCGGTTTTACCCGACGTTTAACTTAAAATAATAATCGCTCTAAGGGTCGTAGCGTGATGTTATATAACCTATAGCCTTTCTCGATAAATGGGCTATCCAAGACTAAAAGATTTTTTTCAACACTAACCAGTAGTTCCTGAGATTAGCACGTTCAAACATACAAACTCTCCAGCTTCATATTAATAGTAAGATTTCATCATCATCATCACTTCAGCCTATCACTAGTCCACTGCTGAACACAGGCCTCTCCCATGAAACGCCACATAAACTAGTAACTCTCATTCTGGGGGGAATTTTTCCATAGTTGCTACGCTTGGCAGGCGGATTGGCATTAGAAGATTTACTACTCGTATTATATAATTGTGTCTTTTTTTTATTGCATTAAGTGATGAAACGAGCTAAACTTTCACCTGATGGTAAGTGCAACGTCTGCCCATAACAAATGCTGTACCACCCAGAAAATATCTGTGTGACGCTACACTGTGCCCATCACCCTGGGACATAGGTTCTTAAGTCTCATATGCCCCGTGATTACGCTAGCTCACAGTGCCCTTCAAACCGAAACACAGTAATGTTTGCACACTACTGCTTAACGGTAGAATAACTGGCCCTAGGGTGGTACCTACCTAGACGGACTCCTGCTTAAGAATCCTACCACCTAGTAAAATTAGCTTGGCAGGCGGGTTGGCTAAAAAGATTTACTATTATATATTTGTCTACTTATGAGAATTGAAAACCCTTGTTACCAATAAAGGCGAAATATTATTATATATTTCGCCTTTATATATTTCACCAAGGTGACCTATCATCACTTAAAGGAGCATATTTCATTTTAATACAAATGAATAAAGAAAAATAAATAAACCTTTCAGGCATCCAAACGTTTCGAAGAGGCCGCGAAGATATTTATGGAGAGGACGCTGTCTCTAGCGAAGCAAATGCGTCCGTTGGCGCAATGGGGCTACTACGGGTTCCCTTACTGCTTCAACATGGCCGCAAACAATTCCAACGAGAAGTGTTCGGCGCAAGTTTTACAAGAGAACAATCAGTAAGTATTTTTGAAATTTGTTTTCTTGCTGGCGGATTTTAGACCATGACGACCACTTTCGAATACTGTAGCAGGACAAGTTACAGTGCCATATGAGTGCGCACATACATAGAGGCACTTTCGTCTTTGCCTACTCCCGCCTGATGTAACGCTCATACAAATAGATCGGAGATAGACTAAGATGCAGTGTCGGAGATTGGAACAAACACAACATCATCGAGCACATACTCTATAGAGCCTAAATAAGGGCGACCCGACTCCGAAACCGATCAGTGATTTATCACTAATATGTAAAAACTCGATTGCAAAATCAGTGCGTCAACAACTGAGCTGTTTCTTACGTCTACACGTCTTTTTTTATTGGATTAACTACCTGATGGTAAGTGCCTGATGGTAAGTGCAACGTCTGCCCACAACAAATGCTGTGTCACCCAGAACATTTCTGTACCACACTGCGCTGCAAAGTCCCCACTGGACGTTCAGTTCTCAAGCCTTTCTTTCAAATCGAAACACAGTAATTTTTAACACTGGTGCATGTTTTGATTTCTTTTTCAGGATTGTGGTCTAAATCTTGACACCCACGGGATGAGATGGGGTGGTAGATTCTCTTAAGCCGCTTAACCCTCTTAATTTATAAGGAAGATAAAAATACTCCTTAGAAATCGGCCAATCGGAGCACAGCTGTAGCTCCGGTGATGTGACGTAATTGATTTCAAACCAAACTAATGACATTTCGTCTCTATCGGGTATGCGCTCGATGCACACACACACTTGATCCTAGGAAGATGAGGTAGTAATAACTTATGTAGATAAATCATTGTCACTATGTTGTAACATATATCAAAACCGCGTGGCCGAGGACTCTGGGTTGAAATCTTTTTTTTTCTTTTTTTAAAAAACAAAGCCCCACGGTAGGATTTTCTCCTGTATCGTGGGTGCGTAGTCGGGTACGCTAACCACTGCGCCACGCGGTCGTCCAGCTGGAGACATTACATGTGTGTTTGCTCAGGATATGCTTGGCGGTAGAATAACTAGCACTGCGTTCGCATTTCATCATAGTTCACGAGTTTAAATGAAAATAATTTTTACGGATTTTATCGTGTTTGATTTAAACTATTCATAACCCGACGTTTCGAGCGCTTTACAGCACCCATGGTCACGGGCGGACTGAGGTGACAGATGTCTTGATGTCAGTTAACCCGGAGTACCTTCAGCTTTTAATTAATATTTTTAGTCCGATCTACGCAGAAAGAGCTTACTGTGTCTTGAAGTTTTTCAGTTGTACGCTTGGTTTTTGATTAAATTTTATTAATAATAGGATCCCAAGCCGGTAGTAGTACCCAAGCATCTTCCCTATTGAAATTAGGAGGTTTTTAAAATTTCATCCTTGGTAGGAATCAATGTTCTTTTGCAAGGATTTGTGGTCTATCTAGTTTAAATTAAACGCGATAATATCTGTAAAAAATTAGTTTTATTTAAATGTATTGCATTCGCGTAAATAAAAGAAAACATTAGTTCACGCGGTTGACCTGATGGTAAGTGCAACGTCTGTCCATAACAAATGCTATGTCACCAAGAACATTTCTGTTTGGCACCACAGTGCGCCCCTCATCCTGACACATCACTGCTTAAGTCTCAAATGCCCAGGGATTTTCTAGCTCTCAGTGCCCTTGAGCCCGAAACGCAGTAATGTTTGCAAAGAATAACTGTGTGGTGATACCCACCTAGACGGATCCCTGCAGGATTCCGTCCAGGCAGATTACCACCAGTAAAAATTCTTCATCGAAAATGGATGCAGGTATACCACAATGACTACTTCCATCAAGCCAACTGGTGTTTCGTTTCTTATTCTCACTTATATGAAAATACATTTCAGAATCAAATGGCTCTGGTCAGAAAGCGCAGCGCTCTATCCATCAATCTACAGCTCAGAGACTCTAACGTCCAAACAGCTAGCCAGTTTGATCCGTGGCAGAGTGGCCGAAGCGTCACGTTCGAGGATGAAAGGCAGCCCAATATTACCTTACTATTGGTTTAGGTACAGAGATGGTGGCTTTATGAGCAAGGTGAGTGGTCTTTTTATTGTGAAGAGACCTTTCACCAAGATTCCACCTAGTGTTAAGTGGTGATATGGTCCAATATGCCTTGCCTTGAAGAGTCCCATGTTATAGTGGTCTGGGGAAATTGACGCGGGCAAAGAGCTTCACTCTCTCGCTGTGTCCACCAGAAACATACATACCTATATACAGTCATGGTTTATTTTTTATTTTATAAAGTGATGAAACGAGCAAAACGTTCACCTGATGGTAAATGCAACGTCTGCCCATAACAAATTCTGTGTCATCCCAGAACATTTCTGTGTGACACCTCACGCTATGCCCATCACCCTGAGACATCCGTTCTTCAGTCTCATATGCCCTGTGATTACGCTAGCTCTCAGTGCCCTTCAAACCGAAACACTGTAATGTTTGCACACTACTGCTTCACGGCAGAATAACTGGCTCTGGGGTGGTACCTACCTAGAATGATTCCTGCATAGGAATCCTACCACCAGTATATATAGGAGTAGGCAGAGGCCACACACATAGCCCACTCTCCGCCGGATACCTATCGGCACCATAAAATCAATCATTCAATTAACCGTAATCTTTTGCAAAGTACTTCATAGATGGCTCTATGACAAAGTCTTCAGTAGTATGTTCTACTACAGTATAGATGGCGTTATGTACTTAAGCATGAAACTTAGTCTAGAGTTTCTCCTGTATCGTGGGTGCATTTTCGTCATCATCATAATTTCAGCCTATCACTAGTGCACTGAACATAGGCTTCCCCCTAGATTTCTAAAGTTTGTAGCTCTAACTTTGCCATAGTTGCCACACTTGACAACCACAGTTTATTTATTCAGATGTTCCAAGAATATGCTGCTGCCCATCTTCAACTTTTAATATTCCTTCTGTCTACTCATGGATGAGATGGGGTGGTAGATTTTCTTAAGCCACTACACGGTTAGTTCCTTCCCCCCACACAGGCAGAAGTAAACCAACGATTCGTGCCGCATAACTGGCGTAGCAGTTAGGTATTTTGACCACTGGGCCACTAGACCACATAGTTGCCAACCGAGGAATAAAATGGGATACCTCCATTCTTTTTTGGAACATACTGACGTGACGAGGGAATCGTTCTCCTGAGGGTGAGTGCCACGCCTGCCCGTAACAAGCTGTGTTTCCCAGAACGTTTTCGTGTTGCACCACAATGCGCTCGTCACCCTGAGGCATTAGTTCTTAAGTGTCATATGCCCAGTAATTGTACTAGCTATCAGTGCCCTTTAAACAGAAATAGTAATATTGCAGCTTGAGGGCAGAATAACTGGTGCTGCGGTGGTACATATGTCTAATGTTAACAAAAACATATTTCACCAATGATTATAATTAATAAAGTATTTAATATATTTTAATTACAGTTGGACCTGGATACAGTACTAAAAACACTTTATAGATCGAACGCATCTGGTTTTATCATATGGGGAAGCTCCAACGACGTGAACACGAAAGACAAATGTAACAAACTGCAGAGCTACGTCGATGACACACTGGGTCCAGCAATCGCTAAATACGCGAAACAAAACAATAGAGGCGACGACGAAATGACTACTAAGGATCTTGACTATACCGGTGAAACAGTTACTGAAGATACTGCCAATAATAATCCATATGAAGACCCAAAGGAAAATGTACTTAATGGGAACAATACCACGTATCAACCTTCGCTAGAAAATACAGAATCAAACTATGAGAATAAATCATTAAAAATTGAAACTTATAATGCGGAAATTCAATTAGATCCAGAGTTCCACTGGGTTCCACCGGAGACCTATAATCAAGATATAATACAGAACGTGGAAGATGAGTTAAAGAAAAAATCAATACATAATTCAAGTTCTGATGAACATAAACAGACTTACAATTTTAAAGATAATCTTGTGATAAACATGCTTATGAACGCTCTATCAAATTCAAAAACGCCAATCGATAATGAATCTAGCGAAAACAACTCTGCGAATAATTTAGATTATATCACAAAACAAATAAACAATCTTGTTTTGACATCTTATTATCCACCTTTTCAATTGACCAAAACTAATCCTTCTTTAGAAGAAAAAATAGAAATTACAGAAGGAACAACATTAAGTGCCATTGTTTTAAATAGTTATGATAGGAATTAAAGACGCCACGGAAGAACCTAAACCAATAAAATATAATAATACCAATAACAATAGCTTTACAGCTGAAAATATGAATGTTCTTAGTACAAACGAAAACGAAGATGGCCAACTAAGAGAATTTACTGATGAAATGTCTACTATTACATCTGCTTCTCGTGTAAACTTAGAAATGACAGATATAGATGATACCACAGATGATTTATTAACACAAAGTATCTACACAGAAACTGACGAATTTGAAATAGTAACTGAAGTTTTAAATACCTCAACCGGCGGCCTAAGTTTGTTGACGGAAAACTTCAACTTAGACACTAATATGGCTAACAATGTTACAGAAACAATTAAAGATTCAAATAAAGATAATACAATTTCGAATTCGCACGAAGTACATTTAGATACATCGACGCAAAGTTATTCAACTGTCACAGAAGAATCTTACATAGATGTTCTGTCAAATTATACACCACAATTGCTGAATTTTACTGATACAAATGAAGAAGAATTTATTTATATAAACGAAGAAGAGACAAGTGTCAATTATTCATCACTCCAAACAGAAAATCTCGCGACATCCACAGAAAGTAATGTTTTTTTTACAAACGAATCAAATTCTGATTTATCTGATAATGTCACAGAATCATCAATGTTGGATGAAATGCTAACAACAGTAACAGAGAAAGCAGACGAAGAGGAAACAACAGAAGATAACGTTACTTCTGTCGGTTTTTCCTCTACGAGCTCACCTGATAAGGTGGTTGTATATATTTTATAACATTTATTAATCGCCTTGTATTTTAACATAATTTAAAATAACATTCGCTGTGTTGAGCCAAGTTTCTAGTTATTAATAAGAATTGCATTTTTATTGCCATAAAGTGTACTTAAGTTTTTATACGAATTATTTGAATTAAGTTGAATTTTTCACTTTATTTTCGCTACGTCTGCACACAATTAATACGCTGAGGTATGCGTAGATAATTTTATTAGTTAATAGCTATTCAATCGTTTGAAGTGACAAATCTTTTGTGGGTTAAAGTTGAAAAAAGTTGAAGTTGATTTGTACATAATAAAATTTTCGGAAATCCTTCTCAAACACGGGTAACTTGAGGTTGGTAAACTACGAATGGATAGTGGACGCGTTCGGTGAAAAACATCAGGTTGATCGTGTCCCCGTTTGTATAAAAAGTAAAAAGTAAAGTTTCAGCCTATAAATGTCCCACTACTGAGCACAGGCCTCCTCTCATTTCTGAGAGGGTTTTGGAGCTAGGAAGAATCCGCCACGCTGCTCCAATGCGGGTTGGCGGACTTCACATGTCCTCGAAATATTTCTATTCCTCGGACATGCAGGTTTCCTCACGATGTTTTCCTTCACCGCTAAGCACGTGGTAAATCAGCACTTAAAATTGTAGAACAATATTAGAGGTGGCTGGCACCGGGGATCGAACCCAGGTTACTCGCTTACTATGAAATTTAAGGGGAGCACCAGGCCCCTGAGCTACCACGGCTCTTCCCCGTTTCCCCGTTTGTATAGGATAAGAGAAAATCCCTACATTTGTAGATCTCGCAATAACACATGGCAACATCTGCGAGTTCAGTTTCACCAGGATCCCTCAACGCAATACCTGACCTGACCCTGAGCTGACGCCACAAGATTGTCTGCATGACAGTCAACCGCAGCTCATTTATGATATAGACAAACAAAACATTTGTCACTTCATTGCACGTAATTTCTGATATAGTATTTACCACGAATTCATAGTATTAGTACTTATATGTCTAGATTAGTGCTTAAATTATAACATAACCTAAATTATTGCAACATTAGTGTTCACATTTCTGTTTTCTTTTACATTTTTCGCAAGCTCTAACATATTTCTTACTTTGTGTATTGTCAGCCAGCACACTAGCGCTGCTTGCGTTGAACTTTTTCTTTTTACTTAATTTAAGAATTTATTACGAATTATAAAGTTATAGTTACCTTAAAATAATGTCATTTCTTAATATCAGACGGGGATAAGTTGAATGGTTTAAGGCCCAAACTTTTTCTGCGGTGGACCACTTCCCGGACCTGGAAATTTTTGCGAAACACTTGACCATCATCCGATTTTTTTTGCGGTACTTACTATCAACCGCTATTCGATGTAAAGATTTTTAAACAGATTCAACGGAACACCGTTTGAGAATCCAGGGTTTAAGGAAATCAGTGTGCGAATTTCTCACTGTTTTAATTTAGGTGTTCATAATTATAGAATTAAATGAGATTTAAATGAAACTAAGTTTACGGATTTTATCGCGTTTAATTTATTACTATTTATAACCCGACGTTTCGAGTGCTTTACAGCACCCATGGTCACGGGAGGACTGAGGTGACAGATGTCCTGATGTCATAGTTAACCTGGGGTACCTTCAGCTTTTAATTATTATTTTTGGGTCCGATCTACGCAGAAAGAGCTAACTGTGTCTTGAAGTCTTGCAGTGGTATTTGTACAATAGCAACTTAGGAAACGGGATCTTCAATTCAAGGTGGCATTTATTTCTTTATCGATATCGACATTTTGTCAGTGCAAAGTAGGAGAGAAGATAAGTCCATAAATTAGTAGCAGATCTTCAACGTTTGGAGGAACATCGACATTAAAATGATAGTTCACTTTTACTGAAGATTTGTTGCATCGATGGAGATAAAAAACTGCGATTTCGAACGATTTTCCAATCACTGTACACATTCGCGACAGGTTGATGCACGAATCATCAATATACACCCACCATACAACATAATTCACCTATACCTCGCTCGTGCAAACTTTTAAATGAGCATAGTGCTATACTGGATTCTTTCAGAGACTCGTTGCCAAAGTTCCGTTACAAAATAATGTCAACATTGTTACCATATTTACGGCGATAAATTTAGTTCGATGTTCTATTTTATGTATCTCCTTTATAACTAAAGGACGTTTTTTTTGTTCTTTTGTAAGAAATTTTAATTCGTAGTATTTTTTTAACTCTTGTACGAGTATGGTAGCTATGCTGTTAACTAATTTTTATCTTCACAGTTTATGCATGTGGTATTGACCTTTGAAGGTAATGCATTCAGTTTAAAAACCTAACAGTGTAAGGATACTTATTAATTACATTAATTGTAATCTGAATAAATAAATTAAAAAAAATAATATTAAACATCAGAAATAGAAGTATACACATAGTTGACATTTAAAAAATCACTAACGTTATTTTTCGAGTTGGCGCCAAAATTTGAAGTCGACGCTTTTTTATTATTAAAAAAAAATAAACCATAGCTAGCAATAAACGTGAATAATTTTTAGTATTTTATGGAAATCCTCAATTTAGCGAGAGCATTAAATATATTTTATAATAATGCAAGTTACCACCAGCACTAATTATATTATCTTCATACTGTTGAGCTCGATTGCATATAAGTCTGTTCGAAAATATACTCGTATTTTCCAGCAGACACTGATAGACCAGACTCATAGCCATTACCAAACTGTTTGTGGCTTTGAATGAAAGCTTTCTGTTAATATATTATGTGCTAAACAAAATGACTAATAATTTTAGATAAATATGTTTAATTGTTTTATCAATACACCGCTTGCCCTGTCTAAAGAACTGCATGTACTTAATCATTTTCTGTATGCCTCACCAAGATAATTATGGATAATCGACAATTTTATTTGAACACATAATAAGCACTATTCCTTATCTACTTACATTAATTTGTAAACTTTTAAATTTTTATTTTGATTAGAGACAAGGATTTTTTAAATTGACATATGTGTGTCCATTTTTCCCGCGTTTCTGCCTGCGTTTGACTTATTGAAAAAAACTTAGTTTTTTTTTAATCCGTAATGTTTAATGGACCAATTTAGATATTTGCTTTTGTTATTTAGAGAAAAGCTTAGTGGTGGCCAGTCACTACTAAACTTTGCTTATTTTCCTTTTTTTTATTTTTTTGTTTCAAGGTTCCTATATCACTTGTATACTTTGTCCATCGGTGTGTTAAAATGTGTTAACATTTCTCTGCGTAGGTCGCTACAAGCAACATCGCTAACGGGTCCAAGGATTTAATATACACATGTATATTAATAATATTATATTTAATAAATATCATATGATTTACATTGTAAATGTATTTAAGATGCAAGTTATGCTTACAGTTTTATCTGTGATATTATGTAATGTAAAATGTATAGTTGAATATGGATATTTAAATTTCAAATGTATTTTAATTTTGTATATTTTAAATTATACTTTGTTTAGTACAATTAAAATTCTACGTTTAGTTTGTTGTTTATTTATACCGGTTATTCTTTATGCTTTACTGATGGTAGTATTCCCATAACAAAACATCTAATGAAACCGCATACAGGGCCCCCGGTGTTCGCAAACAGATCAGTGAATTATCACTGATGTGAAAAAATAATCGAATTTGTCGTTTTACCTATGAACATCTCTTTCAACATCGTTCTAAATTCTTTCAAGCTTGTCATGGTTATCAAAACTATATTTAAAAAAAAATCTAAAACGTCAAATTTCAGTAACGATTATATACATTTTTAAACGGTATGTAAATATTTGTTATATTACTACTTATTAATTGATGCACGAATCCGTCTAGGCAGATACCACCCCAGGGCCAGTTATTCTGCCGTGAAGCAGAACTGTGCAAGCATTGCTGTGATTCGGTTTGAAGGGCACTGTGAGCTAGCGTAATCACTGGGCATTTGAGACTTAAGTACTGATGTCTCAGGGTGACGGGCGCAGTGTGGTGACACACAGAAATATTCTGGGTGACACACCATTTGTTGTGGGCAAACGTTGCAGTTACCATCAGGTGAACCTTTTGCTCGTTTCGTCACTTTATACAGTAAAAGAAAGTAAGACGCGTGTGGTGGCGGCTTAAGAGAATCTACCACCCCATCTAATCCCGCGGGTGTCGTAAAAGTCGACAGAGGGAAAATGAAAATCAGGAGATGGGCAGCAGCATCTTTCTGGAACATCTCAATAAATACACTGCGGTTGGCAACCCGCCTGCCAAGCAAACTATGGCAAAATACCCTAAAATGAGAGCTACGAACTTCTTTTGCTATAAGGGAGGCCTATGTTCAGCAGTGGACTGGTGATAGGCTGATGATAATGAATAGGCAGAGTTCATGTTCAATTTACTTTGCAAGTGTGAGGCGTGGCGTCGCTTGTAGTTTTCAAAAAAAAAAAAAACTTTTGGAAAAGAGTTTTCACATAAGTGGAATACAGGGAATATCGCACTTTCTTATATTAGGGTTACTGAGATATCGTTACTGTGTAAGAAAATATATTTATTTGCATTTTATCAATTATGAGGGTATGAAATATCTACTACTCAAAGGATAGTTTTCAAATAACATTAAAGTAAATGAACACAGACGCGCGCCTCAACAATTATCTAAGCGGCCGTCAGTCGCGGTCGCCGTCTCGAGACGTCCGTTTACGTTTTGCGTTTATCTGTGTTGGTTGCGTATATTTCCAGTGTGACTGTACACTTTAAATGTTTGTAAAACAAATTTTACGGATTGATGATATTGGAATTATTAGAAAGAAGGAAAGAAACATTTATTTGTTACGCGCACACAATTCACAGACAGATTAACCTTATCACAGACAACACAGGAAAAAAATTAAATGGATCTAATTTACGTTCATGGTGCGATGCTCCAAAAAGGATTAAATTATTAAATTAAACTATTATTAAACTATTTATTACCCGACGTTTCGAGTACTTAACAGAACCCATGGTCACGGGGGGTCTACGCAAAATGAGCTTAAAATTCTTGAAGTCTTGCAGTGGGTATGCCTGGTTTTGGATTTAATTTTGTTAATTATAGGATCCGAAGCCGGTGGTAATACCATGGGTCCTGTAAAGTACTCGAAACGTCGGGTCATAAATAGTTAAAAAATAAACGCAATAAAATTCGTAAAATTAGTTTTATTTAATGTGTAATATTCGCCGACAGTGTATTAGAGGCCGTGTGGTGGCGGCTCGATAAAAGAATACTACCACTCCATCTCATCCATTGGATCTCGTAAAAGGCGAGTAAGGAATTAAACTGCACTGTGCACCCATCAGCGCATGGTGGCGATGGGCTCACCACCTGTCACACCAAGTGCATTATATTGTTTTGGTTAAACGTGGATTGTGGCAGTCATCTGTTTTAGCAGTGAGTGCCCAGTCTCTGACTACCCCTTATGGGATACAGACGTGATCTTATGTATGTATGTATGTAATATTCGCGTAAATATAAAGAATCATTATTTAAATATTGTGTTTGAATTGTCTTGTAAAATCCACGACACATGAGAAATTATAGGGTGGAGTATCGTTTTTAATGCTTCCTGTCATACAAGCGTATTTGTCATACATACATACATACAGTCATGTCTCTTTCCCACCGGGGTAGGCAGAGACCACACCTTTCCATTTGCTATGATCCTGACACACATCGTATGTATCAATCTGATGGATATTGTTGTTCGTTTATTTTAAAGCAATTATTTTACTTAAAATAGCTAATTTTTTAAAATTTCTATTTATAAAAATCCTTAAATACCAAAATACCTGCATTCATCGTCATCGTTTCAGCCTATCATTAGTCCACTTCGGAACATAGGCCTCCTCCATAGATTGACACATAAGTTTATAGCTCTCATATTGGGGGGATCATAGTTGCCACGCTTGGCAAGCGGGTCGGCAAGCAGTTTATTTATTCAGATGTTCGAGGAAGATTGCTGCTGCCCATCTCCTGGTTTTTGTTTTCCCTCTGTCGACTTTTACGACACCCACGGTATGAAATGGGGTGGTAGATTATTGCTGGTTCTGGTGTCGACAGTGACGATTTATTTAATGTCCAAAGCCCAATCAGAGCCGGCAGTTACCCACCTACCCAACTGCTCCATTTGTTGAGTGTGCTTTGAACAAAATTCGATAAATGCGGCTTCCATTCGGGGTGTCCAGCGATTCTCATGCAGGATCCGTCTAGGTAGGCAGTGTCAGTTATTATGTGTTTCGATGATATATGCCACTGATAGCTAGTGCAGTTACCAGGCATATGCAAGAACTCATATCTAAGGGTGACGAGCAGTATCGTACTACATAGAAATGTTATGGGTGACACAGCATATGTTATGGGCAGACGTTGCACTTACCTTAATTTTGTTACTATTGTCTTTATAATGACGGAAATTCATCAACTGACAACACCCTTTAAGATGGTTGAGGAGGGCTATGGCTGCCATATGCATCATACTTGTGAACAGGTGTTGTTGGTGGAGGCTGGTCTGCTCGAGTTTGCAACATACTTGTTTAATCTTGTCTAAAACTTTTAAAGGTTTTCTATGAGACTATTCTTTCATAAATTTATTTATAATTTACTAGCTGATGCCCGCGACTTCGTCCGCGTGGATACAGATTGTTTAAATGTCTCGTGAGAGCTGCCGAAGTTGGTTAAGTTCGGTTCAATTGTTGAGGTGTGAAAAGGTAACAAACAGACAATGGGAGAGAGTTACTTTCGCATTTATAATATTAGTATTGATTTTTGACTAGGATAAAAAAATGATTTACAAAAAAAAGGACAACTACGGAGTTTCTTTCGTCTGTTTCTTCTCCGTCAGAGGAGCCTCATTACGATACGGTGGTTGAATGTAAAAAAATGTCGTTTCCAAATGAAATTTATATTTCTTACGTCGAATAATATGTCTGTAAGTAAGTATAAATGGTTTATTATTTTCGGTAAAAATATTGAAAGACTACTATTGTTTTTTCTGATTATTAATAATCGTTCACCACAGCAAGGCTGCCGTGGTAGCTCAGGGGAAAGGCGCTCGCTTTAAATTTCATAGTACGCGAGTGACCTGGGTTCGATTCCCGGTGCCGGCACCACAAAAAATTGTTAATTGCAATTTTAAGTGCTGATTTACCACGTGCTCGGCGGTGAAGGAAAACATCGTGAGGAAACCTGCATGTCTGAGGAATAAAAAATATTTCGAAGACATGTGAAGTCCGCCAACCCGCATTGGAGCAGCGTGGCGGATTCTTCCTAGCCAAAACCCTCTCAGAAATGAGAGAAGGCCTGTGCTCAGTAGTGGGACATTTATAGACTGAAGCTTTACTTTTTTTTTACAGCAAGACTGCAATATGTAAGTTTTCATACACTCCCAGAAATTAAAGCCCTACTATCAACATAGAGTTTATTAACAAACCAGACACGATAAAATATTTTATACATGCAATAATAAATCCATAAACTACGCGTACACTTGTCTACATAAACGAGTTGGAAAACTATTTACGGGCACACACAGGCAATAAAAAGTGTGCGTGTTTATCGAAGCACGATTTTAGTCGGTGACAGGCAACGTCTTTGTGCGAGTCGTTGGATAATGCGATGGAAATGGCGATAATCATTCCAAACTAGTTCTTTCCGATCAGCTCGATCCACTGGCTTCGCGAATAGTCGTTCCGTCTCTTTGCATTTTCTACCGTGTTTATCATGGAGAGTGTTCCGAGGAGTTGTTCGGATCAATTCCTGTTGCTAAATTCCACCATCTTACATTGCGGCACACAACAAAATTTCATCGACACAACCTGGATGACTGGTATTCCACCACTGTGCGCTTTGCCAAAGATTTTCTGCCCGCACTGAGACAGCGTGGCAGACTCTCCCCGGCTCCAAAACACTCTCAGAAATAGGAGGATTAGCAAGCTGAAGTGGCAATGGGTCGGCCATATAGCTCGGAGAACCGATAACCGTCGGGGAAGAAAGGTTCTCGAGTGGCAACCTCGTACCGGCAAACGCAGTGTAGGGCGGCTCCACTAGATGGAGTTACCTGCACGGTTTTGCGGAAGTCGATGAATGCAGGTGGCTCTGGAACGTGTTTTGTGGCAATCTATGGGGGAGGCCTATGTTCAACAGTGGACGATGATAGTCTGAAATGATAATGATGATGAAAAACCACTTCCGAAGAATTTCTCCATCGGACGAGTGGACATCCGAATAGTACTAATGTAATTAGGGTGATGGATTTTGGGTTGTATTTATATCAAACAATAGTGAGAACAATAAAAAAAAACTGAACAATTAAACACCACACAAAACCGAAAAGCAATAATTCTTGAACAGCAACGGAGTTTCATCGTCGGAGAGAAAATTTCTGTCAGGTCTGACACTCGCAAAGGGATTCTGTTTGGGCTCTGAAATGACTTTGTAATTTATTTCTGTGTAGTTATCGATGCACGCTAGATCTCTGTTCAGCTCCTCTAACGTGTGAGAAGTTATTAAGAAGGGGATTTTTTGCTTCATTACACAGTTGAGGGTGGATGACCACGAGTCGATTCCATTGTATATCGTTGATCTTTGGATGCTTGGATTGAAAGCGCAAACTGAAAGGAAATATTATGATGAATAGAGAAGATAAAAAGAGAAGATAAAGTTCTACACTTGTAATTTACGTAGGCGCTTACGTAGGCTTTAAACTGTATACCGTGGTAGCTCAGGGGCCCGCCTTTAATTTCATAGTAAGCGAGTAACCACGGTCCGATACCCGGTACCAGCACCTCTAAAATTGTCCTACAATTTTAAGTACTGATTTACCACGTGCTTAGCGGCGAAGGAAAACATCGCGAGGAAACCTACATGTCCGAGGAATAGAAATATTTCGAAGACATGTGAAGTCCGCCAACCCGCATTGGAGCAACGTGGCGGATTCTTCCTAGCTCCTAAACCCTCTCAGAAATGAGAGGAGGCCTGCGCTCAGCAGTGGGACATTTATAGGCTGAAACTTTACCTTTTTTTTATATGACTAGCTGTGCTCCGATTTCACCCGCGTAAAAAAGCCGACCCCTATCGATGATATAGAAAGAAAGAAAGAAAGAAAGAGAAGTTTATTTGAAGCACCCACACAATAAATACAAATACATAATATATCCCTATTTGAATCGGATTTTACCCTCGGAAACCCTAAATTTTTTTTCTAAAATTAAAGTAGCCTAAGTTACCCGCTATAATCTCAACTGTCTGTCAGTGAAAATCCCGTCGAAATCGGTTCAGCCGTTTCGGAGATAGATTATCCGGATCAAACAGACAAAATTGTAAAAATAGTCTTTTCTTGTTATATACCGTATAGGCATTGAGTAAAAAGCTGTTATTTTGTTACTACAAACAGACATTTTAATTTTATTAATTTGCTTTGTTTTGAGCCTTGTTTGCTCACGGGCTGAGCGGTTATTTTTTCTTACCTGGGATCGATTTTCGGTGCTGTCCCTACTATAATTGTCAATTGTACTGAGTTAAAAACTGTAGGTCAGTAAAAAAAATCTTTTTTATGAGGTTTAAAGTCCGCCAAACCGCACCGGAGCAGCGTGGTGATTTCAAAGCTCACTAAAATATGTCAGCTGCTAAATCTAACTGTGTGCAGTAGTAAAAGTTATTCTGCCGTGAAGCAGTAAGAACTGATGTCTCAGGGTGATGGGCGCAGTGTAGTGTCACCCAGAATTCGGGGTGACACAGCGTTTGGTAAAACAAACTGGGCAAACGTTGCACTTACCATCAGCTGAACGTTTTGCTCGTTTCATCACTTGATCCAATAAAAAAAGCAGTCATTCTATTGGTTACCTATGGATTTGACCTACCTAGACAGATTCCTGCATAGGAATCCTACCACCAGTCATAATGACTGTTTAGTAAAGGGTGATATCGTAGTAGGAAACGTGCGATCCGTCAGCCGATTTCGTATTTCGATTTTCCGAGTAGATTAAGTAGACCCCCAGAAGAATCCACGTCATCCAAATTCAAATGTTTCGTTGAAATTTTTATGTTGTCGAAAACTTACCAATATCCGGCATTGTAAAGGCATCACTAGCCCAGAATTCATAATAGGATTTCTTATCCTGGAAACTGAATTGGACCCGCCTCTTATTCATACGGCAGCTCTCACAGAGTCTGCAATGAAACGTTATTCTTCTTGTATTTCTTTAATTGAACTTGATCTATTTCTTTTTCTTTAAAAGTTCCATACGGTGAAGGAAAGGTCAAAGAAGAAAATGCAAAATATAACAAATGGTGTATATATAGTACCTAGTTATTTAAGAGCACCGCCCGCCCTCCCTTAAAAAAGTGGACAAGCAAACGAATGATGATGATGATGTTCTCCTAGCCGGTTTCGACCACGGCGACAACTTCAGGAGATATTATAGTGCCACAAGTGTACGCGTAAACACAGAGGCACTCACTCGTCCCAACCTACCTGCGCCCGATGTAACGCTGATGCGATAAGATCGGAGGTACGTTAGGATGCAGTGTCAGAAAAACGGGGACAAAACAATTTATGTTTTAGCACAAATGTTGGCTCCGGCTGGGATTCGAACCCAGGACCCGCGGCTTAGAAGTCAGGTACTCTGACCACTAGGCCACGCGGTCGTCGAACAAGCAAACGAATACCACCACCAGGAACCGCTACCAGACACGCTCCACCACTACAATACTACCACTAGGTAATATATACTACTGAAGTCGAGAACACGACACGTGTTTCGCCCCAAAACGAGGCATTATCAAGTGTCATACACTCTACGACAGACGGCCTCATACGGCGGCTTAGTTTGCCTGTGCACGCTACTGAGGGCGGGCGGGCGGTGCACTTCAAAAACTCGGTAATATGCACCATTTTTTATATTTTGCATTCGGATCTTAGCAAATTTACTTCCTTACCTTCATTATAATGGATTTCCTCAAAGTAACGCCTGATTCTATTAACTATAGGTTCATAAGGCTCCCAAATTGGTGGGGTTTACCGTTACATCGCAATACCAGACATCGCGTAAGTTATTCACTATTCTCCATCAACGGTCCTGGTTGGTAAAGTGCATCTGGAGGCGGTGCAAGAAATGCTGACGCTCTGTCTCTCTCTATAAGTGTCGTAACAGTCGACTAAGAGAAATAAATGGCGAAATAACCATCTCAAAAAATCGTCGTCGCGTGGCCTTGTGGTCAGAGTACCTGACTTCTTCGCCGCGGGTCCTGGGTTCGAATCCCAGCCGGAGGCAACATTTGTGCTAAAACACAAATTGTTGGTTTTCGAGTCTGGTTGTGTTGTGATTGTCCCCGTGTTTCTGACACTGCATCCTAGCCGACCTCCGATCTTATCGCATCAGCGTTACACCGGGCGCGGGTAGGTTGGGACGAGTGAGTGCCTCTGTGTTTCCGCGTACACTTGAGGCACTATCTCCTGCGTAATTTATAGCTATCGACAATATTCGAAAGTTATCGCCGTTGTCGAAATCGGCCAGGAGAATATTATCTGTCACAAGTCCACTGCTGAACATAGACCTCCCCATATATAGTCACAAAAGATCAAAAAATGCTGCACTAAAAAGAAAAGATACCGGTGGTAACTTACTAATGGAAGAATTCTCATGCAGGAATCCGTCTAGGTAGATACCACCCCAGAGCCTGTGATTCTGCCGTGAAGCAGTAGTGTGCAAACATTACTGTGTCTCGGACTGAATGGCACTGAGAGCAAGTCTGATCACTGGGCGTATGTGACTTGTCCGATTCTAGGCCGATGAGTCAGGGGTACGGGCGCAGTGTGGTTCACACAGAAATATTCTGGGTGATACGGCATTTGTTATGGACAGACATTGCAATTACCATTAGGTGAAATCTGATGAGTGAACTCTCATGGGTCTGTAGCTAGTAAAAACCAGGCCACGGGTTTTTTGGTTTATTTGTCTTCGGAAAGCCGATGACATCCGCCTCCTTCCAGATATCCGGGAAGGTGCATCTGCCGCGTTCCGGGAAAGTGCGTTTAAGATGACCACTAGTAGTTGTACGAGTATTAATGGCGGGGGGTCGATGATCAAGAGATTAAGCCGTTTCGTTTTTAGTTTTTAAAAGATATGTTCACAGAAATTTGGTATTACTTCGATCTGAGATTCCGTCATATTTGTGAGAGTTACTTGAACTTCCTATTCGACCTCGCCATTTCATAGTTAAGTATAGGTTTGTAGCGACATCTATGTCGGCACATGAGAAGCTCAAGAAATATTTCATACGTTCCATAATCGCGCTATGAAAGTTTTCTGAGATGCGAACTATTTATACAACATCTAAATTGGCAATATCATCCGCCAAAGGTTTTACTGTCTTACACATCATAGCCTCTCACATAATATAAGCAGGTCACAGTTAATTTTAAGACGTTAATATTGTAAAACTAAACACTTACTTAATCTTTCCTAATAAGTCCAGAGGTAGATTGGATGGATTCAGATCAGCCCCTATCAGAGCCACGCGAAGATCCTTTACATCTGGTTTCAGATGGAGAAGGAACACCTCCCACTTGTTGAGAGAGTCCGCTTCGAACTGAAGCTCGGCTCCGACAGCATGGACAGTTAAAGTTGACCTCTGAAATGTTTACTGGTGGTAGGATTCCTATGTAGGAATCCGTTTAGGTAGGTACCACCCCAGGGTCAGTTATTCTGCCGTGAAGCAGTAATGTGTAAACATAACTGTGTTTCGATCTGAAAGGCACTGTGAGCTAGTGTAATCACTGGGCATATGAGATTTAAAAACTGATATCTCGGGGTGACGGGCGCAGTGCGGCGTCACAGAAATGTTTTGGGTGACACAGCATTTGTTATGGGCACACGTAAAAAAATGTAGGTCATGCAGTAAATATATAAAAAAGTAAATATTTGTTTGCGTTGTTCTTTATACGATAAAACAAAGAGCTACGAGAGCTAGTGTAATGACTGGGCATATGTGAGACTTACGCACTGATGTCTCAGGGTACGGGGGCAGTGTGGCGCCACATAGAAATATTCTGCAGACGTTGCATTTACCATCAAGTGAACATTTTGCTCGACTTGTCAAAAAAATCCTAGTTTAGAATTTGGTGCCAAAAGTTATATATATTTTTTTTATTCGATAAAGTGATGAAACGAGCAAAACGTGCAACGTCTGCCCATAACAAATGCAGTGTCACCCAGAAAATTTCTGTGTGACACCACACTGCGCCCATCACCCTGAGACATAAGTTCTTAAGTCTCATATGCCCAGTGATTACGCTAGCTCACAGTGCCCTTCAAACCGAAACACAGTAATGTTTGCACACTACTGCTTCACGGCAGAATAACTTGACCTGGGGTAGTACCTACCTAGACGGATACCAACCACCAGCTGAGTTGTTAACTTCGTTTGCTAGGTATACAGCGTACAAATTCCATACTTTTATTTTAAGTATTAACTGTTTTTTTTATATATTTGTACTTCATATATTTTATTATGTATTACTTATGTGTACGTCCGGTTCTTGAAAATAAATGATTTTTCTTTCTTTCTTTACATACACACAGTCACGTCTCTTTCCCATTAGGGTTGGCAGAGAGCACATCTTTCCACTTGCTACACTCCTGTCACACATCTTTCGCTTCTTCTACTTTCATTAGCGTTTTCATACATGCTCGTCGGTTGCCTACCTCGACCCTTACCGGCTTTCCCATTCACACCCGCTTCATAAATGTTTCAAAAATCTTCTTTCATTCGTCCTCTCTACGTGTCCAAACCATCTAAGCATCCCTTTCTATATCTTTGTCACTACATCATCGACCACACCGCAACGCACGCTTTGTCGATTAAAGTTATTCCAGCTATACTTCTGAAACTTCTTATTTCCACAGCATTAATCTTACTTTCATGCTTCTTCCGCCAGACCCAACATTCACTACCATACATAAGTGTTGGGACCAGAACCCCTGTGTGTTTTTATTATTTTCTAGAAAACTCAAAATAGTAGCTCACTTTATTTAATCCATTAGGGGAGTTGAAAGCCTGACGGTAGATTTGGAGGCAGTAGGCAGCAGTAAGTGGAGCAGTAGCGAGCTGCGTCAGCGCGGCATACTGGATGTCCGACATATCTGATACATTGGCAAGTAATGTAATTATACTGAGTCTGTAAAATTCTAAAATTCCTCTAAAATTGATCGTCTTTTTTTAAGTGCCGAAGCGGTAAAGGAAAACTTCGCGAGGAAACCTCCATGTTTGAAGAATAAAACAATATCAGGTCATGTAAAGTAACAGCCTATAAATGCCTCACTGTTGAGCACAGGCCTCCTTTCGCTTCCGAGAGGGTTTTCGGAGCTAGGAAGAATTCGCCACGCTGCTCCAATGCAGGTTGGCGGTCTTCACATATCTTCGAATTATTTTTCATTTCTCAGACATGCAGGTTTCCTCACGATGTTTTCCTTCCCCGCCGAGAACGTGGCAAATCAGCAGTTAAATTGCAATTAACAATTTAAGTGGTGCCGGCACCGGGAATCGAACCTCTCACTCGCGTTCTATGAAATTTGAAGCGAACCCCTAGTCCCTGAGCAACCACGACCATGTGAAGTCCGCCAACCCGCACTGAGACAGCGTGGCAGACTCTCCCCGGCTCCAAAACACTCTCAAAAATAGGAGGATTAGCAAGCTGAAGAGGCAATGGGCCGGCCATATAGCTCGGAGAACCGAGAACCGTTGGGGAAGAAAGGTTCTCGAGTGGCAACCACGTACCGGCAAACGCAGTTTAGGGCGACGCCCCATTAGATGGAGCGACGGCGTACACGGTTTTGCAGGAAGTCGATGGATGCAGGTGGCTCAGGACCTTGTTTTGTGGCAATCTATGGGGGAGGCTTATGTTCAACAGTGGACTATGGTAGGTTGAAATGATGATGATGATGATAATGTGCTCAGCAGAAAGATTTTTTTAGTAATGGGTTTGTGGCATTTCGCACGCAACGATCAACTTTCATAGCTATTGCACGAAACCATTTTTCTTTTGGCTTACTAGAATCATCACACTTACCGATTTTCTCTTCATACATCGAAGCCAGAATTTCGTTAATCTTAGCCGGTATCGCAAAATTCTCCACCATCACCTTGCTTGGCAACTTCGGCTCCAGCTTACCATTCAGCTGCTGGTACAGCACCAGCTTCTGGTACAGAGCGTATGACTTGCACCATCGCTGATGACTTGGCTGCAGATGCTCTGGATGTTCGATGCAGTATGATACCTAAAGTGAAATATTGGTAACCACTGAATCTCAAAATGAAGAGATGAAATGATATGAAAATTATGGAACCGATCATTGCATGCAGCATTATTTTACACGGGAAGGTGACTCATAAACTGTTTTTTTTTTTTTTGAATTTTATTATTCAACTTCTACTGGTGGTAGGATTCCTATACAGATTCCTGTCAAGTGTCATACTCTACGACAGACAGCCGCTGACTTCCGGTAAACAACCAAAAGTTGTCATATGCGCAAGATATTTCCCTGTTGGCAGGATTCCTATGCAGGAATCCGTCTAGGTAGGTACCACCCTAGGGCCAGTTATTCTGCCGTGAAGCAGTAGAGTGCAAACATTACCGTGTTTCGGTTTGAAGGGCACTGTGAGCTAGCGTAATCACAGGGCATATGAGACTTAAGAACTGATGTCTCAGGGTGATGGGCCCAGTGAGGTGTCACACATTTTTTTTATTTTATTTTATTTTTTTAAAACGAAGCCCCACACTAGGATTTTCTCCTGTATCGTGGGTGCGTTTTACAAACATACATTTCACATGCACAACACAACCAGACCCGAAAAGCAACACTTTGTGTTTTTGCACAAAATGTTACCTCCGGCTGGGAATCGAACCCAGGACCGGTGGCGCAGAAGTCAGGTACGCTAACCACTACGCCACGCGGTCGACACAGAAATGTTCTGGGTGACACAGCATTTGTTATAAGCGGACGTTGCACTTACCATCAGGTGAACGTTTTGCTCGTTTCATCACTTTATACAATAAAAAAAAATTCAAACTTTATGTCAACTTTTTTGTTCATGAATATTCGACAATTTAATGCAGTAATGCATATTCAGTAAAAAAAATATTATGATATTTAATAATAAAAAACTCTAAACTCTGTGTGAGGTAGCGGCTTCAGAGAATCTACCACCCTATCTCCCGTGGGTGTCGTAAAAGTCGACAGAAGGGTTAATGAAAACCAGGAGATGGGCAGCTGCATCTTACTGGAACATCTGAATAAATAAACTGCGATTGCCAACCCACGCCAAGCGTGGCAACTATGGCATAATCCCCCAAAATGAGAGCCGCAAACGAAAATTTTAACCTTATAGGTAGCTTTTTGTGTCTATAATAACTACCTATTCACATAATGTTTTCTTTTATTTACGCGAATACTACACATTTAAATAAAACTATTTTTTACGGATTTTATCGGGTTTAATTTAAACTATTTATAACGCGACGTTTCGTCTATCTGTCAAGTGATTCCTCTACAAGATGCAGGAGTATACAAGCTGGATTGTGAATGTGGTCTCTCTTACATAGGGCAAACTAAAAGATCTATAAAAACCCGCGTTAAAGAACATATAGCTGATGTGAAGCATCGACGCTTTAGGAAGTCTGCAGTCTATGACCATGTTCTGGATCATCCCAACCATTACATCAGATTTGAAAGACCACAAATCCTTGCGAAAGAACACCGATTCCTACCAAGGATGATTCGCAAGGCTATTGAAATTAAAAAAACATCCTAATTTCAAAAGGGAAGATGGTTGGGTATTACCACCGGCTTGGGATGCTATTATAAATAAAATTAAATCAAAAACCAAGCATACCACTGCAAGGCTACAAGACACAGTAAGCTACTTTTGCGTAGATTTGACTAAAAATAATAATTAAGAGCTGAAGGTACTCCGGGTTAACTATGACATCAGGACATCTGTCACCTCAGTCCCCCCGTGACCACAGGTGCTGTAAAGCGCCCGAAACGTCGGGTTATAAATAATTAAAATTAAGCGCGATAAAGTCCGTAAAAATTATATATTTAAATATCTATTCACACTTTCGTTACTTCAGTTCATCATGACTCAACCATTTTGCGCAATCTGCCAAAATAGATAAAACGAGTACACTCAGATTTTATAATGAAATCAACAATACTTAAATAGCTATGAATGGACGAGGAATGTATGTATTTTGTTTGTTTTTTTCTTAATTACTGTGCTGCGTGTAGTGCCGTTGAATAAAATATTTTTCTTTCTTCTTTAGAATCATGAAATACGTTTGTGGTGACTTGGCATTTAATAGCAGTATTAGTCTAGGAATGAAAACACATGATTGTAGTACTAGCACTGACATATTTTTTTTAGGTACCACCCCAGGGCCAGGTCTTAATCATAAGTCATAAGTTAATCTGCCGTGAAGCAGTAGTGTGCAAAAATTACTGTGTTTCGGTTTGAAGGGAACTGAGAGCTAGCGTAATCACTGGGCATATGTGACTTAAGAACTGATATCTTAGGGTGAAGTGCGCATTGTGGTGTCACACAGAAATTTTCCGTGTGACACAGCATTGTTATGGGCAGACGTTGCACTCACCATCAGGTGAACGTTTTGCTCCTTTCGTAACCTTATACAAAAAAAAAATACCCGTCATGCCAAGTTTTCAAATGCCTGTATCACAGTTATATTGCACTTATACGATTATTTGAATAGAATCTTATCAAGAAAATGTAATTAAAGTGTAATTCATTCATTAAAATTATTTTGAAAAATCATCTAATATTGCTACATTGATATGAAAGAATATCTTTAATAGTTTTTTTTCTTATCGTTTATAGAACTATAATTTGCGCTATTTTTATGTTATTTTGAACAAATGTTTAATTATTATAATGTTACTAATTTAGTTTTATAGTTAATAGAATCAGGCGTTACTTTGCGGAAATCCATCATAATGAAGAAAAGTAAGTTACTTTGCTAAGATCCGCATGCAAAATATAAAAATGGTGTATATTACCTAGTTTTTTGAAGTGCACCGCCCGCTCTCCCTCAGTAGCGTGCACCGCCCGCTCTCCCTCAGTAGCGTGCACAAGCAAACTAACACCGCCACCAGGAACCGCCACCAGGTACCCTCCACCAACCACTACAATACTACCACTAGATAATATACACCACTGAAGTCGAGAACACGACACGTGTTTCGCCCCAAAACGAGGCATTATCAAACGTAATAGACTCTACGACAGACGGCGGCCGTCTGTCGTAGAGTCGCTGTGCACGCTACTGAGGGAGGGCGGGCGGTGCTCTTCAAAAAACTAGGTAATATACACCATTTTTATATTTTGCATGCGGATCTTAGCAGAGTAACTTACTTTTCTTCATAATTTAGTTTTGTCATTTACCTAACAATATCGCCAGTGATAGTTCTTTTTCTTTCATATTTTTATCAAACTGGCAGACGCTGCATTTACCAAGATAACGAATTACAAATCTCGTCATTTTCTACCATTAAAAAAATGGTAATAAACTGAGAGAAGTATTTTTGATCTCCGTATAATCTTAATGCTTATATAAAGCATTTTTGATTCCTAATTTCATTTGATAACAAACAATTTCACTTTACAATACGAAATATAAATGTACTTTGTTTTTACCTGACTACATCCCTCGCAGTCTAACAGTTTTGACTGTTTCCATTCTCTGCATTGAAAATCGGCACATATCCTTGGATAGAGCAAAGCCTCCTGTTCCCAGGGCAATAGCTTACGTTTAAGAACTTTTTCGCATGATAAAATCATCTGCATTCTTATCAGACGATAATTTTGTCCGGAAACATGCTTTGCATCAGCGTAGATGTGTTTTTGATCTAAAATAAAAAACAATTAGTGCATATCTCATGATATGCACCTATAAAATAGCACAATGATTAAAGAGTATGAAACGACAAAAGGAGAGGATAACCCACTGACAATATAAAAATTAAGACGCAACTTTTAAAACTAAATAAATTATTTACCTTTTAAATGTACTATTGTAGAAACAGCAAAACATAACGACTGATGCCGCGGCCAGTCCTCGTCCTTATGTTTCTGGCTACAGTAAAAAACTAAACTGCAAAACTTGCATGGTAACCGGGTATGTTTTAATTCTTTTCTACAAATGTGACAAACGCTAGCTAGAAAAACTTTTCGGTAACTGTATTTGTATACGTACTCCTCTTTTTCATTAGTTACATACGAAAATGATTCTGTTTCATTTTTCCCTTTCAAATATTTTATTTTATTATCGGTTTGGGACTGTTTTGACCTTTTTATTTCACTGTTAACTGCTTCAACTTCAACGGCGTCTTTTATTTTTACGTTTGCTTGTTTTGAATTCGGCGATTTATCCTTTTCCTTTTTGTAATCAGTTTTACTCGATGGTACAGGAATGTTGGGATGGCCTAATAAGTTTTTTGGCTGCGAAACGGGATTGTCATTTTTTTGCTGTTTTTCTTTCTCTTCATCTTCCACTGGAGGTGTTATATTGATTTCTGGATTGTTGGGAAACGATTCTTTAGTCGATTGATCATTTTGAGGAGCATTATTTAATTCACTAGCTATAATTTCGAAGGTTTTGTTAACATCGACATCCTCAACGCTCGATGTTAATGCGTCTTCAAAGTTTTCGATTGGTTCAAAATAAACGTCTGACGATTCCGGCTGAACGCTTTCGCTGTCATGAGAAGCTTGTTGCTTGCTTTTCTCTTCAGAAGTTTTTGACTTTTCCTTGTTTTTGTTGTCGGTTTTTGATTCCGTGTTTTTATTTTCGGATGCAAGAGTTTGTGTTTGAGACGTAGATACATTTGCCTCGGTTCTGCCTTTCTTTTTAGACTTGCCCTTACCTTTACGATCTTTACGTGACGGACATACTGGTGGAGTTGCTACGTCTTCATTATTAGTGATTGGTTGATCTTCTGAAGTATCTTCAGTGGATCTCGTATCGACGACTCGATCTACTGGAATATATTTATTTTCGATTTCGTTTAATCTATCTGCTAAAGGTTTGTATATGCTGCTTTTTTTCTCTGGGTTGTCTGTTTCTGACTTATTCTCGTCTTCTGTTGTTTTGTCAATATTTTCACATGATTCATTTTCGAAACTTTCATCACTTTTTTCTATAGCGTTTAGTTCTGCTAGAGACTTCTCTAAAGACATTTTTAACTCTTCCAAATCTTGATTCACTTCCATCATCTTAGATTTTAAATCAGTTTTTTCTCGATTTTTACTTGGTATACTTTCTATTTCTGTTACGCTTATATCAGTATTATGTAATACATTTGGCGTCGACACTGGGGTTTCTCCGGAACCCTGTATTATATTAGAAGTTAAAATAGGTAGGCCTAATTTTAACTCGTCAACTGATGTTATTTCTTGTATAACCATATCATTATTATTATCATCTAATATATGTTGACTGCTTGAACGCGGTATGTGAATTAAATCGGGAATGTTATCACAAAATTCTTTACAAACTGTTATCTTATTTAAGTTTTCAGACAACAATTCTTTTTGTGTGATATTTTCGGGACAAACTTTTAATGTATTTGATTTCTCTGGTTTTTTATCTTGTTTAATATCGTATGGTGGTAATTCGTCCTTAACGTCGGCCAATACTTCTTTGAAGATTTCAGCCATAATTGCGGGTTCTTTACACTTTTCTTCTGTAATTAAAGTGTCTACTTTGCTAGCAGTAGAGCTACCAATACATGCCATATTTATTTCAGGACACCTTTGTTCTCCTGGACTTTGGATTAGATTAGCAGAGTCCGTCGGTTGATATATTTCTTCTGAATCTTCAACTAGATTTGGTGAATTTATGGTGTCCGTGAAAGCTATTCTATTTTCCTTTGATGTACTACCTTCAAGACTTGTTAGCTCACACATTCCACCAACGTTTTCTGTAATGGTATCTGACTGACCTTGACTATGTGAAAGTTCATTTAAAACAGGTTTAATGATGGTTGATTTTGGTTCATTAAATTCACTAATACTATCTTTTATTTTACAACTTTGTAAATCTTTTTCAATAATACCTGTAGTAGCGGGTTCACTTTTTACATCAGAATTAATTTGCGTTTCACCAACTTCATGAATCTCATTTTTCGGCATAGGAAGGTGTTTTTTATCCTTCTTCTTTTTTCTTTGGGTGACAATATCATCTTTTTTAACGGAACACTGGTCAGATTGACCTTCCGTAACTAGATCTATACTAGTGTTATCAATAAGTTCTTTCAAATCTTTACAAACATCTTCAGTTCGCTGAGTGCTTTCCAGCGTTTCCTTTTCTAAATTCTTATTATCATTTGTGTCATCTATTATTTTATTAAAAGCGGTAGTGCAGGATATTTGTTCATCTCCCTTCTCTTGCTTTTCAGAATCGAGCCTACGCTTTTTCTTTTTATTCTTTTTATTTAAAGCTTTTGCTTCAATTTGAACTTCATTTTGGATTCCCTCACCTTGGTTTTCTAGTACAAAGCCTTGCTCCGATAACGAATTTTCGATATCAGACTTACTTTCTGCCAGCACTTCACCAGAAGGTTCAATACATTTTTTGGCCTTGTTTTTCTTTTTACGAGAACTGGGTTGAACGCTACAGGGCTCTTGAATTGTGGTTTCACTAGGATTTATTTCGGAAATACGTTTGTCGTCTTTGACAGTTTCTGTCTCTTTTCCGTCATCAACCTTATTCTTTTGGTCGTTTTCAAGTACATTGTGTTTTTTCTTCTTGCCTTTACTTCTTTTTGGTTTAACGGGTGATTCGTTATTGTCAGCACTTACGTCAGGAACAGTTTCCTTAATTTCGATTAACTTATCAATATTTTCTTCGTCTTTTGACACAGCCACCAAATCTTTAACCTCGTCTATGCTTTGTATACTTCCCTCATTTATTAAAACAACCGGATTTGCTAACAGTCCATCCTCTTTCTTTTGAACCACTTCAGTATCATCTTGTTTTTGAGGTGGTATTGGATTCACTTTTGAACGATTCTTGTTTTTATGTTTTTTAGAATTCATTATTAAAAGATAATCATTTATTAAAATTTAAATATTATAGAAAAATTACACTTAACGTTGGATAATAAGAAAACGTGACTGTACTTTGCTAAATACAGAGACTGTCTGACCGATTTTAAAGCGCACGTTTATTCTTGTCTGCAAATTCGTGTGTAATTTCTCGAAATGTCAGGTCCTAATGAATGTAACTGAAACTCAACTAAATAGTAAGGCAATAGAGTTCAAATTTAATTACCACATTTATTAAGTGTGGTTGTTTTGTGCATGCTGTCGGCCACGAGGAAGCACCGCCTGCCAAAATTGCATTCACGTAATGACTTAGTTACGCTGCTAAATATAAAATCAATATCTTTTTAGGATACAAACTCTATAGAGGCGTATAGTAGAAAGTATGGAGACTTATACTATCGGTTGTATGTTACAGTCTCATCATCATCATCATTTCATAATTTCAGCCTATCACTAGTCCACTACTGAACACAGGCCTCTCCTATAGATTGCCACATATGTCTCTCCAGGACGATGCTGCTGCCCATCTTCTGGTTTTAATTTTCCCTCTGTCGACTTTTACGACACCCACAGGATGAGATGGGGTGGTACATTCTCTTAAGCCGCCACCAAACGGCTGTTAAAGTCTCGTTTATTATAATTTAATTTCAACAGTAAAAGTATCTCGGATGGCGCAGTCTTTAAACTCTACCAGTCGCGGTACTTAAATTCGCTTTACTCTTCTGTCAGTCTGCATTTCTGAGAATAAACAAAATTGACGATATATGAAGACAGCCAACATGCATTGGAGCAGTGGCGGACTCTTCTCAGCTACAACACCCTCACAGGAAGAAGCTTGTTCTATTCTGTCAGCGGGACTTTTACTTGGCTCTAGCTCTTTTACTATAATATATCCGGTTAACAACCGGATAACGTCGCGATGGCCGCAATCTTGCAGAGCGATAACAGCATACGAGTATCTATAGTCAATACAAACTAACATCATTATGCCCCTACATTTACAATTAAATTGATGTAGTGAAAAATAAAGGTTGGAAAATGACAATACACAACGATACAATAAAACTTTTGAGTACCAAATTTGTCAAATTATACAAAACGGTTACTGGGAGTACGTATCTGCCAAATAATATACATACGGATTTCAACAATACTATCTATAGCACAATCCGTGACGTAACAAAGGTACTTTGAGATGACCTACATAAATCATTCATACACGCGGACAAACAGGCTAAAAAGTCATTGTTGTTTGAATATTTGACTATAAGAAATAAAGCATGCAATTGTAAAACTTTGCGCAACGCAATACAGAAAGATTTGTTCTGCAAAAAGGAAATGTAGGAAACAAAAGTGGCTCTCGCTTTAAAATGCAAATGAAGGGTTGGCACACCCCTTATGCGATAGTCAGGGAGCTTGACAAATTTTGTGAATAATCGTGTTTCAAAAGAACATTAACATTATATTTTTACTAGTTGCGGGATTCCTATGCAGGTATCCGTCTAGATACGTAGTGTGCAAACATTACTGTGTTTCGGTTAGAAGGGCTAGCTAGCGTTATCATAGGGCATAGGAGATTTAAGAACTGATGTCTCAGGATGATGGGCACACAGGTGAGGTGTCACACAGAAATGTTCTGGATGACACAGCATTTGTTATGGGCATACGTTGCACTTACCATCAGGTGAACGTTTTGCTCGTTTCACCACTTTATAAAAAAGAAACATGGCGGAATGCTTCGAAAAGGAATGCCACTCAAGATGTGCTACGATTTGTGTCAACTAGATTTACTAATTCGAGTTAACTAGTGTTGGGAATCAATTCGAGTTGAATTCTCTCTAACTCGAATTGGGATTGGCGCTGTAAATAAATACCTAAATCAAAGCGAGTACGCGATTGACGCTTTCTCATTCTTACGTTTCGTTCCTTGTGTGCGAGCTTGTGGCGCGAACTTTACCGGTTAAGCAATTATAATTGTCCCAATACATATTTATTACCAGATTCGTAATAAATATGTATTCCAATTTTCTTAACATTATTGCGAAGCGAGTCATGAAACTGCTTTTTGCTTTTTCATCCAGTTAACTCGAGTTACATTCATTTTAACTCGAGTGAAATCGAGTCATGTTTATCCCGAGTTGGCACATCTCTATGTTGAACTAACACAACGTCGCCCTGATTGTCAGTGACATTCTGATACGGAGAATTATATATATACATGTATATATACACACATATATATATATATATATATATATATATATATATGTGCGTACATATATACACTGTAACATATACATACTTAATTTATTTAAAGTTTATAATGTGCGTGCGAAGCGGCTTCCAGCAGTTAAACTAATAATTGCAAGATAATAATAATAAAATATATAAAAAAAAATTAAATATACTTATTAAGATTTATATTCAGCACTAGCGGTATGTACATCTAGGTCATAATATGACAGTCGCGAGTATGCCTGACAAGTTTATCCATTGAGACAAATCCTCACAGGCTGGGAGAGGCCCGAGTCCGGCAAGGGACTGCTTATAGGCTAATTGGTCTTGGTAGAGTATATTAATTTAAAATAATTGACAAAATATACAAATTTTAAAAATATTTTTTTAAGGAAGTCGACTTCGAAACTCAAACTTCAACGCCGATTTCCAAACTGCAGGAACTTCTTCAGATAGTAACGTTTAAATACAATGCAGAGAGGTGTTGCGAACCGTCGGTACACTTTACAACAAATACTGGTGGTATGCCGTCTGGGCAACAACATTTTTCCATTGACAGACAAAGCGTGGCCAAGTGGTTAGCGTATCTGACTTCTACACCGCGGGCGCTGGGTTCAAATCACAAATGCTTTGCGGGAAATTCGTCTATAAAACGCTCCTAGGATGAAGGAGAAATCTCAGTGTAATAGCTCATATTAGAAAAAAAAAACATTTTACTAACTAACTAATTAACTTTGTATTTTTAAATTAGCTCTTACGCTACGCAGGGTTGTAAACCACGTCGCCTCGCCGCGGTATGAGGGGAGATGAAGACACTGCGTAAACTAATTATAAGTGCGCACACGCATGCCAGAATAACGGCTAAAAATATGTGGAGATGCATTCTTTTAAGACTAGAAAGAAATATTATTTATACTGCACCGTTTAAGAAATAATTATGAACTGTTTCATATGTAACGTCGTGTGGTGACGATTTTTTGTTAGTTTGACGGCCGAACTTCAATACTACTTAGTCCTTCCCTACGACCCACACGGGATGAGCGTAGATGGCAAATTTTCTTACGCCACTATACTATTTCCATTTCTTTATTTTCTGTCATCAGTTCTAATTTGATAGTTGTAATATTGTGACCAAATAAGTAATGATATCGATCGCATATATTTATTATATTTACGATTCATCAAATTTTGATTAAACTAAATAAATAAAGACTACCTGTCGTTATAATTATTTCGTTTAATTGTCGAGTACCTACCTATACCTACTTATTTTACAACAGCTTCGAAAATTTTAAAGAAGTTGGCATTATCAATCAAGAATTAATACGTGTAACATCTTGTAATGAAATATAATATTAGTTAATAAATTTGTACAAAAGTATCCGGCAGTAGTTTAGTTTCTTACATTTTGTAAAACAATATCGGGTCTGTTATCGTGTTACGCTTATCGATATAGCTCCATCCCTATCAGTTTCTCCTTGTATGTGTGTAAACGTCATATTTTTATAAAGTAATGCATACATAATGCAAAAAAGACGCTCGTTCAAGTTTTGACAGGAGCCATCATCGAGAAAATAAAGAAATGGAAATAGTATACCTGATGGCACAATTACGATTTTAAAATCGAATTTTGAATCAACTAAAATGATTAAATTTAACTTATACTGGTTAATTTTCAATCTACACCGTGGACATTTTACAAGTATATCGGATTGTATAAGTACACTTATACTATTTCTAGTTTTATAAATAATTATTGCCGTGTGGTGGCGGCTTAAATGAATCTTCCGCCGCTTCTCATCCCGCGGGTGTCGTAAAAATCGACAGAAAGAAAATAAAAAACCAGGAGATAGGCCGCAGCATCTTCCTGAAACATCTGAATAAACAAAGGACTATTTTAGCAGTGTATATGTAACTACTGATAGGCTAAAATGATGCGTAATGTAAGATGGCCACAAAAGTTTGTACCTCCCGTTTTAGGGGGATTTTGCCATAGTATTAAATAAAAATTTATAAAATAGGAGAAAGGTTGGTAACACAATACTTCTTAATGTTTGTGTAGCACATTATATAAAAATATTATGAAATTCGAGACCACAATACATCTGTGACTGTAAATAGAAACATATAAATTCACAATGTCAATCGATTGCCACAGATCAGGTGTCCCATACGTAGGCAAAGTACAGAAAAGTAAGTTCTAAAAATATAACTCAAACTAATAATAATATAAAAGTGACTCCGTCTCCATACTGGCTAGCGTGGTGCGAAATCCACACATGTTTAGCGCGTGTCGCCCTCGAGTTCGTGACACAGTGTAATGAATGATATACATAATTATTATAGTTGGGCTGTATTTTTTTTGGTGTTTCTTTTTGTCAAAGTTTTTTTTTTGATATAGTGACGAGACGAGCGAAATGTTCACCTGATGGTAAGTGCAACATCTGCCCATAACAGATGCTGTGTTACTCAGAATATTTCTGTGTAGCACAACACTGCGCCCGTCACCCTGAGACATAAATTCTTACGTCTCATATGCCCAGCGATTACGCTAGCTCTCAGTGCCCTTTAAAGCAAACCGAAACACAGTAATGCTTGCACACTACTGCTTTACGGCAGAATAACTGGCCCTGGGGTGGTACCTACCAAGACGGATTCCTGCATAGGAATCCTACCACCAGTTACAAGTTAAATACGCAAAAAAGTTAAAATTCATTAGTTTTTTATTTATGTTACTACAGTTTCTGTTAAGATAATATGTGGGGATCGAAACGGTAGCTACACTGTGGTACGCCATATAAACAGGGTGAACGAAATATTTATGTCCTGTTGAATTATTCCACAGAGTATTAAAAAACTTGCACGAAACTAACGCATTGGGGTGTGCCGCTCGTAATTCGGGGTTCTGGTTCGATTCCCGGGCGATTGGTATGGAAGATATTAAAAATTTAAATGAACTTCGTGACACGGATTGACTGACAATATGGTGCGATGTTTTTTATTTTTTTCATTTTAGACGACTAATTTCCTGTACTATATATATATACTGTATATATTGTACATAGACAAGGAAAGGTGGGATAAAACCCAGTTTTATCAATGAATCAAAGAAAGGAGTCACGCTCTCTCATAGTATACAAAATTATATGGTGTAGCTGCTGTGTTTCATATGGCTTTTTTATTATTGGCTAAAGTGTACAGACGAGCAAAACGTTCACCTGGTGGTAAGTGCAACGTATGCCCATTCGTACGTATGAAAATACGTATGAAAATTTCTGTGTGGCCACACACGACACTCGTCACTCTGAGACATCTGCGATGTTCTTGACTCTCACATGCCCAATGATTACTCTAGCTCTCAGTGCCCTTCAAACCGAAACACAGTAATGTTTGCACACTACTATTTCACGGCAGAACAATTGGTAGGAATCCTACCACCAGTAAAACCAAGTGATGAGAACTGGAAACCCAACAAAAGAAAAAGTTTTAAAAAAAATGTAACCCGACTACGGAAAAAATGGCTGTAATTAAAGGAAAGTTCCAAAACCTTTAATCCGACTACGCATAAATAAAATAAATTAAAAAGTAAGGAGTTAGCAGCTGATTGCTATCATCGTCTTATTGAGTAAGACAAGCCTTGATATGTTAATAATATCTGTTTATTTAGTTCCATTGAAGTGGTGAACTGGTTGTAGGATTCCTATGCAGGAATCCGTCTAGGTGGGTGGTACCATACCAGGGCCAGTTATTCTGCCGTGAAGCAGGAATGTGCAAACATTACCGTGTTTCGGTCTGAAGGGCACTAAGAGTTAGTGTAATCACTGGGCATATGAGACTCAAGAACTGATGTCTCAGGGTGACGGGCGCGGTGTGGTGTCACACAGAAATTTTGTGGGTGACACGGCATTTGTTATGGACAGACGTTGCACTTACCATCAGGTGAACGTTTTGCTCGTCTCGTCACTTTATCAAATAAAATAAAAAGTTTCATTAAAAGACTAAACTCGATGTTTTCAATTTTTTTTTAAAGTTTACTAAACCGGAAAATTAAAACAGATTATGCAGCATTAGTTCTTATTTTCATGTTTGATTACAAAACATTTTATAACTATGTAAAGAAACTGTAGTCCTTTAATAATTATTTTTATGTGAAAACTTCTCCGTAAACAGTTTGCTTTACTTTCGTTTTTCTATACGACCTACTTTGTGAATAGTAACCTTAATGTTAATTGTTTTTAATGTTAAGGATTAGCAAGCTGAAGTGGCAATGGGCCGGCCATATAGCTCGGAGAACCGATAACCGTTGGGGAAGAAAGGTTCTCGAGTGGCAACCTCGTACCGGCAAACGCAGTGTAGGGCGACCCCCCACTAGATGGAGCGACGACCTACACGGTTTTGCAGGAAGTCGATGGATGCAGGTGGCTCAGGACCGTGTTTTGTGGCAATCTATGGGGGAGGCCTATGTTCAACAGTGGACTATGGTAGGCTGAAATGATGATGATGATGATGATAATTGTTTTTTGAAAGATGTCAGAGCAGAACTCGCCGTAATATAATTCGAAAATAATAATACTGGAATTGACGAAATAATGAACTTTAAATGTCGTTTCTTTCAGGTGAGATAGTGATGGTTTAATAAGTTAAGTTAATAATAAGTTTAGTTAAGTGTGAGTACTAAAATAAAATATCCTCTTTCAGAGCAAGCAACGAAATTTGTTTTTTTGAACAATTCCTAAAAAGTACGAGAATTTCTTATAACTATATTATAGACATATGTTTTATTTTTAAAACACTAATAATTTTAAGACGTCCCGCTCTGAGGGAAAAAGAGTGTTGCCAGTGATGATATACGGAAGCGACACGTCTTTCACTGCAGGCCGCATGAGCAAGCTCAAAGTCCAAAACCAACAATATGTGATTTTGCACAAATGTGGGCTCTGCTTGGCTAGGATTCGAACGCAGGCCCAGCGGCGTAGAAGTCTGGTACTCTGATCGATTCCTTGTAAATGTAACACGATAAAGTATCTCGTACAATTCCGGGATGAACTGATAGACAGCCACACTGCGGCCGACACCCTGAGACATCAGTTGTTAAGTCACAAATGCCCAGTGATTACGCTAGCTAACAGTGTCCTTCAAACCGAAACACAGTAATGCTTGCACACTACTGCTTCACGGCAGATTACCTGGCCCTGGGGTGGTACCTACCTAGACGGATTCCTGCATAGATCATCCGTCTAGATAGGTACCATCGCAAGGTCTGTTAATCTGCGGTGAAGGGCACTGAGAGCTAGTGTAATTATTGGGCATATGAGACTTAAGACCTTATGTCTCAGGGTGACGGGCGCAGCGTGGTGCTAGACAGAAATATTTTGAGTAACACAGCATCTGTTATGGGCAGACGTGGCACTTACTATCAGGAACCATAAGGAGAATGTCAGGAAAATCTTTGCCTCCGATTGATTGATGAAAAATATTTCGAAGACACTTGAAGTCTGCCAACCCTTATTGGAGCAGCGAGCCGGAATCTTCCCGGCTGCAAAGCCCTCTCAGAAATGAGAGGAGGCTTGAACTCAGCAGTGGGTCATTTAAAGGCAGTTACTTAACTTTACTGCGATTGATGGAAGAATAACCGGGCAGTAGTTCTGATTTCTCACTGAAATAATGGCTTAAAATAAATAAATAGGTGAAAAGCAAATAAATGATTTTTCTTTTCTTTCTTTCTTTCAAAAGTTTAACTGGTCTGGGGTGGTACCTACCTAGACAGAGTACTGCATAGGAATCCTACTACCAGTAAAAATATATATGTAAATGCTTTTTTCATTCGTCGTCATCGTCGTTTCAGCCTATCACTAGTCCACTGCTGAACATAGGTCTCCCCCATAGATTGCCACAAAAGTTTGTAGCTCTCGTTTTGGGAGGATTCTGCCATAGTTGCCACGCTTGGCAGACGGGTTGGCAACCGCAGTTTGTTTATTCAGATGTTCCAGCAAGATGCTGCTGCCCATCCTTTAGTTTTCATTTTCCCTCTGTCGACTTTTGCGACACCCACGGGATGAGATGGGGTGATAGATTCTCTTAAGCCGCTACCACACGGCCATTATAATATTATCGTTCAACGGCATTTAATTGAAGACCGCGTCGCCTAGTCAGGCTTCGTTTAAAAAAAAAAGTATAATTCATTGATTTTTAAAATAACTCTTTTACCTTTAACTTACAGCCTATTCTATCCTTCTATCTCTCTCTTCTATCCAAGTAGCCCAAAAGGTTTAAAGAAGCATTTGTCGGTAGAATTGAATGCTCTACTTTTTTCATTTACTTCTTCGTCTTCGTCTTTCATTATTTTTCGCTTCATTTCATTGAGGTAGCCGTGTGGTAGCGGCTTAACAGAATCTACCACCCCTTTTCAAACCGTGGGTGTCGTAAAAGTCGACAGAGGGAATATTAAAACTAGAACTTGGGCATGCGGCATCTTCTTGGAACATCCGAATAAATAAACTGCGGTTGCCAACCCGCCTGCCAAGCGTGGCAACTATGGCAAAATCCCTTCAAAATGAGAGCTACAAACTTGTAGCAATCGACGGGGGAGGCATATGTTCAGCAGTGGACTAGTGATAAGCTGAAATAATTATGATGATGATGATTCATGGAGGTATAATTTTTTTGACAAATTGTTTTTGAGAGCTCTCAAGCTTAGATATATCATAAATTCAGTCGGTCTGCTCAAAATAATTTAAATAGACTAGACGAGCAGAACCTAATGGTAAGTGCAGCGTCTGTCCATAACAAATGCTGTTCACCCAGAACATTTCTGTGTGGCACCCTGAGACATCAGTACTTAAGTCTCATATGCCCAGTGACTACACTAGCTCTCAGACCCTTCAGACCGAAACACACACGCACATTGCAGTTTCACGGCAGAATAACTGGTCTGGGGTGGTACCTACCTAGACAAAGTACTGCATAGGAATCCTACTACCAGTAAAAATATAGATTTAAATGCTTTTTTCATTGAAAAAAAAATTCAAACTAGATAATTAAGTAACCTTTCTATAAAATGGCGGAAAATACAGTTCGAATCACGTGAAATCTTACCAAAACAGATAACACAAAGGTATATCTCTATTACGGAATCGTTCGAGCAGTGTCATTGACCTCTATACGCTGACAAGTAGATGGGGCGGGGGTTGCGTGGGTTTTAGGAGTTGATATGAAGGGTGGTTAGCACCCTGATTGTGGATGCGCGTGTACGTTATCAGACGTCGAACGGTAGGGGTGTTCGTCAAAGATTAAAAGGAAAAAAGAAAATAAAAAAGAACTACCCTTGTCAACACGATGAAAATTTAATAATAAAAAAAAAACAAATAATTGTAGGTCGTGGGTGTAGTGGCCCGCCTAATTCCATGCAGACGTAGTCCGGTACTCCCCTGGCGTTCTGCGTGACACGATCTATGTCGGCACCGTCGGGTTGCCAGCGACGCTGAAGGGACGCCGGATGGTGAAAAGACAACGCGGCGTCACGGTCGGCTGGCAGGTGTGCAATTTTTTTCCGGAAGGTAGTTCTGCGATCGCTCGGAATCTAGGATCGAACCTTGGAACGAACCTCGGACCCTGGAAAATGCGTTCCAGGAATTTATATACACTCCATATAATTCCGTCTGGCTGTGACCACCTCTACACAGCGGAATGGGAATAATACCGAGATGTAGAAGTGAGGTGGCCGTTTATGACAGGTCAGATGGAGTTACAATAATAAAGATAGAAGCAAGAATAAAGCTACTCACAAGAAAACATAATAAAAGCTAAATTAATTAATTTAACAAGTAAATAAAATTTACTAAGAATTATTTAATCGTTTAAAGAGTCTAAAGTTAAAAAAGTAAAGTTTCAGCCTATAAATGTCCCACTAATGAGCACAGGCCTCCTCTCATTTCTGAGCGGGTTTTGGAGCTAGGAAGAATCCCGGTGCTCCAATGCGGGTTGGCGGACTTCACATGTCTTCGAAATATTTTTAATTTCTCAGACATGCAGGTTTCCTCACGATGTTTTCCTTCACCGCCGAGCACGTGGTAAGTCAACACTTAAAATTGCAATTAACAATTTTAGTGGTGCCGGCACCGGGAATCCAACCCAGGTCACTCGAGTACTATGAAATTAAAAGCGAGCGCCTAGCCCTTGAGCTACCACGGCTCTTAAAGAGTCTAATACTAAGAAATCAAGAATTATTAAAAGTGGGTTGTATTAGCGAGATAAATGTATATGAAAGCATATAAGCGATTCTAATATAATACAAACTTATTTAAGCTACACAACAAAATAAATTGTACGTTCAACACTTACCCAATATGGGGATGAACTAAAATATAAAGCTGATTGCGAGATTTAAATATGCAACCGAAATGTATGCAGCTAAAGTAGGTACAGCACAACGTACATAAAGTCCGTCAGGAGACGTGTGTGTTTAGGTACACACACGTCTCCTGACTGACTCCTGGCTGAGCGGTGTGCAGAATGGTCGCCCTGGTGAAATGACCGGAGGTAATGAACGCCTCGCGCGGGTCTCGAATCTTCGATTGACGTCACACGAACGAAGACAAAAGAAACGCAGGTGTATGTGTAAATTTATTTTAAATTGAACGCGGGTATGCAGTTTAAAGCTTATTAGTTAATAAATATAAATATAAATTGTAGTGTGTGTGTATGTTAGGTTATATTAATTAAGTAATATCAGGCACGATTGATTGCCAAATTATGATTATGAAATTATGGTAACTGGTGGTAGGATTCCTATGCAGGAATCCGTCTAGGTAGGTACCACCCCAGGGCCAGTTATTCTGCCGTGAAGCAGTAGTGTGCAAACATTACTGTGTTTCGGTCTGAAGGGCACTGAGAGCTAGCGTAATCACTGGGCATATGAGACTTAAGAACTTATGTCTCAGGGTGACGGGCGCAGTGTGGTGCTAGAAATATTCTGAGTAACACAGCATCTGTTATGGGCAAACGTTGCACTTACCATCAGGTGAACGTTTTGCTCGTCTCGACACTTTATCAAATAAAAAAAAAAATGTAACTACAACGTTACTAAGCGACTTCGGTTTGGAACACGTAAGTGTATATTTGTAAGTGTATAATGTAGCGTAAGTGTATCATTTTTTAAAGATAGACGAGACGAGAAATTCGTTCGCCCGATGGTATGTGCAATGTCTCAGTGCCCTTCACACAGATTCACAGTCAACTGGCACTGCGGTGGGTACCTATACAGATTATTGCACAGGAATCCTACCACCAATATGCTTTTACTGAGATTTTGAACAAAGTCCCACAACTATGAATAGGTACACTAACCGGGACCGGTCTTACATACATACAAAATATCACGACTGTATCCCATAAGGGGTAGTCAGAGACTGGGCACTCACTGCAAAAGCAGATGACTGCCACAATCCACGTTACACCAAAACAATATAATGCACTTGGTGTGATAGGTGGTGAGCCCATCGCCACCATGCGCTGTTGGGTGCACAGTGCAGTTTTATTCCTTACTCGCCTTTTACGAGATCCATTGGATGACATGGAGTGGTAGTATTCTTTTAACGAGCCGCCACCACACGGCTATATTGAACTTGGGCATATTAATGGATGAGAATCTACGGTTTGAAAAACACATAATTAATACTGCGAAAAACTGCTTCTACCGGCTAAAAGTACTGTACCGAATTAGGGATGTATTAAAGACAGAGGTGCGGATTAAGTTATGTGAATCATTAGTGTTGGCTAAATTTAATTATGCTGACGCGGTGTTGGGTCCTAGACTCTGCGCATTCAAGGAAACTAATACAGCGTGTTCAAAATGCGTGTGCCCGCTTTTGTTTCAAAATACCCCCACGTACACATGTAACACCTTACGTTAATAGCGCAAGAATGCTTAAAATGGACTACCGTTGGCAATTACATTTTGATACGATACTGTTTGGTACTATTAAATTTAGAACACCTCCCTATCTTTATCATAAATTACGATAGGCACGAGACAATGTGTCGAGTTCTACAAGAGCTTCGGCATACTTGTTGTTGATACCGCTTCATCATTCTGCTGCATTCCGAGGAAGTTTCCGGTACACTGCCACCAAGTGCTGGAATAACCTTCCACCGCCCTTTCAAAATCTGCAATCAGTGCACAATTTTCGAACTAATTATAAATTATTTCTATTGAATCAGCAACTACAATCTTAGCTTTTTAACATTCAATTTAAACTTACTTTTTTTTATTACGGATCCTCCGGTATACGCAGTATTTTTTTTAATTTTTTTTTTCTCTTTTTCGCTTAATTTAATTGTCTCTCTTTAATATGCTCGATTCACAAAGGTTTTTTTCTCTCTCCTCTATACACTAGAAAAAACCTATAAGACTAATATAATAATTTATAGGACGGTAACTAGTTCTATGTTCAGTTACTCGGAATTCGGAGCTCGCGACGAGGTAAAAGAGTAAGTAGTGGGACTACGCATCGTTCATTTTGTGAAATAGTTTTTTTAAATTTTTGTATGATACATCATTTTTTTTTTTTGCTACTGGAAACCGGAAACCGGTAGCCCTCTGCCCGCAAAGAATTAGCATTATCAGTATTTATATATTAATATTTGTGCATGTATGTGTGTTTATGATCATATGTATATATGTGTATATTTATATATATATATATATATATATATATATATATATATATATATGTGTATATGAAAATATTATGTAAGTATATAAATAATTATATAGGATGCCACTGAAAATCAGGGCGAGGTTGTGTTGGGTTAATACATCCTAGCATATCCTGAGTGGCATTCCTTTTTGAAGCATTTCACCATGTACAGATGGATATATAATTTTACCACTTTTTTTTGTTTTATTAAAATTATTTTTTTATTTTTTATTTTCCTTAAATTTAAGTTTTATGGCATTTGTCAAATTGTTGTTCCTTTTTTTTAATTATTAATGTTGTTTTGTATGTTCATTAATTGGAAAATTGTGACCTGTTTTTTTTTTTGTGATTGCTTCAAATAAATATCTCTTTCTTTCTTTCTTTCTTTCTATATATGTCTTTGGATTGCGAATGTGGACACTCTTACATAGGGCAAACAAAAAGATCAGTAAAACCCCGCGTATAAGAACACATAAGCACCGTCCCTCCGGAAAGTCTGCAGTCTGTGACCATGTTCTGGATCATACCAGCCATTACATCAGATTTGATAAACCGCAAATCCTCGCAAGAGAACCTCATCCTACCAAGGATGATTTGCGAGGCTAAAAATAATAATTAAAAGCTAAAGGTACTCCGGGTTAACTATGACATCAGGATATCTGTGACCTTTGTATGTTAAGCGCTCGAAACGTCGGGTTATAAATAGTACAAAATTAAACGAGATGAAATCCGTAAAAATTTGTTTTATTTAAAAGATTTTGTTTTAAACGAATTACTCTATTTATAAACTGAACAATGGAAATGCGCCACCACCCTCAAGCACGACTGAAAAAGACGGTAGCTACCCTAATAAAGACATTAGTATTCTAATTTCAACTCTATCCCCATTTCTTTGAGTACAATTTATTTTAACACATATACGAGGTTTGTTCAAATAAAATATTCAGCGATACGAAAATGAGTTTTCTAGTAAGCGCTTTAAGCCATATTTTCATTTGGCGATACGATTTTTTGTCATTATAAATGATGTGCGATCAAATTTGAATCATACGTTTTTGTGTTAAGGTATATTTTGTTTTGTACGTGAATCGTTACGAATTTTACGCAAAGCAATGCTTCCTTGGGGAGGGTTCAGGCGGTCTCGCAAAACCCTGTATTTCTTCCTTGATCACCCCGGTTCCCTATTTCGTGATCGGCAAAGAAAACGAGGTGATTTTTTGTCTCAATTCCCTTTTCCATGTTTACTATGCTTTAAGAAAAGGCCAAACAATTTCAACAAATCTCTTTTGCAATAAGATATTAATGCTAGGAGTTTTCCTACCTTAGCTCGGAACAACTATCTGTAGACCCTATAATTTCTCTCTCTCTCTCTATAATGTATGTCTCGTGCAGGAATCAAAACCGTGACACAAAGCGCAGATGCCACTGCGCCAACAGAGCCAATTTGCAAGTTGTTTTTATTTTCACTTTGGTATTGTTAATGATTTCTTATATTTATGAGAATATAATACACTTAATAAAACTAATTTTACGAATTTTATCGAATTTTATTTTTATTTATTTACAACCCGACGTTTGGAGCGCTTTACTACACTCGTGGTATTTCACTCAGAATACTTCTGAGTGACACCTCACTGCGCCCGTCACCCCGAGACATCAGTTCTTACGTCTCATATGCCCAGTGGTTACGCTAGCTCACAGTGCCCTTCTAACCGAAACACAGTAATATTTGCACACTACTGCTTCACGGCAGAATAACTGGCCCTGGGGTGGTACCTACCTAGACGGATTCCTGCATAGTAATCCTACCACTGCGCAAAATAAGCTTACAGTGTCTTGAAGTCTTGCAATATTACGCGTGGCCTTTGATTTAATTTTAATAAAATAAAGACCCCGAGCCGGTGGTCTTAAATTTCCCGCCTCGCGAATCATTCTTGGTAGAGGTCGGAGTTCATTTTCAAGGATTTGTGGTCTATGAAATCTAATACATGGCCACAGACTGCAGACTTTCTGGAGCGTCGATGGTTCACGTCAGACATATGTTCTCTTACGCGGCTTTTTGTAGATATTTTTGTTTGCCCTATGCAAGAGAGACCACACCTGTTGTAGAGGGACATTACACTTATCAGATGATAAAACCAGACTTCTTCTTCGGTGGTTTGAATAATGTTCTTATGGAAGCCCGCTTCACAATATAGCCACTCTTGTCGGTGACTCCTCTGACATAAGGTAGAACAGCAGGTACACGCTCGACTGTGGCCGGTTTCACTCGTTTTCTGTGACGCCGGCGCGGAACCCGAAGCTTTTTGTCGTGCAATACTTGCTTGACATGCTGAAACTCGGCGGCCAGGTGTATCCTGTCAAAGATCCCTTGTGCTCTCTGAAATAAAGATTTTCCCACGATAGCTAACTGTGACGTATGGTGATGAGATTCAACGTTCAAACATATGTTAGGATGGACCCTTTTTCTATGCACTGTAACTCAAGGTGTTATTAGAATTCCTAACTACTGAAACATCTAGAAAGGTAAAGAGTTATTTGCCTCTAATTCCATTGTGAATTTAATAAAACTAATTTTACGGATTTTATAGCGTTTAATTTTTAAACTTTTTGAACTATTTATATAATCTACTATACTACTACCTAACTATTTACACACACTATTAACTACTATACTAACTATTTATATAATTTCTATCAAATAAAAACAATTATTTGATAGAAATTCATTACACACTTTTATAAGTGAATTCACTTGGGTTACGTAATAGCCCCACAAATCATACGGTACCATGCCGACTAATCATGTGGTCGGCTTACTTTTTGCGGTTTGGCAAATTCTCTAGCTTTAAGATAGTAGTAAGATACGAGTAAGATGACTGTCCGGCCTCTTAGCTGCCTCGGCTCTATATAATGACGTTTTAAATATATATTTCGATTGCATATAATGTGCAGGCAAAGCCGCCTTTCAAAAGCAACATCAAAAACCTTTGTGGAAGACCTCAAAGAGGAGTCTTAATCCGCCAGAATTAACATTTAAATTGTTCCGTCCATGCCATCTTTAGGGTTGCCAGCACTATATTTTTTTTTATTTGATAAAAGTGACGGAACGAGCAAAACGTTCACCTGTTGGTAAGTGCAACGTCTGCCCTTAACAAATGCTGTATCACCCAGAACAGTCTGACACCACAATGCGCCAGTCACCCTGAGACATCAGTTCTTAAGTCTCATATGCCAAGTGATTACGCTAGCTCTCAGTGCCCTTCAAACCGAAACACGGTAATGTTTGCACACTACTGCTTCACGGGAGAATAACTGGCCCTGGGGTGGTACCTACCTAGACGGATTCCTGCATAGGAATCCTACAACCAGTGCTAAATGAACGACATTTTATTGACATTTGTCTTGATATATACAGTCACGCCCTCCTCCCATATAAGGGGTAGGTAAAGGCCACTCACATAACCCAACTTACGCCGCAGGAAATGTGACGGGTGGCCGACCTGACGGAAACCACGTCACCGCCATTTTGGTAAGAGTCATTCTTACACCCCATTGCGTGCCCACGAGCAGTATAGTGACAGTATTGCGTATCACTCATGCATTTATTTATTTATTTAATAATTCTTTATTGTATTCACCTTTTTAAAAAAAAAGAAGGATTGCAAAGCGCGGACGTAATTCTCTTCCAGTCAACCCAAGGCGTAGAGATATATTGTTGTAGGTGCTTTACACACTAATAGGACTAAAATCAATTATAATTAATGGCATCTCTTAGAGCCGTGGTAGCTCAGGGGTTAGGCGCTCGCTTTAAATTTCATAGTACGCGAGTGACCTGTGTTCGATTCCCGGTGCCGGCACCACTGAAATTGTTAAATACAATTTAAGTGCTGATTTACCACGTGCTCGGCGGTGAAGGAAAACATCGAGAGGAAACCTGCATTTCTGAGAAATAAAAAATATTTCGAAAACATGTGCAGTCCGCCAACCCGCTTTGGAGCAGCGTGGCGGATTCTTCCTAGCTCCGAAACCCTCTCAGAAATGAGAGGAGGCCTGTGCTCAGCAGTGGGAAATTTATAGGCTGAAACTTTACTTTTTTACTTTACTAATGGCATCTCGGTAGGAAAGAGGTAGGTGCCATTCTACTCTGGCGAATAGTTATCGGCCTGTTTGACTTGATACATTAAAATAACGCCGAAGCTAGTGAAGAAGTGAAATTAACTATAATTTATTATTTAGTTACATAATCTACATGATGCTACATAGTGGTGGATAGATTCCTATGCAGGAATCCGTCTAGGTAGGTACCGGCCCAGTGCCAGTTATTCTGCCGTGAAGCAGTAGTGCGCAAACATTACTGTCTCGGTCTGAAGGGCACTGAGAGCTAGCGTAATCACTGGGCATATGAGACTTAAGAACTGATGTCTCAGGGTGACGGGTGCACTGTGACGGGCGCAGTGTGGTGCCACACAGAAATACCCTGCGTGACACGGCATTTGTTATGGGCAAACGTTGCACTTACCATCAGGTGAAAATTTTGCTCGTTCCGTCACTTTTATAAAAAAAAAAAATTTTTTAATCTGGTTCAAAGATTCTTCTTATAATTCTGGCCTCTTTGAGAATTCTGCCAATGTCGAGTAAGTCACGGAAATTATAATAAATAAATCAAATTGTCGATCAACAGTAAAATGATAGTTGACTTTTACTGAAAATTTGCTGGACTGATTGAGACAAAACGACAAGTTCAAAACGATTCTGGTCTTAAATTTTCCAATCACTGTAAACTTTCACGAGCACTACATAATAAACTATCAATATCAAACATCACAACTCAAAATATACACAGTAATTACGAAATGCAATTGTATCACTTTGCGAGTTGACGCCAAAAGTCTATCAAAGTCGTTGCGTGCCATGCCCGAATAAATACTTATTTATTTCCCCGTCCGTACCTTGAACTGCTTACCTCTGCGTGAACTCAATAAGTTACTAAAAATATTGTTAAATTGTTTCCTAATGGGTTATATATCCGTCTAGGTAGGTACCACCCCAGGGCCAGTTATTCTTCTGTGAAGGAGTAGTGTGCAAACATTACTGTGTTTCATAAGTGCAACGTCTGCCCATAACAAATGCTGTGTCATCCAGAACATTTCTGTGTGACACCTCATTGTGCCCATCACCCTGAGACATCAATTCTTAAGTCTAATATGCCCTGTGATTACGCTAGCTCACAGTGCCCTTCAAACCGAAACACCGTAAGTAATGTTTGCAAACTACTGCTTCACGGCAGAATAACTGGCCCTGGGGTGATACCTACCTAGAAGGATTTCTGCATAGGAATCATACCACCATACCTGATGGTAAGTGCAACGTCTGCCCATAACAAATGCTGTGTCACCCAGAACATTTCTGTGTGACACCACACTGCGCCCGTCACCCTGAGACATCAGTTCTTAAGTCTCGTATGCCCAGTGATTACACTAGCTCACAGTGCCCTTCAGACCGAAACACAGTAATGTTTACACACTACTGCTTGATGGCAAAATAACTGGCACTGCTGTGGCACCTACCGAAACAGATTCCTGCATAGGAATCCTGCCACCAGTGACACTTGGGTAGCAGATCCAAGGTTTGAATTCAATCTAGAAAAACATCCTAGGTGTAACAATATAGAGTAAATATTTTTTTTTTATTCCTTAAAGTGATGAAACGAACAAAACGTTCACCTGATGGTAAGTGTAACGTCCGCCCATAACAAATGCTGTGTCACCTAGAAAACCTCTCTGTAACACCACACTGTGCCCATCGCCCTTAGACATAAGTTCTTAAGTCTCATATTCCCAGTGATAACGCTAGCTCACAGTGCCCTTCAAACCGAAACACAGTAACGTTTGCACACTACTGCTTCACGGCAGAATAACTGGCCCTGTGATGGTAACTACCTAGACGGATCCACTTTATTTTCGGAACTAAAGAGGGTCACATGAAATTATCAAATGAGTCACTCGGTGACCAGTCAAAGGTTGCCTATCCCTACCTTAGACACTCCCCCCTCGTCGGTCTGTATATTGTAGAACATCGACTACGAAATCTGGATCAGATTATCGATACTACGAAAATCGAAATACTATCTTTCGGCTGACGGATCGCCCCTTTCCCATCACGATATCACCCTGCACTAAACATTCATTCTATCGCTTGCCTATGGATCCGAAAGAAGGCCGTCCGTAGAAGTCCCATTCGAAGTAATTTGGTAGTGGAGTTTAAGTTTGACGTCCGTCGTTGCTTCGAATCTATCCGAAGCATTGTACTTCGATTTTCGTAGTAAGCCCCTTGGTGTCTGTGATTAGTCGCCATATGTTGGAGACCACAAGCTTTTTCCAGCATTTTATATGGTCGTACCTTTAAGCCATCGTCGGGGTGAGATATGAGATCTACCACTGCCACGACTTTCTCATATTAAAACGTGCAACTCGGCAACTTAACTGGTAACTTAACTGAAGCGAAACTTTTTACATATATATGAAACTAGCTGCGTCCCGCGGTTTCACTCGCTTATATTACGACCTATTTGAATCGGATTTTGAGGTTTTCATTATTTTCCGCGAAGCCTAATTATTTTTCAAAAATTAAAGGAGCTTAAGTTACCCGCTATAATACCAGCTATCTCTCAGTGAAAGTCCCGTAAAAATCGGTCAAGCCGTTTCGGAGATTAGCCGGAACAAACAGACGGACACGCAGACAATATTTTTTTCAAATGGCTTTTTTTTCTTAGAATTACTGTGTACACTTTCATAATTGAGTAAAAATCTGTTATTTTGTAATTACCAACAGACACATCAATTTTATTCATTTGTATGTGAAAATGTAATTAAAATAGAAATGAAAAAAGCCCAGCCGGATCCGACTTTATTGCTAAAATACAATTTGTTGGATTTCGGGTCTGGTTGCATTGTGATCGCCACCGCATCCTACTGACACTGCATCCAAGTCTACCTCCAATCTTATACGTTATATAGTGCACGAGTAGGTTAGGACGAGTCAGAGACGAGTGCCTCTGTGTTTGCGCGTACAATTACGGCACTATAACATCTCCTGCGCAGTAGTTACCCCCGACTGCAATCGGAATTTGTTGTCGTGATCGAATTCTACCAGGAGGACATTATTCATTCAATTGAAATAAATTCAAATAAAGAATTAAGCAATTAGTAATTAACTGATAAATTGAGAATAACAGAAACGTTGGGCAAAAATACGACCTAAAATTATACTGCGATAGGGCTCAAAGAAGTTTGACATCAAAAATAAAATAAAAATATCAAACGACTAAGTAACAACCCTATTTAGTAACAGGTAGGCACTTGGCAACGAATTTAACTTGCAAAACGCTTCGCCCGTCCAGGGCTTGAGTCTTTTATAAAACATAGATATTTGAGCTGTAAATTATTTTTACTCTGCGATCTACTCGATGGTTTAAAAAAGAAGATTTCTGCGCTCCTCATAATGCGTATGAGTTAGGCGTGCTCCATATCGTTACAAAATATTTTTTTTTTTATTTTATTTCATAAAGTGATGAGACTAGCAAATCGTTCACCTGATGGTAAGTGCAACGTCTGCCCATAACAGATACTGTGTCACCTAGAAAACCTCTCTGTAACACCACACTGTGCCCGTCACCTTGACGCATAAGTTCTTAAGTCTCATATGCCCAGTGATTACGCTAGCTCACAGTGCCCTTCAGACCGAAAAGCAGTAATATTTGCACACTACTGCTTCACGGCAGAATAACTGGCCCTGGGGTGGTACCTACCTAGACGGATTCCTGCATAGAAATCCTACCACCAGTAAATTCTTCAATTCTTTCACTTTAATTATCTGTTACACTCTCATCAGCATGCATAAATAAGATATATAATATGCCATCAAGTAGATAATATAATAGACTTTAATACTTATCTAAATTTTTTTCGATTCGTTTTTTTTAATTATTTAAAAATAAATACATTTCCAAGTCCAAGAACTGCGATCTGTCAATTACGTTGTATGAGACCCCTTAACATGATAATGACACGGAATCAGTTCAGTGTTTAGATGCAGTCTATCACGAAAATATTAACTGTTTGTTGGTAAACCAACGTTTCGGAGTTCAACCATGAAGGTTGTAATCAGCGTAGATGCAAAGTTATTGGGAATAGAACGTTACGAAGTGATGATACGTGATAAGTGGTTACTGTGGACAAAGAGACCATGCTTTTCATTTTGTATCCATAATTTACTTGTAGCTATTCTGCTCTGAAGCAGTAGTGTGCAAACATTACCGTGTTTCGGTTTGAAGAGCACTGAGAGCTAGTGTAATCACTGGGTATATGAGACTTAAGAACTGCTGTCTCATGGAGACGGGCGCAGTGTGGTGTCACACAGAAATGTTCTGGGTGACACAGCATTTGTTACGGATGGACGTTGCACTTATTATCAGGTGAACGATTTGTTCACCTCGTCAGTTGCTTCCTTAATAAAAATCTGTCTAACAAAATTCAGTAAAAGTAAACTCATATCGATGTTCTTAACTTTGAAGTATTTAATTGCTTATTCCTAAACTATATTTATGCTAGAAGATACTACTTCTACACTGGCAGAAAATTTACTACTGTTGCCAAAGGTTAAAAAAAATAATCTGGATTTATTTTTAGTAACAGTAGTAAACTTTTGCCAGTTTCAAAAAAGCATGTTCAATAATATTTATAAAAATAAATATAAAAATTAATATTTTAGTTTCTGTCTGCGATTTCGCATTAAAGACGTTTTCTTGCAGGATACCAAAATCTCTCTGTTCTCTAATCTCTCTCTAATCTGTTTCGGCTAATTTCCAAAACAGCTCAAACCATATCGATAAGTTGCATTGTTCAATCTTCAAATAAGTAGCAGACTTCAAAGTTTGTAAGAACATAGATAGTCAAATTATAGTAAACTTTTTTTGTTGGACTGATGGAGACAAATCGATAAGCTCAATTTCGGTTTTGAATTGAATTTATATTAAACATCAAACTCAAAATATAACAAAGTTCAATAAAAAAACACAACCGCCATTTTTGTTTGGCGCCAAAAAGCTATGTTCTGGAGTTATTCGAATTATAGTCAGGGTGGACGTAATCTTGCGTAGTTTTTTTTTACTATATTATAATCTAAATGACAAAAAACAATTTACTTGAATTATGCGCGTAAATAAGGGGTTCTGGATCGCCCTAAAAAGCTTTTTAGGTCATACCGTACTTTTAATGGAAAAAAGGGGTGATTTGGGCTCAAAGCGACACACTGTCCGGTCACACACGGATATATTACGTTGGGTGCGTTTCCCGCGGGTTTGTACTGGTATACAATTACAAGTGGTAAAAATTGGGGTTTTTTTTTCTTAATTGTTACTTTTTATTTTCAACTTCTCAGTTATTTTTACTTTTTTTTCTTAAATATCATATACTTACAAGTTTTTTTCATTATTATTAAATGTTGAATACATACATACATTTAAATAAAACTATTTTTACGGATTTTATCGCGTTTAATTCTGAACTATTTTCCCGACGTTTCGAGTGCTTTACAACACCCATGGTCACGGAAGGAAAATGACAGATGTCCTGATGTCATAGTTAATCCGGGGTACCTTCAGCTTTTAATTATTATTTTTAGTCCGATCTACGCAGAAATAGCTTACTGTGTCTTGAAGCCTTGCTATGCTTGGTTTTTAATTTTATTTTATTAATTATAGGATCCCAAGCCGGTGGTAATACCCAACCATCTTCTTTGAAATTAGGATGTTTTTTAATTTCAATAGCCTCCGCAAGGATCCGCCTTTTGCAAGGATTTGTGGTTTATCAAATCTGATGTAATGGTTAGGATGTTCCAAAACATGGTCACAGACTGCAGACTTCCTAGAACGACGATGCTTCACGTCAGCTATAAGTTCTTTTACACGGGAAAAAGAACATAACCGCGAGGCCCGTAGAAAATTGTTTTATTTAAATGTGTAGTGGTAGCGGCTTAAGAGAATCTACCACCCCATCTCATCCCGTGGGTGTCGTAAAAGTCGACAGAGGGAAAATGAAAACCGGAAGATGGGCAGCAGCATTTTCCTGAAACATCTAAATAAATAAACTGCGGTTGCCAACCCGCCTGCCAAGCGTGGCAACTATGGCAAAATCCCCCAAAATGGGAGCTACAAACTTTTGTGGCGATCTATGGGGGAGGCCTATGTTCAGCAGTGGACTTATGATAGGCTGAAACAGAAACAGGTAGCATTCGCGTCAAATTAAATAAATCATTATACAGTCACACCTTTTCCCATATAAATGGTATGCAGAAGACACACACATTTTCGTAGCGAAGCGAAACGTAACGGGTGGCGACCGACCACGACGCCGCCATTTTCGCACGAGCCAACAGCGGTATAGAATAGAACAGAATATTTTTTTATTCAATATAGATCATTTACATAATACTTATTGAACGTAATTTTTTTTAAACTACACTGGTTCGCAAAGAAATGCCTCTGTCCTGGGAAGAACCAGTAAGAAACCCAGCGGGATTTTTTTTTCAGTCATTTTAAATATACAATTACAGCAGTTTTATAAAGATGTAGAAATAGCTTGGCAGCGATCACCTCATTCCCAGGTGTTATCATCATCCATGTATTCTTAATATTATAATAGCCCTTCTTAAAAAGTCTTTGTTTAACAAATAGTTTGAACTTTTTTATTGTTTCAACATAGCATATTCTGGTACTATTCTGCACGAATAGAGGCTGCCCGTACAATACCTTAGTCGCCTCTCACGACACCTCAGTAGGAAAGTTGTTGGTGGTATTCTATTCTGCCTTATTTTCTTTTATATATATATTATGCCTCATTACTATATTAAATTAATATTATAAAATAATTAATATTATAAAATAATATTATAATATTAAAGAATACATAGATGATGATAACCCCTGGGAATGAGGTGATCGCCGCCAAGCCATTTCTACATCTTTATAATACAGTTATTGTACATTATTTTAAAAATGACTAAAAAAAAAAGCCCGCTGGGTTTCTTACTGGTTCTTCCCAGGACAGAGGCATTTTTGCGAACCAGTGTAGCTTAAAAAAAAATGACTTTCAATAAGTATTATGTAAATAGTCTATATTGAATAAAAATTTATTCTATTCTATTCTATTCTATATATTCTGCCTTAATCTGCCGATAGGTGTCCCTATCGGCTGGTATTGAACGAGACTAAGAAATTCTGATTTTACTATTCTGAAGTTTCGAGCGTTTTGCAACACCCATGGTTACGGGAGTTGATTATGTTCGTCCCCACCATTGTATCAGATTTGATAGACCGCAAATGCTTGCAAATGGACACCGGCTCCTGCCATGGATTCGATTCACATACATACATACATAAGATCACGACTGTATGCCATAAGGGGTAGTCAGAGACTGGGCACTCACTGCAAAAACAGATGACTGCCACAATCCACATTTCACCAAAACAATATAATTGGTGTGATAGGTGGTGAGCCCATCGCCACCATACGCTATTGCGTGTACAGTGCAGTTTTATTCCTTACTCCCCTTTTACGAGATCCATTGGATGAGATGAAGTGGTAGTTCTTTTAAAGAGCCGCCACCACACGATCTGTAATACAGATATATTATCTGAAAAACTCCAATAATCTCACAGGAATTTTGATCGGAACTTCTGTCAATAACTTATTGATAACCACGTTTTACTGGTGGTAGAATTCCTATGCAGGAATCCGTCTAGGTAGGTACCAGGTTTGCACACTACTGCTTCACGGCAGAATAACTGGCCCTGGGGTACCTACCTAGACGGATTCCTGCATAAGAATCCTACCACGTTAGGACAATAGTTAAAAATAAATGCTGAAAAAGGCGTGAATTTTAGTTTTGTATTTTGACACTTTATCAAATAAAAAAAAATATCCATACTTACCATAAAGTCAAAGTCAAGGTCAAAATTTCTTTATTCAGTTTAGGCTTGTATAAAGCTCTTATGAATATCAAAATCTACACCGGTTCAAATAATAAGACCTTCTCAGAGAAGAACCGGCAAGAAACTCTGAAGTGTTTCTTTTTTTTCAATGCCATATTACATGCCATTTATAAGTTATATAATCATTTCATGTCATGTCATTTATAAAATGACATCTTAAATTTAGTAGGCAGGGGGTTTGCAAGTGCAGAGTAAGAGTTATTTCAACACATCTCTGTGCTCTATGTAATGATCTATTTTATAATACGATTTTTCCAATAATGTCTTCGTGACAAGTTTATGAAATTCTATGTCAGTCACACTTTTAGGAATTTTATTATAAAATTATATAGACCTACTAAGAAAATATTTTCTAGTTTTGGCCAACCTATACACAGGAACCTCTAGCGCGTCACCTCGGCCCATTCTACAGGTTACAGTCACTTTTTTATTAAATAAATACGTGTGTTTCCGTACGTACATTCATCATCATCATCATCATCATTTCAGCCTATTACAGTCCACTGTTGAACATAGGCCTCCCCCATAGATTGCCGCAAAACACGGTCCTGAGCCACCTGCATCCATCGACTTCCCGCAAAACCGTGCAGGTCGTCGCTCCATCTAGTGGGGGGTCGCCCTACGCTGCGTTTGCCGGTACGAGGTTGCCACTCGAGAACCTTTCTTCCCCAGCGGTTGTCGGTTCTACGAGCTATATGGCCGGCCCATTGCCACTTCAGCTTGCTAATCCTAAGGGCTATGTCGGTTATTCTAGTTCTGCTGCGGATAACATCGTTGCGGATTTTATCTCGCAGAGAAACTCCGAGCATAGCCCTTTCCATAGCTCGCTGCGCGACTCTGAGCTTCCTCATGCGGCCTGCAGTGAAGGACCACGTTTCGGTTCCGTAAGTCATCACTGGCAACACGCACTGGTTATGTAATGTATAAATTATGTTATGTTTTACTGTACGTACATTATATTCTCATAAATATACAAAGACTGAAGTGTCAAAATATTAATATCCTTGAATAGTTCTCGTAGAGACTCGCGAGGACCCAAGTTATATATTGCTCGTAATGTTGTCTCATACTAATATTATAAATGCGAAAGTAACTCTCTCTGTTTGTCCGTGTGTCTGTTTGTTACCTTTTCACGGTTCAACCACTGCACCCATCTTGACGAAATTTAGCACAGAGATAGCTTGCGTCCTGGAGAACGGACATACCATACTTTTTATCGCAGAAAAAATATATTTCAGGCGGTGTATTTAAAAATCCTACTTCCTCGCTGACGAAGCGCGGGCATCATCTTGTATAATATACTAGGTGGATTGAAAAGTACTCGGCCTAACACAGATCCATTCAATTCTAAAAATCAAATCTACCCACATTATTTAGTTCAGACTAGTTCATTGTGTGAAGTTCGAAACGTGTGCGATAATTAGTTGTGATTTTTTAAATTTATTAACAAAGTAATCGGTCATAATTTCCGCGAATGGAGCAAATCGAGCAGCGTGCCGTCATTAAGTACCTCCATAAGAAGGGGCTATCATCAAAAGCCATCCATGATGACATGGTCAGTACATTAGGCGATTGTGCTCTGTCATATTCATCCGTCAAAAAATGGATAGCAGAATTTAAGCGTGGTAGAGAGAGTGTGAAAGATGAACCCCGCTCTGGAAGGCCTTCGACGTCAACTACTGACGAAAATATTAAAAAAGTACTTGATTTAATAATGGGAGACCGCAGATTAAAAATTAGAGAGATAGCCGAGATTATAGGCATCTCTTATGAACGAACTCAAAACATCATTGTCAACGAGTTGGGTTTCCACAAGGTGTCTGCGAGGTGGGTTCCGCGACTGCTTTCAGTTGAACAAAAAAGGACGCGATTGACTATTTCACGCGTATGTTTGGAGTTATTTGAAGCCGATGCAGATGATTTTTTGAATCGTTTTGTTACTATGGACGAAACATGGGTTCATTACTGTACACCGGAAACAAAACAACAATCAAAACAGTGGAGAAGACCTGGTTCACCACCCCCTAAAAAGGCTAAGTCGATTTAGTCGGCAAATAAGGTGATGGCTTCAGTATTCTGGGACTCGAAAGGTGTGATTATGATTGATTATCTTGAAAGGGGTCAAACTATAAACTCTGATTACTACTGCACCTTACTACGTCGTTTACGAGAGGAAATAAAAGAAAAACGTCGAGGAATGCTCAGAAGAAAAGTCCTGTTTCATCAAGATAACGCCCGTGTTCACACGTCAGTACAGTCAATGGCTGGAATTCACAACTGTGGCTTTGAACTGTTACCGCATCCGCCGTATTCACCTGATCTGGCACCATCAGACTTCTTTCTGTTCCCTAACCTAAAAAAGCACTTGGGAGGTCAAAGATTTTCGACAAACGACGAGGTCAAAGCAGCTGTAGACGCATATTTTGACTCTAAGGAAGAATCATTTTTTTTTAACGGTCTAAATGCTTGGAAGGGGAGGTGGCAAAAGTGTATTGAACTTGATGGTGATTATGTAGAAAAATAAAAATATAACTGATTTAGTATGTGTTTATTTTCTTGGTTAGGCCGAGTACTTTTCAATCCACCCTCGTATCATGGTAGGATTCCGTCCAGGTGATCGTCTCAGGGTGACGAGCGAAGTGTGGCAACACACAGAAGTATCCTGAGTGACAGATCATTTGTTTCGGGCAGACATTACACTTACAGGTGTAAGTGAAGTGAAGTCCTTTTTCGAAAAGATCGAGAAGTTCTCATCTGTCCACTATATACTATAGCTTTGCGCATACTAAAACACCCGGAACAACTATCTGCAGGCTATGCAAATATTTGTATCGTCCGAGAATTGAACCCGCCACTCATAACACAGAAACCAATAGCTTATCCACTGCGCCAACTGATCCGGTTATTTTTATTACTATACATTTCTCTTTTTTTTAAATAACGCTGCCTTACACTAGTATTTCTACTGTATCGTCAGTTTTACATACATACATACATAGAGCCACGCCTATTTCCCATAGGGGTAGGCAGAGACCACATCTTTCCACTTGCTACGATCCTGACACGCATCGTTCGTTTTACAGACATAAATTATATAAGTAAATTACAACTCAACGAGACTTGAAAACCAACAATTTGTGTTTTTGAATATATGCCGCGGCGTAGGAGTCAGGTACTGTGACCAATACGCCAAGCGGTCGGTTTCTATATTAATATAGCAGTTTATGTGTATATTTTTATATATATTATATTTAATACATCTGTACACTCGATGGCACGTACGGAAGACAAGCGTCCGAGGTCTTAGAAAACGAATTTCCTTCCGCTATATGCTGAAATAGAGACCTTATTTGACTTCACGTTTTCGTTCTTTTTTTTTCTTTTTTGTTAATTTTTTTCCTCTCTTTTCAGATTCGCTCTTTTTTTAATATTTTATTGTGTATTTCGTTTGTGATGTCAAATAAAATAACTTTTCTTTCTTTATTTCTTTCATTCTATCAAACACATTTTTTTTGTCGCATTTTATTCGTTATGTACAATTTTTCACAAGATATATCTGAATTCCATTAGTAAAATACTACAAGGATTTCGGACCGCTACGGATTTTGGGGTCATATGGAATGAGCACAAAGGAATTTCGTTTCTTGAAAGAGACGGTGATATCAAAAACGTGGTTGCTGTATTCCCAAGCGCGTAAAGTTTAAAACCGCGCAACACTAACTGTGGAGGAGGAGCGAAGGGAACCCAGTTACGCCGAGCTCGAGTCCCGGGGACCCCGGGATCGATGTTGCCTTGTATCTGGTTTTTTCGGACACTATACTAACTGGGAGGGGTGAACGAACGGGGTTATGTAAGGCGCGGGTCGATAGCGCGAGACATGCGCGCACCCCGGCCCGGCGTGAGGCATTAACGCTCGCGCGCGCCTCCACGACGGACGTGCCCTGTTTTATTTTTACCGCGTTTTTCGTTTCCCTTTCGTTCTTTCCGTTTATGATTTGAGCCAAGATGTCGAAGGGCGACAGCGAACAACAGAACGGCTCCGGCGAGGAGTCCAAGACCAACCTCATCATCAACTATCTCCCACAAAGCATGACGCAGGAGGAGATAAGGAGCCTGTTCTCGAGCATCGGCGAAGTGGAATCGTGCAAGCTGATCAGGAACAAAGGTGCGGCGTTCCCTGACGCCCTCAACCACGCTCTACACGGTGGCGGTCAGAGCCTAGGCTACGCGTTCGTCAACTACCACCGACCTGAAGATGCCGAGAAGGCGATCGCCACCCTTAATGGACTGCGCCTGCAGAACAAAACAATAAAGGTTTCCTACGCCCGGCCAAGCAGCGAAGCCATCAAAGGCGCGAACCTATATGTCTCCGGGTTGCCGAAGACTATGACGCAAGCGGAACTGGAGCGGCTGTTCAGTCCGTACGGACGTATCATCACATCGCGCATACTCTGCGAGAACTCGGGCGGCAGGCCGTTCACCGGAGGCGAGCAAGGCCTGTCGAAAGGAGTCGGATTCATACGCTTCGATCAACGAGTGGAGGCGGAACGGGCAATACAAGAGCTGAACGGGACAGTGCCGAAAGGGGCGACAGAGCCCATCACTGTGAAGTTCGCGAACAATCCAAGCAATAACGGGAAGGCGTTAGCACCGCTGGCGGCTTACCTGCCCGCCGCGCTCCGCTTCCCCGCGCCGTTAGGACGCTTCAGTTCAGGCAAGTCCCTCCTAGCTATCAATAAAGGTCTACAGCGCTACAGCCCGCTGGCCGGCGAGCTGCTGGGTGGCGTGCTGCCCGGCGCGGTCGGCTCCGAGTGGTGCATCTTCGTGTACAACCTCGCCCCAGAAACCGAGGAGAACGTTCTCTGGCAACTGTTCGGCCCGTTCGGCGCCGTGCAGAGCGTTAAAGTGATTAGAGACCTGCAAACCAACAAGTGCAAAGGCTATGGGTTCATCACGATGACGAACTACGACGAGGCGGTCGTCGCGATACAGTCCCTGAACGGTTACACGCTCGGGAACAGAGTGCTGCAAGTCAGCTTCAAGACCAACAAGATCAAGACGATCTAAGAGGGTCGTCCCGCACTCGGCCTAGCTGGACGCTAGGACGGCACAGCAGGCGCGCACCCATACATACGTAAATCACAGCCCGAACCGACACCCAACTGTCTCGATAAAAACGACACTTGGACCTGATCTAATCGTGTCTTCCCTGATTTTAGACAACCCCCTGGCGGCGGACGCCGGCGGGTATTTTGTTAACATTAATTATTTGATAGAAAATGTAATCGACTAGATATAGCGGGCTCTTTGTTCAGCGTTGTACAGCTATATGTACGAATTGGGTTAAGTGTTTCAGGAAATCAAAATGGCGGAACTGAGCGGCGCTGCGCCGCGCATGTCCGGTTAAGATGGCGGACGCTGAATGAAGGGCCGCGACAATGCAATAATTAGATACGAGGCATTAAATGCAATATAACACTTCGGCCTGAGACAACCGTACATATTCGTCATAGTTAATATACTGACAATCAACTTCGCTTATGAAAGGTTGTGGTAAACGAGAAAATAGTTTTTCGAATATAAATAAATAATAATTAGCAATAATAGCCTAAAGCTATGCTCCCATTTAGACGTTCATATCTTAACGATCGCAGGGCGGCCGACTCCGCGACTCGAGATTTGCCAATGTTTATACAATGCTGCACCGGAGCGGCCGGCGCGAAGCTAAAATACTGTTATATTGTTAAAGATTCGAAGAATATATATTATCTATACGTATATTTTAATCATTATATTAATCTAATTAAGGATGAAAACTAATCAAAAACTGTGATAGGTTTTGATAAAATTTTAAAAAAATAATAACGAAAGAACGGGGTGTGACAGAGTCTGAGGGCGCGTAGCTCCTTAGTGGCCGGCCGCAGGGCCACCGGGGCGGCTAGGTTAGTTTTTGAGATACGTTTTGATGAGATAACGCGAGGAAGAGATTACGCTCTAGTACATACAGCCTGCGGTGTCAGCGGATACGGATTTGACACACGAAGCGGGAGGGAGATGGGGAAAATCGATTCAGCTGTTCTGGGCAACGAGAGGGACGTGGGGGCGCCGCCGTCCCCCTCACCGTGGCCCTCCGGAGGGGTGCACCCCCCACCTGCGATAGGAGGGCTCCGTTTGCGGAACTATGGTGCGTACTAGTCTAACGATTTCATAATAAAAAAAAAATCGATGTCTTAACATATGATCGGTACCTGCTAAAATAATAATGTATGGATGCGAACCTGCGTCTATTCGAAGTAGGCTTTAATCGTCTAGTTTAAATGGAAATTTGTAAATAGGATATTTGTTTAATGAAAAAAAATATATAATAGTACTTAATCTCGCCGCGTCTGGAAACACGCCACACTTGAACCACAAATACTTCGACCCAAAAAGACCTATTGATGAAACATCGAACTTGAATAGATTAAAATATCGTGCCGTCCTAACGACCCTACGATTTTTGTAAAAAAAAATATATACTTAATATATGTAAAAACAGTTTTGTAACATTTCAAATATTAACTAATAGGTACTCATTACATACCAAAGGAGATTAAAATTTACAAGTATTTATATATTTATTATAAATGTAAATCGTGCAATAACTGATAGCCAGTAATTTAATAAAAATATATTAAACAAATTGACTCGAAGAGACGTTAGACATAATGTCGATGTGGATTGAAATATAGCCACATTTACTATTTATTGTACTCTATTGGTTTATCCGGGCTAGAGCCTCGCAAACGCTCACAATTTACATTTCTTTAAAAAGAAAAACGCAAAAAAAAAAACTATTTCAGCTTTATTTTAACAGCTTCAGTATGCTTGACATTCCGATTTAAATTTAGTATTAATATGTTTTATTATTAGGTATACTGTAATAATTTAGATCAATTGTGAGTTACCAATAAGTTTACGGATGTCACTTTGACGTTTAGGAAGGTCAGTTTTCCCGCCCAGGTGACGTTCGAAAACACGTAAATGTTTGGTTTTAAATTAATGTAATGGATCGTAATGTTGGTGAGGACTTTCGATTCGATTGGTGGGAGTGTTATGCACAAGTTTTGCAAACCTAATATACTTAAGCTATCGTAGCGACGTCTCTTAGGTTAAACATAGTTGTTGTATTTTGTGTTTTGGTGCAACATAAGCATTTCAAGTATTCTCTAGTCAGTTCCTTAAACGCGGAATGTATATTAATTAATATTTTGAATAGTTGGACTTGATGTTGGTATTAATAATAATTTCTCATGATTCTTTGTTCGTAGTTTCACTCTCTATAATTTAGTGTACGTAAAAATTGATTGTATTTTACTTGTATAACTATATTAGGCGTGCATTTGAATTTTTTAAAAGAATTTTTGGTATTATGAATTATGATTCGATGATTCGGTGAGGTAACCTAAATTGATTTATTTATTAGGGAAATATATCGGGCGATTGATCGATATTGGGAATAGAAATGTTGATACCCACGGGTGTTTGATGATATTATTTTGGATGGGGAATGCATTACAATTTATATCCGTTCCGTTTTGGTTTTTTTTTTGTGTGAGAACGTAAATCGTTTGGAACGAAACAGAAAACACCAATGTTAAAAACTCATCGACTTTTTAGATAATAAATAATGATAAATGTGAAAATGCAAAATATTTTGGAGTGAACTGTTGGTTAAGTGTACGATTAGGTATACAGTCACTTAGTGCGGGCAATTAGTAGAATGTTTTGTGTGTTTCCCTTCTTCATTCGGTAATAATCGGTAATGAAAGTTTAAAGTAATTAAATAATAGTGCTCAATAGTTTAGATGCTCGTGAGCCTGATAGTGACGTAAAAAACTGGAAAAGCAATAACGTAAATTGTGAATTTTTAATCCATAACACGCTACAATATTATTAACCTAATATTTTTATATGTATTTTAAAAATATACTGTAATTCATATCTTCATAGCTGTAAGCGGCCAACTTGCAAAACGTTCTACTAATAGAATATTTATTAAGGCCTTGACAACTACCTATCCAAAATGGCGTCGTTTCGCGGTTTTTTCCGCGAAGAATTAGGATAAGAAATAACTCGTTTGAGGATCAATCGATAAGCAATATTGGCACGTTGTTGGCAGTTATCAAGGTCTTAATTATCTCTGTTAATTCCACAACCCTACTTTAAATAGTATTATGGATAGTGAAGGGAGATTTTAATGTACCCCAGTAAGTGACAAGGGATAATCAGACCTATTATCAATAGCATAACGGCTACTTTTTGAACGGTGTTTTGAACATTTTTTAAATAATTAAAGAATAATAATATTATAAAAAATAAACGTAATTAATTGGCAACCCAGAAACAATACTCTAAATACGCATAGGCTAATTGACATTGAGGCTGTGAAAATTAGCAAAAATAAAATAAAAATACACGTGACGATTGACCTTAATTAATTAAATTATTGGATTAAGCGGGTTCGCGGGACGAAGGAAAAATGTGACTTTTTAATGTTCGGCAGAAATGTCATGTGAGTGTCTAAATTCTGTGCCATTGAGTGATGTTTCATAAACAACAAACATTAAGACGCATGAAGATCTAAATCACAGAACTGGATCTCGCAAAAATTGATAACAGACTTGTCTTGTATTACTTTACTCCCTCTTATCACAATATAGGGGTTACATAAATTTTTGAACAGATAAGCGTCATTTTTACAACAGCGCGATTTAAACAAAATTATAATATCAATATTAACTCATATAACATTTCTGCGCTTCGTTTAGCGAATATATCATGATATCACGCGTACAACAAACATGGTTAATGGCCCTATAATAAGTAAATCAATTAATTATTCCGACGAAATTGCGTGAGCGTTCAACTGTCCAAAAAAACTGAATATGGTGATAAAATGGTGGTGGGAGGAGCATTTAGCATTTTTCTATGCATGTGTATGAAGCTTTCTCATGGTGTATAGGTGAAAAGGAACCGCCTTAGTCTCGACCATATGCACAAATGTAAACAAAATGGCCGAGCCCTACGCGATTCCGATAGTTTAGTCACAAATTGATGAAATGAAATCTTCCATAGGAAATAAATACGTAAGTTACACGTTTTACACGTGAAAATGTTTCAACCCGTTGTGTTGAAATATTCAATGCGGTATCTAGTCAATGCTCAATACAATAAGCTGCATTTAGTGTTGTGACACAACTTACGATTTATCGATACCCGAGCACCTATCGATAACGAGTAACGATTGAAACATTTTTCACGCGTGAACAACTCGAGACATCGACTAAATGTGTTACTTCATACGTCAAAACGCTCGTGAGAATTTAATGCATGGCATAACACCTTTTCAATGCTGCGCGGCTATATTGTTGTAAAATTATTAAAAATAATTTAATAAAGAAAAACTACGTTTGCTCATCAGGTACTTCCTCGTCTTTTGGATCTGTTTCTCTAGTAGTTAGCTTTTAGTCGTATACTGCTAATAGTTTTATAATGTTATAGCCTTTCGCGGCACCTTTAACCTAAACCCATAATCATCATCACATCCGGCGGATAAAACAAGGCGTTGTATAAAAAAATCTTTAATTTTTTACAAGTCTAATTATTTTTTTAATTAATCTAGTCGAAACCATGTCAAATAACTACGTTTGATTTTTTTTTGCATAAAAGCTCTGATATGTTTATGAAATAAAATATTATTATTTAAACTGTATTATTGTCGTATCGTGACTAAATTTTTAATTATTTATAAATTGTTTCGTCTATTTATCCGCCATATTTAATTATAGACAGTGAAAAATCGGTAATGAACGATGGACGGTATTCTCTAAAATTGTGTTTATGCTCCCGATCGTAAACAAAATATTACTTACAATAGTGATGTAACACGTGTAAGCTTACAAACAAGTCGGGTAAACTGCAGAATGCAATAAATATGTAAATAAAACAATATCGACATCGGTCCGGCTTCGAGTAAGCGAATTATAACCGAATAGTTTCGAATTTAAAAAATAAATAAATTGATAATTTAAAGAGTAACATCGTAAAATATCAATTTCACTGTCTATTTATTAGGTTATCGTTTTCGGTGTTGATTCCTCTATTAAACTGCGTTTAACTGGTTCGTTCCCATTACGTAACGATGTAAAACTGTGTTGATTATTTGTATTCCATCCCTCGAAGTAACAGTTACAACGAACCATAATAAAAATTTATTGTCATGGTCAGTTCATTGCATATCTAAGAGTTTTGTCTTCTTGTTGATGGCTTCATGTGCTAACCTCTTATTTACATGCTATATCTTCTCTCTCTCTCATTTTCTCTTTCCCTCTTCTTCTATTAGTCTTAGTCACGATCTTTGCACATTTAGAGCAGCTTCAATTAGTAAAAACTCTAAGAACGATATATCTAAAAAAGCAATGCGAGCAGTTTTTTTTCATCCTTCCTCAGATTATTGCTCAAATTATCGATATACAGCGAAATGTTTCATAAACATTATCGTAACAATATCGATGTAACGTGATGGGAACAAACCTACAGTAACATGCAGAGTAGTATGTGATACCTACACTTAGTGCATAACCGTAGTAAATACTTTTCATAATCCCATGAAAATAGTCTAGATCAAGAGAATTCCTATGACTTATCCGAGGTCGATAAAACGCATCACTCGCCCGTACTTCCAACAGACTAAAAATCATAACTTTAGTAAATAATTAGACAAAAATGCATCGTAAGATAATTAAGAGTCTCAAATATTAAAGTATTGTATAAGTATTTTAACAATTTCAACGTTAAGATGTACTAGACAATGAAAGCAATCATTATTTATAATGAATAAAAAATAATAAAATTATCAGGTCAGCCATTTTCTCGTTCATAGCTGACTTACACTTTGATACAACGTATTTTATAGAGCGGGGAAAAATAAATTTCTTGAAATAACAAAAATGAAGCACTTAAGATCTTCCGGTATATAAATGAAGTGTTGAGATTTCTTTTTTGTCTTTTATGGTTAATTAAAATTAAGAGATAGGTGTCTGTGTTGATCGTATTTAACAGATTTAGTTGATATTGTACGGCCGGCGACACAGATTGTTACGTGATTTGTGAGAATCCCAAGTGTATTTAGATGTTATTTACCAGTGACTATGTCTGCAGTTGAATGCAGTTATAAATAGCGTGACAAGCCGTGTCGTCGCCATCTAATAATTAGATATTTCTATATACTTATCGTCTATTTAAATCATTACCTCTATTTCATTATAGCTTTTGTGGGGAAGATTTGATTTGCACAAGAAATAGTAGTGGAGAAAGGTCGACACTAAACCTGATAATTTGTCCGGTTAGCGCTTGCGACCGTTCTATCGTTAAAATTAACAATGTCCAGTCGCAAACTTTGATCGAACTACGACGAAAGTTTCCCGGTCGTTTCAGTTTTGGTATCGCCTTAATAATAAATGTTGTTCCCAATAATTTATAAGAATGTGATTTTCCAAACTCACGTCGGATCTCAACGGGATTGATTTGGAAACTAGAAGTGACTTTGGAAAATCAACCGCAGTTCTTTATTTGAAGAGCGGAATAGAAATTTTACGAAAAAAAATACTCATTACCTAAAATTAAGCATTATTAACCAAATATTACATCAGTAGTGGTTACTTGGCTGTTTTAAGTAATTTATTCATTAATATTTTCACGTAATTTATGTGTCTATAATTATTAATTTATTGGAATTAATTATAATTGAAATAATAAAAAAATATGAAAAATGTCACATTCTCTTCACTTTATACAATAGTTTTTACAATATGATATTTAATATCCTCAATGGTTGTACCTATACATTTCTTGTTCTAAATATATAAAAAAACCCGAGTTTTATTTTATTTTATTTCTCTTTTCCCGCCACACACTAAAAACCAGCAAACAGGTTTTGTATGTACAATACTTAATATAAAAATCGAGCGCCAACTCGAAAAGTGTTCGTTTTTTATTGAATTTTATAAATCGACTTTTTATGTTTAATATTGATAGTGAATTATGCGACAAGTGCTCTGTAAAGTGTACATTGATTGGGAAATTAAATTCAAGGCCGAAATCGTGCTTTTCGTTTGGTTTCCATGGCATGCATAAATTTTCAGTAAAAGTTAAAAAAGTTTCAGCCTATAAATGTCCCACTACTGAGCACAGGCCTCCTCTCATTTCTGAGAGGGTTATGGAGCTAGGAAGAATCCGCCACGCTGCTCCAATGCGGGTTGGCGGACTTCACATGTCTTCGAAATATTTTTAATTTCTCAGACATGCAGGTTTCCTCACGATGTTTTCCTTCACCGCCGAGCACGTGGTAAGTCAGCACTTAAAATTGCAATTAACAATTTTAGTGGTGCCGGCACCGGGAATCGAACCCAGGTCACTCGCGTACTATGAAATTAAAAGCGAGCGCCTAGCCCCTGAGCTACCACGGCTCTTTTATTTTTCAAATTTCATTTTTTAAATTTTCAGTCTAGGTATCTTTTTTTAGTTTTGATGTTCTTACCATCCTATTACTAATTTGAAGAATGAAGATTGTTACTTGTCTGAAAATTGTATAATTAATATATATTCCTAAGTGAATCGGTCACACACTGAAAAAAAACTAAAGACTATTGCTAAAATTAAATTAAAAAAAAAGCTATCCAAAAGGAGACAGTGTATCATATATAGAGAAAGAGTATAGAGAAAGAGTAAATCATCCTCATCATCGTCATTTCAGCCTATCACTAGTTCACTGCAGAACATAGGCCTCCTCCATAGTTTGCTACAAAAGTTTGTAGCCCTCAATTTGCTGCGCATAATTGCTGCGCTTGGCAGGCGGGTTGTCAACCGCAGTTTATTTATTTTGATGTTCCAGGAAGATGCTGCCGCCCATCTTCTGGTTTTAATTTTTCCCTCTGTCTACTTTTACGACACCAACGGAATGAGATGGGGTGGTAGATTCTCTTAAGCCGCTTCAACACGGCAGTAAATAATAAGATTATATTAAAAACCAAATAATTTAGTAAAATATTAATAAAGTTTCAGCCTATAAATGTCCCACTGTTGAGCACAGGCCTCCTCTCATTTCGGAGTGGGTTTTTGGAGCTAGGAAGAATCCGCCACCCTGCTTCAATGCGGGTTGGCGGACTGCAAATGTCTTCGAAATATTTTTTATTTCTCATACACTCAGGTTTTTTTCACGATGTTTTCTTTTACCGCCGAGCACGTGGTAAATCAGCTAATAAAAATCGTGGTAAATCAGACTAATAATTTAGTATTTTATTGTAATTTAGTCGCACGAATTGTAAAAAAAAAGTGATATTGTGACTTTTGTGAATGCGCTTGAGAGAAACGTCTAAAATAACCGGCAAGCCTATTAGCAAATTTATAAATAAACAAGAACAAGACTAACAAATGTATAACTATAATGAAGACAATATCGTGGATTTGAACAATTAAAAATGGTCTATATTTATATTATTAGTCATTTTGTGCATTTATTTATTTATTTATTAATGGAAACAGCCATAAACTATTTTCCAGTGGCAAGTAACATATCCAAGTATACAATCTTCAAGCAGCAATACTTCAAAATTTTGATCGACAGCAAAATGATAGTTGACTTTTACTGAAGATTTGCTGGACTGATGGAGACAAAACGAAAAGCACAATTTTGGTCTTGAATTGAATTTTCCAATCACTGTACACTTTCAGGAGCACTTGCTGCATAATAAACTATCAGTATTAAACATCAAAACTCCAAATATACATAGAAATTACAAAATTAAATAAAAACACTACTGCGACTTTTCGTGTTGGCGCCAAAAGTCCTTTGTGCATTTCACAGACACCCCTCCGATGCTGTATACATTTTTTGACCATCTTCTCGTACTCAAATTCTCTCGGGCCACAAGTGACCTTGATTTCTTTTTTTTTATTCTTATACAAAATTATAACGATGTAAGTCCTCTAAGCCAGCCTTTCCATTTATCGAAACGATGATGAAAACGAATAAAAAAATTTCGTCATCATTTATTTATTGAGGCAACAAAGAGTCGTTTTACAAACAAAAAAATAATATCTGAAAGGGTTTTCATAATTGTGTAACCATTTATATAAATTTTATAATCCAGACTAAAAAAATATTATTAAACTATTCTTATAATAATCAATCTTTCTCTCCAAACTCCTCTACATTCCTCTTCCTGCTTTACGGAATATTGTACTCTTACAGCTGTTCGCCTACGGGATTCCTTACCAACACCTTAGTGCGACAAGTGTAAGCCCAAACGCAGGAGCACTCACAGAAGACGAAGAAGCACACGCCTAAAGTAATTCTATTGCTAAAAGATCGGTGATAGACAAGCATTGCAGTATCAGGGACGCGACAGCGAGACGGAACATATGCTGGAATCCGTCTAGGTAGGTACCACCCCAGGGCCAGTTATTCTGTCGTGAAGCAGTAGTGTGCAAACATTACTGTGTTTCGGTTTGAATAATTTGTGACTTAGCACAAACGTGGACTTTTTTTATTGATAAGATTGACGAAACGATCAAAGCGTTCACCTGATGGTAAGTGCAACGTCTGCCCATAACAAACGCTGTGTCACCCAGAACATTTCTGTGTGACGCAATACTGCGCCCATCACCCTAAGACAGGGGTCGGCAACCTTTTAAGTCCGAAGAATTTTTTTTTAAAGAGCCATAAAAATTTTCTTGACAACAATAAATAGTACTTGCCTAAATATATTTTTTTGATAAAAAAAGGAATGAAAAATATCTATTTATTCATATATAGGAAGTGTTTTTTTCGCAAAAAATTAGATAATATATATATATGGTATTATTAGATAATCACTTATTACCAAAGTACCAGTAAAAAATTAAAACAATTAAACTTTTACTTGCAACACTAACTTGTGCATCAATAACAATCAATTGAGCAAACAAATTCAATGGGAGCGTTGGCTTTACATGGTTATCAAGTAAAAAATTTAAACTTCACTAAACAATGTAACTTGTACTTAAAAATATAAAAAACAATAACATACATTTTTTTCCACTTGGACTACTACAGTCGCTGGCGTTCCGCAAAGTGGCGTGTTGTCTCCTCTCCTGTTTTCAGTTTTCATTAATTCCATTAGTCATCAACTGTCTTCTTCTTACCACTTGTATGCCGACGATCTCCAAATGTATATTCCAGTCTTCTCTGGAAGATCTGCCTAAAGCAATTGACACAACCAACACTGATCTGACTTCTATCTTGAACTGGAGTAAATCATATGGCTTAAACATTAATCCTAAGAAAACTCAGGCAATTATTATTGGAAGTTCTAGATTTATTACAAAAATTGACTGGCCTTGTCTACCACCTATCCTGCTAAATGGTACACACATCCCATATAGTAAAAAGGTCATGAATCTGGGCATATATTTTGACTCCTGCCTGACCTGGACTCCGCAGATTAATGAGGTTCGTCGAAAAATGTTTTCTGCTCTAAGTTCCTTACGGAGACTACGTGATTTTCTTCCTATGGCTACCAAAGTTGTGCTTGCACAGTCTCTACTCTTGCCTATACTTGACTCTGCTGATATTTGCTACCTTGACATTACAGAAGTACATCTTAATAAACTTGAGCGAATTCAAAATTTGTGTCTACGATTCGTATTTGGGCTATGCAAATATGATAATGTATCTGAATTGCGTAAGCAACTCAAATGGATTCCCATCCGACTTCGCCGGAATACTCATATACTTTCTGCTTTGTACTGCGTGCTGTTCAACCCATCTACTCCTCTGTACTTAAAAAATCGTTTTGAGTATATTTCTCTATCCCATGATACGTTCATCTGTCAACCTCTCCCTCCGGCCTCCTGTGCACTTCACTTCTTTCTTTAGTAAATCCTTTACTGTCACAGCTGTGCGCTTATGGAATTCCTTACCTTTGCACATACGACGTGCTAAGTCCCTCTTTTCCTTCAAAAACCTGGTTAGAGTTCTTTATCTGAATATTTAACTCATGTTTTCACCTATCCGTTTGTTCTTAATCCTTTACCTTAGTCTGTCGCTTTTTATATGAGATGCTATCATCTAGTGTTTTTTATAGATTTATATGGTTTAGTGTACACCATCCTCTTTTTCTTTTTCTGGTTTTTCATTTTGCTGTATCAGTTCTCTGCGCTAAGGTTGTCTGGAAGAAATCGCTTTCAATTATAAGACCGCCTTTTGTACATTAACTCAAATATAGTACTTAGTCTTTATTTTTGTATTGGTGTACAATAAAGAGTAATTTGATTGATATTGATTGATTAACATACATTTGAGCAAACAAATTCAATGGGAGCGTTCGCTTTGCATGGTTTTAAAATTGATAAATTATTGGATAGGATAAGTTTGGCTGATAACTTGTTGTTTTAAGTTGTTTGAAACAACAAACTATACGTCACAGTCAAAGCAGTCGTGGAGACGCCAATTGTCTTGCGTCGAAAGCGAATTAAAACCTACGATCTTTAAATGTTTTTTTATAATATAAATAATATCAGCTTCACATCCAAAGAGCCGCATGTGGCTCGCGAGCCGCAGGTTGCCGACCCCTGCGCTTAGACATCAATTCTTAAGTGTTATATGCACTGATTACGCTTGCTCTCAGTGCCCTTCAAACCGAAATAGTAATGTTTTCACACTACCGCTTCACGGCAGAACAACTGGCCTGGGGTCTTGCGGAGATTCGAACCCAAGGACAGCGGGGTAGAAGATAGGCTCTTTGACCACTAGGCCACGCGATCGTCAAGTTCTTCTTTGAAAACTGTACGAATTGAGCGCAGCGTAAGGTCACTAAGGTGTTACGTATTTCAAATATACAATACAACCCAGATATGTAGATAGTTTCGATTTATTTATTTATTTATTCTTTATTGCATTAACCTAATTTTAATAAAAAAAAGGATTACAAAGGGCGGACTTACTGCCTTTTGGCATTCTCTCTCAGTCAACCCAAGGCATAGAGAGGCATTGTTATAGATGCTTTACAATGTGTAAATTCATAATTTTAAATACTTTCTAATAAAAACAATACGCTAATAGTACTAAAATTAGATATTAATAAAAATAATATTTAAAATCATATTACACATAAATATTTACATAGATATATACACTTAAATATACATATACGTAAAACTGATATATACATATACATATATACATACATATTACAGAATGACCGATGAAAGAAAGAAAAGAACAAAGTTGATATAAACTTACAAAGATGGTTTTAAAAAAAGTTCTCGAATTCGTTTTTTGAACGTCAGCTTATTAGAAACCTTCCTAATGTCTTCGGGTAAGGAGTTCCAGAGAAGTGTATTTAAGTGTTTCTTTGGTTTTTTCCTTAATACGAGTAATATATATTATCTTTGTATATAGTCGATATATGTCCGGCAGAGTAGAATAGCACCTACCTCTTTGCTGCCGAGGTGTCGTAAGAGGCGACTAAGTTATTGTACGGACAGCCTTTATTCCTGCAGAATACCACAATAATATGCAATGCTGTCACTATACTGCTCGTGGAAACGCAAAGGGGAGTAAGAATTTTTAGAGTTGTACCAAAATGGCGGCGACGAGGTTCGCCACCCACCAAGTCTCGTTTCACGCGAGGGCGAAAAATGGGCTACGTGAGTTGCCTCTGCGTACCTCTTATATGGGAAAAAGGCGTGACTGTATTAGTGTATGTATTTTTGTCTTATTATTTTTGTTATAATTTTTTTTATAAATGTCTATTTTATTAACTATACCTGAAGCGGTGTTAGTTGTGCAAGTGTCGATAAATATAGTGAATTATTTAATAATGTTTAACGGTGCTTATTATTAAACAGTTTATTAATAAATTGGGTTTAATTAGGCTTCCATTATGGCACTGATTTTTTAAAATTTACTAGATAGATAAAAGTAAAAAAAGTATCAGTGTCATCATTATCATTATCATCATCATTTCAGCCTACCACTAGTACACTGCTGAACATAGGCCTCTCCCATAGACTGCCACAAAAGTTTGAAGCACTAATTTTGGGGGTATTTTGCCATAGTTACCACGCTTGGCAGGCGGGTTGGCAACCGCAGTTTCTTTATTCAGATGTATCAGGAAGATGCTGCCCATCTCCTGGTTTTCATCCAAACATCAAGGCTTCAAGACAGTGTTATTTTGTTTTTTTGTAGATCGGACAAAAGCTCATAATTAAATCTGATGGTAGCCCGGATTAGGTTAGTTACGAGACTAGACGGGTGTAATATTTGTAACTCTTTAACCGCTAAATTATCCTCAATTATTTAAAGGTAAGTTTGACTAGGGTCTAGTGCATATAGAAAACAAATTATTTGTATATATTTTTTTTTAATTATTTATAGTAGTTTTAGTGGTAGGATTCCTATGTAGGAATCCGTCTAGGTAGGTACAACACCAGGGAAAGTCATTCTGCCGTGAAGCAGTAGTGTGCAAACATTACTGTGTTTCGGTTTGAAGGGCACTGTGAGCTAGCGTAATCACTGGGCATGTGAGACTTAAGAACTTAGGTCTCAGGGTGATGGGCACAGTCTGGTGTCAAAGAAATTTACTGGGTGACACAGTATTTGTTATGGGCAGACGTTGCACTTACCATCAGGTGAACGTTTTGCTCGTTTCATCACTTTATCCAATAAAAAAATTAAGGATAGCTAACAAGGTACTGGTGGTAGGATTCCTATGTAGGAACCCGTCTAGTTAGGTACCAACGCAGGTCAGGTACTCTGCCGTGAAGCAGTAGTGTGTAAACATTATTATGTTTCGGCCTGAAGGGCAATGAGAGCTAGCGTAATCACCGGGCATTCGAGACTTAAGAACTGACGTCTCAGGGTGACGGTCGCAGTGTAGTGCCACACAGGTAGGTATGTTCTGGGTGACACAGCATTTGTTATGGGCAGACGTTGCATTTACCATCAGGTGAACGTTTTGCTCGTTTCGTCACTCAAATAAAAAACATGCAGTAATTCAGAAGGAGATCATATTTGTTGTGGAGATCTGCATTTAGGTGAAAATAGCACACATCAACATAATGGATTAGAGGAAATCTAGGATTTCATAAAGGATTTGTCTGCACGAGCATAGCTTTGGTCCTGGGCTGTAGAAAGTTTTTCAGGTAGTAAAGTGCTCGCAGGGTACCGGTGACTCTCTGGCTCACATTCGTCACTTGGGGTTTTCAGCTTAGCGTGACATCGATATGCAGTCCAAGATCCTTAACAATAAGACACCTTTGTAAATTGGTGCCATTAAAGACTGCACCGAATTTGAGATTCCCGGTTCAATGAAACGTTTATTTTGTCTCCAGATAAAAATATTTAGTTGAAATTACAATTAGAAATGATATATGTGGTTGACAAAATTTGTGTTGCTTGTTAGACGTTTAGAAAATGAATGCTTCTCCTGAGGTTTCTTTCAAGAGCTTCCTACACGTTTCTGGTACGTAGACATGAGAGGGCGTTCGATCTCGTGGGTGGCGTTGGTAGTCGTAACAAAGACGATAGAAGTAAAGTTGTTGTGTCCAATCAACTCACCATCTAATGACTACCAATTATTAATGCCTGACATTTGGATGGGTAAACTGGCCAAATCTGTCAGACCAGCTCTTAATGTAGTCAAGGTTAGGGATCTTAATCATGTCCACGCAATCATGTTATGAAACTTTAGAGCTGATGTCAGAGGGTTTCAAGCGCAGTGTGGTGCCGCACAGAAATTTACTGGTGGTAGGATTCTTATGCAGGAGTCACCAACCCAGGGCCAGTTATTCTGCAATGAAGCAGTAGTGTGCAAACATTACTGTGTTTCGGTTTGAAGGACACTGTGAGGTAGCGTAATCACAGGGCATATGAGACTTAAGAACTGATGTCTCAGGTTGATGGGCACAGTGAGGTGTCACACAGACATGTTCTGGGTGACACGGCATTTGTTATGGGCAGACGTTGCACTTACCATCAGGTGAACGTTTTGCTCGTTTCGTCACCTTATGAAAGAAAAAAAAACCATCAGGTGAATGACCTCGCCACTTTCTTTCATAATAAAAATAGAATCCCACCTGATGGTAAGTGGTGATATAGTTAGGGGTATGAAATATCAAGTGTACAGGGCTACAGGTAGAATACAATATGTATCTCGCTCCATGTGACGTATTTTTTGATGCACCCGGCGCCCGCCCGTCGCGAGCTCACCGCAACCCCTCTGCTGTTGTTTATACATGACTCAATACCAAAAAATATAGAGAGCAGACTAATACTTTAATTGAAATAAGTACGCCGTGTGGTGGCGGCTTAAGAGAACCTACCACCCCGTCTCATCCCGTGGGTATCGTTAAAGTCGAAAGAGGGAAAACGAAAACCAGGAGATGGGCAGCGGCATCTTCCTGGAACATCTGAATAAATAAACTGTGGTTGCCAACCCCCCTGCCAAGTAAAATCCCCCTAAAATGAGAGTAACAAACTTTTGTGGCAATCTATGGGGGAGACCTATGTTCAACAGTGGACTAGTGATGGACTGATATGATGGTGATGATTATGAAGTGACAGTAAACACGGGTCTTAAGATAAACATGGGCAAGACGCAGATCATGTCTAACTTCCATAACACGCCTATACTGTTTGATGTTGGGAACATTACGCTCGAAGTTGTCGACGAATGTGTATACCTATGACGGATTGTCCGACTACGTAAGTCCTACTTCGATCAAGACGTCAATCGGCGTTCGGGAAACTGCGTCACATCTTCTCGTCGAGTATACCTCAATGTCCTAAAAAGCAACAGTCTATCAATGTCCAATTGCTGAGCACAGGACTCCTCTCATTTTCGAAATGGCTATGGAGCTGGGAAAATGACGCCACGCTGCTCCGATGCGAGTTGACGAACTTCACATGTTCTCGAAATATTTTTGGACATGCAGGTTTCCTTAATAGGCCTACGTTATTGTGGGAAGGGGGAGGTGCTCTTCAAAAACTAGGTAATGTACTGGTGGTAGTATTCCTATGCAGGAATCCGTCTATGTAGGTGCCACCCCAAGGCCAGTTATTCGGCCGTGAACAGTAGTGTTACTTGTAGGTATGTATTACTGTGTTTCGGTTTGAAGGGCACTGTGAGCTAGCGTAATCACTGGGCATATGAGACTTAAGGATTCATGTCTCAGGGTGATGGGCGCAGTGTGGTGTCAAACAGAAATGTTCTGGGTGACGCAGTATTTGTTATGGGCAGACGTTGGACTTTACATCAGGTGAACGTCCTGCTCGTTTCGTCACACTATTCAATAAAATTCATCATAATAATTATATTAAGGTTGATAATTACAGTACATAGAGGAGTACTGGTCCCCACACTTATGTACGGTAGTGAATGTTGGGTCTGGCAGAAGAAGCATGAAAATAAGATTAATGCTGTTGAAATGAAAAGTTTGAGAAGTATAGCTGGAGTGACTTTGATGGACAAACTAAGAAACAACGTGATAAGAGAACGTTGCGGTGTGGTAGAAGATGTAGTGACAAAGATAGAGAAAGGGATGCTTAGATGGTTTGGACACGAAGAGAGGATGGATGAAAGAAGATTGACGAAACAGATTTATGAGGCGAGTGTGAATGGGCAAGCCGGTAAGGGTCGACGTAGGCGAACGTATTACGATCAGATCGAAATCGTTTTGAGGAAAGGCCACGTCAAAAGTACCCGCAACCGACGAGCTTGTATGAAAACACTAATGAAAGTAGAGGAAGCTAAAGATGTGTGTCAGGATCGTAGCAAGTGGAAAGATGTGGTCTCTGCCTACCCCTATGGGAAAGAGGCGTGACTCTATGTATGTATGTATGTAATTACAGTACAATGTCACACAATAGTCACAAACGTACAAATAATAATTAGTCGTTTCGGCCTATCACAAGTCCGCTTCTGAACATAGGCCTCCCCCATAGATAGCCACAAAAGTTTGTAGCTCTCATATTGGAGGGATTTTGCCATAGTTGCCACGCTTGGCAGGCGAGTTGGCAACTGCAGTTTATTTATTCAGATGTTCAAGGACGATGCTGCTGCCCATCTCCTGGTTTTAATTTCCCTCTGTCGACTTTTACGACACCCACAGGATGCGATGCGATGCGATAATTAGTCGTTTCAGCCTATCACAAGTCCGCTGCTGAACGTAGACCTATTTATTTTCTCTATAATAAATGATTTCCGCAAAGTACTCGTACCGCCTGATTCTATTAACCTACATGTTGATTTTTTATGAGAATGTGGTTGTCTATGGGCGTTGGTAAACACTTACCACATAAAAAGTTATATTTTGATTATACGAAAGTGTGACTGAACTTATGCTGTTTAAGTAACATATATACATACATAAGATCACGACTGTATCCCATAAGGGGTAGTCAGAGACTGGGCACTCACTGCAAAAACAGACGACTGCCTCAATCCACGTTTCACCAAAACAATATAATGCACTTGGTGTGATAGGTGGTGAGCCCATCGTCACCATGCGCTGTTGGGTGCACAGTGCAGTTTAATTCCTTACTCGCCTTTTACGAGATCCATTGGATGAGATGGAGTGGTAGTATTCTTTTAACGAGCCGCCACCACACGAAATCCACACGGTTTAAGTAATAATATTACGTAATGGACATCTGAACAATTTTCATGTTTTATATCTTCACGCTTGTAGAGGTTTATAAAGGATTGCACAGAAATAGACATACGGACACTGTAACTTATTACATTAATACGACACGCATAAATTCGTCAATAATTAATTACAAAAGGCACCCCTTGCGAGGGTTGAAACAAGAGGGCGCACGAGCCGCGACCACCCCGTCCGTTGACTCTGTCGCAATAGGGTTGACTATTATTATTACCATTTATTGTTAGCCATGGATTTAAAAAAAAATAGTGACAAGATAATGGCGTGGATAATATTAAATAGGGTCAAGATTTCCGGCATCCGGCATCGGTGTGCTATCCTTTTAATCGATCAAATTCAATCAACCAAAGTAATTTGAAGAGGCGAAATGAACGATGTGTCCATAATAGCCGTGTGGTGGCGGCTCGTTAAAAGAATACTACCACTCCATCTCATCCAATGGATCTCGTAAAAGGCGAGTAAGGAATTCAACTGCACTGTGCACCCAACAGCGCATGTAGGCGATGGGTTCACCACCTATCACACCAAGTGCATTATATTGTTTTGGTGAAACGTGGATTGTGGCAGACAACTGTTTTTGCAGTGAATGCCCAGTCTCTGACTACCCCTTATGGGATACAGTCGTGATGTTAAGTATGTATGTATGTATGTCCATAATAATAACAGTTAATAAAATCAGGTGTTACTTTGCAAAATCCATTATAAATAAGGAAAGAATGTTAATTTGCTAAGATCCGCATGCAAAATTTAAAATAGTTGTATTACCTACTTTTTGAAGGGCACCGCCCGCCTTCCCTCCATTCACGCCATTTTAAATGCAAGTGCATCTTAGCAAATTCACTTTCTTTCCTTCATCATAATAATTATAAGGTTGATAATTACATTACAATGTCACACAATAATCACAAACATACAAATAATAATTAGTCGTTTCGGCCTATCACAAGTCCGCTGCTGAACATAGGCCTCCCCCATAGATAGCCACAAAAGTTTGTAGCTCTCATATTGGAGGGATTATGCCATAGTTGCCACGCTTGGCAGGCGCGTTGGCAACCGCAATTTTTTTTATTCAGATGTTCAAGGAAGATGCTACTGCCCATCTCCTGGTTTTAATTTCCCTCTGTCGACTTTTACGACACCCACGGGATGGGATGGGAAGGGTAGATTCTCTTAGGCCGCTATCACACGGCAATTATTAGTAAATAATAAGTAAATATTACCAACTTCAACTTTTTAATTGTACAACCATCTATTCACCATTACAATAAATTATTACAAATATGTTCATTATTAGTATTATTATAGTTAATAGAATCAGTCGTTACTTTGAAACCATTATATTGAAGGAATGAAAGTTGAAAAAGTGTCTATTACCTAGTTTTTGAAGAGCACCGCCCGCCCTCCGAAAAACTAGGCAATACACACCATTTACATTCTGCATCTTAGCAAATTAACTTTCTTTTCTCCATTAATCTTATTATTATATTAAATGTTTTCTTACAAATAAGTAAAGATTTTTTAATATTATTTTTGGACAAGGATATAAATCTGTAATTGGTAGTGAGATGAGTTTATTTATGTCATGCAATTTTCTAAGTGCTGTTGAGTGTATATGTAAATACATAAAAAAACGATACAGGTTACATAATTTAGTTTAGTTATAAACTGCTTGTTAATATATCATGAATGTATACAACATACATAGATGGATTCAATACATCTTCCGATCCTTAAATAAAATCAAATTTACTTTTTTTGAAGACTTCTGATATTTTGTTATAAATTAGACGTAAGAAAACTAAAATAATTTCATATCCAAAGCGATAAAAAATATTCCCCAATCCGGGTCCGCAACCTCAACAACCCTGGCAGGTACACTCTCATCTCGCACTCCAAAACATCAAATTTCAATTTAATCAATTGAAATAGCTTCGTTAGCAATCACTTTTAAGCCTGCAGAAATAATCCACTATTGGCCATGGCTATTTTCCTGATTGGAGGGATTTGCTGTTATCCGTTCGCTTGTTCAAGTATTGATCATCCTAGTACCGGTCTCCTCGCCCCTGACCACTGCTTTCAGTTACCAGATTTTGTGTTTAAGGGCATAATTTATTTATTTATTTATTTAGAAAAACAACAGCATTTTTTAAAAATAACAATTGTACCTTATAGTATAATCATAACACTAGCCTATTATAGGTTTCCCTAGAGTGACTTTACAACTTACGGGTCTAGGAGCGATGCAACCATCATTATAATACTCGTATAACATCTGAATAATTTTAAAATTTATGTTGAGATTAAATATCAAAGTTTTAACATGTTAAAAGTAGCACTGATACGATTAGCAAAGATGCACTTTGTTAAATAAAGGGATTGTGTTATGCAATTGCGATGTTTATTTACAATGATAATAAAATATGTTTGTGTGTGTGTGTGTGTGCGCGCACAAAATAGATATAGTACAGACAACGAGCTTCATGTAATCTGCGCTCCAGCAATTACCCTCACTATTGAAGTAACTGACCGAGCCGCGGCCGGCGTCCCTTGTGCACCCTTGAGTCAGTTACTCTCGCGCACAGGATGACGTTCCAAGCCGAGCACCCCTCTCGGGAGCCCTTTGCTCTCTGAGCGCTCTGCCATCTTTCAATCCGGAGAAGCTGCTGAAGTCTTCGGGCTAACAGAGACCATAGCGCAAAAAAAAAACAAAAAATATCTCGAAACGCTCACAGAGACATCGCTTACACACGTAATCTAACATAGTGTCAAATAGTCCGAGTGCGAATGCCGCACGCTGCAGACGCACCAAGATGGTACCTACTACTACTCTACTACTCTTTACTCTGAAAACAACAACATTACGCTTGCCCATTCGCCGATTGCGTAGGTTATATCACGGAATACAGTTTTAGTAGACGCTAAACGCGCTTCCATATTAATCACGTGCTTTACGACGAAGAGAAATACTGTAATTTACGGGTGGTAGGATTCCTATGCAGGAATCCGTCTAGGTAGGTACCACTCCAGGGCCAGTTATTCTGCCGTGAAATAGTAGTGTGCAAACATTACTCTGTATCGGTTTGAAGGGAACTGAGAGCTAGCGTAATCACTGGACATATGAGACTTAAGAACTGATGTCTCAGGGCGATGAGCACAGTGAGGTGTCACACAGAAATGTTCTGGGTGACACAGCATTTGTTATGGGCAGACGTTGCACTTTTCATCAGGTGAACGTTTTGCTCGTTTCATCCCTTTATACAATAAAAAAAACTTACTACAAAATTATATAATACTATAGTGTGTGGAGAATGTCAATCCACACAGCGTGGGCGCGCTACGTTAGATTATCAGTAAACGCTTATAGTACTATTACGACCTACTCGTACGTATACAACTGATTATATATATTCTATATATATATTATTCATTAATTTAGAATTTGATAAATATTTTTAAATTTGTTGACGACGAAAACTAGTCTATTTCGTAGGAGTTCTTATAAATGTAAGTGAAAATGTTGCAAATAATAAGAATAACACTTTTGGCGCCAACGCGAAAATTGGCGGTAGTTTTTTTATTGAATTTTGTAATTTATGTGTATATTTTGAGTTTTGATGTATAATATTGATAGTGGTGGCGGCTCGTTAAAAGAATACTACCACTCCATCTCATCCAATGGATCTCGTAAAAGGCGAGTAAGGAATTAAACTGCACTGTGCACCCAACAGCGCATGGTGGCGATGGGCTCACCACCTATCACACCAAGTGCATTATATTGTTTTGGTGAAACGTGGATTGTGGCAGTCATCTGTGTTTGCAGTGAGTGCCCAGTCTCTGACGTGATCTTATGTATGTATGTATATAATATTGATTGTTAAGCAGTAAGTGCTCGTGAGAGTGTGCAGTGATTGGAAAAGTTAAATTCAAGATCAAAATTGCACTTTTTTTTTAAATGAAACTAATTTTACGGATTTTATGTGAGACATAAGACCTACATCTTACTGACAATGAAATTATGGTCAGTTTTGATGTTCAGTCGTTATTTACATGCCTACCTGTTGAAGACTGCATGTCGATTGTAAATAGGAAGCTAACAGAGAACAACATGCCAGTAGATGTTCACACAGTTAATAGCTTTAATATAACTCGCACCACGACGCCCGACCGCCGTAGAGAGCGGCGCCCAATAGTCAATAATCACACCGCGTACACACGATACACCCGTGTTCCAGGGCGGTTCTCACCGCCCAGAGTTACCGACACACAAGTCGACAGTCCGAATGGAGGCGCGGAGCCTCCCTCGGACGGTCATTCGACGACTTAAAAACCTTTTAGAGATATTCTAAATCGCGCAAGCACGCAGCGAACGCGACAGTCCGAATTTCGAGGTTATTGTAGGAGTTTATTTATGTATTTATGTTTGGGTCAATCCAAACCAGGCACGCGGGCCCCTGGCCCGTGAGCACAGTATCAGATGAAGCTGTAAAAGCCAAAAGAGGCTAACAGCAATTCCATCACCGAAATTATTATTGTGCCAGTAGAACTTTCAGAATTACACATCTGGCTATCTATTGTGGAAGGAACAATACTACCGGCAATGATGATGTGATGATAGATGATAGATAGATGGTGTGGCGATGGGCTCCCCAGTATCTCCCATTGTTGCTGACATCTTCATGGAAGACTTTGAGGAGAAAGCCCTCCGTACTTCTCCAGTAAACCCAAGGTTCTACTAGCAGTACGTAGATGATACTTTCACGATTCTACCTTCTGATAAAGTCACTGCATTTTTAGACCACCTTAACTCCATAAATTCTAAAATACATGGTAAATCTTTGTTTCAGAGAGCACAAGGGATCTGTGAAGGTAAACACCTGGCCGCCGAGCTTCAGCATGTCAAGCAAGTTTTGCAAGACAACAAGCTTCGGTTCTATGTCAGAGGAGTCACGGACAAGATTGGCTATATCTTGAAGCGGGCTTCTTAAAGAACATTTTTCAAGCCGCCGAAAAAGATTTTTTCATCTGTCAAGTGTAACGTCCCTCTACAAGCAGGACTATACAAGCTGGATTGTAAATGTGGTCTCTCTTACATGGGGAAACAAAAAGATCAGTCAAAAACCCGCGTAAAAGAACATATAGCTGATGTGAAGCATCGTCACTTCAGGAAGTCTGCAGTCTGTGACCATGTTCTGGATCATCCCAACCAATTCATCAGATTTGATAAACCACAAGTCCTCGCAAAAGACCGATACCTACCAAGGATGATTCGCAAGGCTATTGAAATTAAAAAACATCCTAATTTTAATAGAGAAGATGATTGGGTACCACCAGCTTGGGATCCTATAATTAATAAAATTAAATCCAAGCATACCACTGCCAAGACAAGACTTCAAGATACAGTTAGTTAATAATAATTAAAAGCTGAAGGTACTCCGGGTTAACTATGACATCGGGACATCTGTCACCTCAGTCTGTCACGTCGGGTTGTAAATAGTAAAATTACACGCGATAAAATCCGTAACAATTAGTTTCATTTAAATGTGTAGTGTTTGCGTAAATATAAGAAATCATTATGCACTTTTTTTTCTCCATAGGTCCAACATATCTTTAGTAAAAATCAACTATCATTTTACTGTCGAAATATGTGAAGATGAAGTGTCCTGCTTGAAGATTCTGGATATGTTACTTGGAACTGGAAAATATTTCACGTCTGTTTCCATAATAAATAAATAAATGAAATAGTAAGAATTTTTTTAAGCATCTTAAATATCATCCTCTAAAAAAAAAGTAAAGCCAAGTGTAGAACCAAGTGTGTAAGAATCGATTAAAATCTATCCAATAGTTTTTCCGTGATGCGCGCACAACGTCAGACCTCTGTTACTTTATTTCTATAGAATTCGTTTGTCGTAACGTAGTTCCAAAACTTCAACTTCAGTTCAACTCTGAATGTTCGAGTTCCTTTGACGGAGAAGAGAACAGCGAACAGGCGAAAGAAACTCCGCAGGTAAACCCTTTTTTGAATTGTTCTAACTTTGTCAATATATACTTTTATAAATCAATAAATATACAAATAATAGTCTTATAGACAATCGAAGCACGATCCATGACAAAATTCTAAACAAGATTCTGTATAATAATACTGCCAAAAGCATTCTCACAATTGACAAAGTTATTAATACAATAATTCCTTAATATTGAATTCACGTTAATATCAAAAAGGGACACCGTATCTCCAAGGATACCCTAAGGGCGACGATCAGATAACGTGACGTCAGCAAGGGTTGGGTCAGCGAACCCGGGCCTCGTGCCGAGGCCGGGTTCAATGGCCTCCATGTTTCGGGGGTGTATTTTTTTCTGTACTCCCTTTTGTGGAATCGAAAATCCAATTTCTCTGATATTAGGGTAGCTTTGTGTATTGACCGAATGTAAATAAACAAATCTAAAAATATATTGGCTTCGAAATAACAATTTCAATATGAGAATATGAAATTGATATATGTACAGTATTCATAGAACCTACGAAAATCGATATACGGAGTTTCGGATCGATTCGAAGCAACGACGGACGTCAAACAGATCCTACTAACAATTTACTCCGGATGCACTACGGACGTCATTCTTTCGGGTATATAGTCGACCGATAGAATGTTTAGTGTAGGGTGATACCGTGGTCGAAAACGTGCGATCAGTCAGCCGAAACTTCGTATTTCTATTTTCGTAGTAGACGATACTTTGCGGAGATCCGTTACAGAAAACTAGAGAAAGAGAAAGGCAGACGTTGCACTTACCATCAGTTGAACGTTTTGCTCGATTTATCACTTTATACAATATAAAAAAAAAAGATTTGCATGCAACATTTATGTAAAAGCAGTCATGCAACTCAGTACACGTGACAGACGTGAAACTTATAGTATTAGAAACTATATAGAGAGCTATATAGATAGCTTTTTGAAATATCCCGTGGAAACTATTGGATTTTTCCAAAAAACCAAGAGGTTAGAAAGTTTACTTTGACATTAAATTTACAAATTCCTAGCTGTGCCCCGCGGTTTCAACCGCGTAAAAACTCGACCAGATCCATGACATACATATTAACCTCCCTATTTGAATCGGATTTAGGGGCTTTAATTTTTTTGCGCGGGACCCTAATTATTTTTCAAAAATGAAAGTAGCCTAAGGGCAGATTTCACCGTTGAAACTAAACGCGATCAGTTCAAGCTAAACGAAGTTTAAGCGTTTAACTGAGTTCAATGCTACTGTTTGCATTTCACCAACATCAACTGAACACAGTCAATGCTAAACGCTGTTCAAATTCTGAACGCCCAATTTTCGACGTTCAGCTCTTTAGAAGCGTTTAGAGAGCTGTCATTGTCAATTGCACAACTATGTAAACAAAATAAATATTTTTAATACGTTTTGTTTATTGCTTGCATACCTATGTGTCTTATGCATAAAAACAGGCGGTTTGATGTCGCAAAATAATAAATACATCGAGTTTTTGTTTTAGATAGTGATAGTGATAGTGATATTTCACGTAAACTTCGTTTTTCTAAACGCGATCAAAATGGAGCCGGTAAAATCGGTTAGACGAAAACCGAGTTCAAATGATACATTTGAACTAAGTTCAGTAAAACGTGGTTTTATTAAACTTGGTTTCCAAAGCGATCGGTGAAATCGGGTCTTAGTTACCCGCTGTAATATCAGCTATCTGTCAGTGAGTCGCGTCAAAATCGGTACAGCCGTTTCGGAGTTAGCCGGAACAAACAGATAGAGGAACATTGTGTTTTTCTTTTAATGACCGTATATACTTTCATAAGCATTGAGTAAAAAGCTGTTATTTTGTTATTACAAACATCTTCGTTTTTTTTATTTGTATAAATAATTAAATACATATATACATTTTTTTTATTTTTTTTATTGTTTAAAAATAATTTAATGGTGTATAAATAAAAATTATATAAATTTTAATATTCTTTTTAATTTAACCTTTATAAATTACTTCGTCGTCCTTTCTACTAACATAGAGTATCGGCACGCGGTACGTTATATTTATTTTCGCCCGCTCTCCCACAGTAGCGTGCACGAGCAAACTAACACCGCCACCAGATACCCTCCACCACTACACACCACTGAAGTCGAGAACACGACACGTGTTTCACCTCAAAACGAGGCATTATGAAGTGATATCTACTCTAAGACAGTCCACCGCCCAGTGGTTGATTTTACGAATTATAACTTCGACTTATTTACTGCTGTAAGCACATTAATATGATTAAAAACTACTAACGTATATACATATCAGGACAAAACGTAAATGAAGACGTCTTTGTCCATTGGAATTTATTTCTCTGAATCTATGGGGGAGGCCCATGTTCAGCAGTGGACTAGTGATAGGCTGAAATGATGATGATTATGATCAAAATACAAAGCTACGTGCTTTATTTTTTTTTGCTTTGTTCTTCAGACAATTGAGTTATTTATAAGCGAGGTTGGCTGTACAGACTGTATAGCGCGTACCGATGGGTGCGTTATTCACTCTTAACTAAACTTCCAATTTTCGTCACTAGATGGCGGTTGTGGTTTCATCAACACGTCAGACATCAGACATTTTTTTTTATTACATAAAGTTTCGTATGCGTGCAAAACGTTCACCTGATGGTAATTGCAACATAATAAGTGTCGTATCACCTAGAATATTTCTGTGTGGCACGGTGGCACCACATTGCACCCGTCACCCTGAGACATCAGTTCTTAAGTTTCACAAGCCCAGTGTTTACACCAGCTCGCAGTGCCCTTCAGACCGAAACACAGTAATGTTTGGACTCTACCGCTTCTCGGCAGACTAACTGGCCCTGGGGTGGTACCTACCTAGACAGATTTTAGGATGACCAGGTAAGAGGATCGTTCCTCCCTACCGGAGGATCGTTCCTCCGGTAGAGAGGAACGAGGAACTCTTTTAGTTTTTCGATCGATCCAATAGATGTATCCATACGACTCAGAATGGTTATGTCGGCTCGCTAAAGCTACTGGTAGGACTGCTATGCAAGAATCCACTGCATCCATGCAGTCTAGGCAGGTATCACCACAGTTTCTCAAATGTTATATTTTTACAATCTACCGCCGTTTCTTAATGAGGTGTCCTCTTTTTAGTAAATCGTTTAGTTTTATCTTACTTAGTCAGAAAACATTATAATATAACAGTACATCTGTACAAAAGTACATCTGTCACGTCAGTCCTTCCGTCAGGTCATGGGTGCTGTAAAGCACTCGAAACGTCGGGTTAGAAATAGTTCAAAATTAAACGCGATAATCATGATCATCATCATTTCAGCCTCTTATGAGTCTACTGCTGAACATACGCCTCCCTGATAGATTGCCACAAAAGTTTGTAGGTCTCATTTTGGGGGACTTTTCTATAGTTGCCTCGCTTTGCAGGCGGATTGGCGACCGCAGTTTATTTAGTCAGATGTTCCAGGAAGATACTGCTGCCCATCTCCCGGTTTTCATTTACCCTCTGTCGACTTTTACGACACCCACGGGATAAGATAGGGTGGCCACACGGCGACAAAATCCTTGAAAAATTTGTTTTATTTAAATATGCATAGAATTAATCATCTGTGCAAGCAACAATCTCCCAAATTATTTAATCAGTTGATGCTGAGTATTTAAAAAAAAAACTCGTCCATACTAAATTTTAATTCTGTATACAGGTTTGGCTAGGAATAAAAGGCACGAAAGGTAGTATAGGCCTCCACTTCTTTTTGGTTTTGGAGCCGGGAAGAGTTCGCTACGCAAATGGGTTGGCGGAATTCACATGTTCTCGAAATATTTTACTCCGCAGACATGCAACATGGACGAGTTTTTTGCGTGGCATATGAGACTAAGAACTGATATGCCTCTGGGCGACGGGCAAAGTGTAGTGCTACACCGAAATACAGCGTGACACAGTATTTGTTATGGGCGGACAGTGATATCGACTCTACGACAGTCAGCCGCCGAGTCTCGATTATTGGAGGACGAAAAAGGGTATTTTGACCACTCGGCCGAAATACCCTTCTTCTTTCGCACCTTCATCCGCAAAAAGAGTTTGACAGCTCGGTTTGTAAATATCTATGTTACATTCATACGTACAGTCGCACCTTTTTTCCATATAAGGGTTAGGCAGAGGCACTCACGTAACTCACTTTTCGACTTCGCGTGAAACGAGACGTGACGGGTGGCGAACTATGTCGCCGCCATTTTGGTACGAGTCTTTGGTACGAGTTCTGCAAAGGTTGTCGGTACAATAACACAGGCCGTGTTCAGTGTTACCTTTTTGGTGTGTGTCTCTGTGCCGAATTTCGTCAAGATCGTTTCAGCGGTCGAGACGTGTAAAGTTAACAAACAGACAGAGGGACAGAGAGAGTTACTTTCGCATTTATAATGTCGGACGGATTTCACCGTTGAAAATAAACGCGATCAGTTCAAGCTAAACGAAGTTTAAGCGTTTAACTGAGTTCAATGCCACTGTTTGCATTTCACCAACTTCAAATGAACACAGTTAAAGCTAAACGCGGTTCAATTTATGAAAGCTCAATTTTCGACGTTCAACTCTATAAACGCGTTTAGAGAACTGTCATTTAAATGAAACTAATTTTACGGATTTTATCGCGTTTAATTTTATTATTTATAACCCGACGTTTCGAGTGCTTTACAGCACCCATGGTCACGGGCGGACTGAGGTGACAGATGTCCCGATGTCATAGTTAACCCGGAGTACCTTCAGCTTTTAATTATTATTCTTGGTCCGATCTACGCAGGAAGAGCTCACTGTGTCTTGAAGTGTCATTGTTAATTCCACAACTACGTAAACCTAAAAATTATGTTTATTTCTTATTGTCTATTGTTTGCATACCTATGTGAGCTATATATAAGAACAGGCTGTCGCAAAATACGAAATAAATCGAGTATTTATTTTCGATTGTGACGATATTTCTTGTAAACTTCGTTTTCCTAAACGCGATCGAAATGGTGCTGGTGAAATTTATTAGACGAAGACCGAGATCAAATTATTAATTTGAACTCGGTTAAGTAAAACGTGGTTTTGTTAAACTTTTTTTCCAAAGCGATCGGTGAATTCGGTTCTTAGTATGCATACAAGTAGCGAAGTTACTACAGTTTTTCAATTATCGGTGGGGCACAAACCAAATACGCAGTTACAATAATAAACGGAAAAGTTTCCATTTGGAAAGTCCCTACGGCTTACTGACCCCCCCCCCCTTCCCCCTTCCCTTATCACTCCCCGAGTCACAACGCATCAACGCAAAAACGTAACATGTGCTAATGTAATGAACTCAGATAGACATTCGATTAAAACGCAGGTTTCCTGACTTCACAACGGGCGCAAACTTCATTTAGATGCGTACATTTTGGACAGTTTCCATACCGTTCCAGACTTGGACATCGATCGATTTTATGACGTGTAGACAAACATGGGGGGCGGACGTTAACGAGTACAGAGTTCCAAAATATATCACGCCGACCACATGACTGTTGTATACATAAAGCAGGGTACCTCGCATATATAGCACCGAGAGAGTGCTGGAGGTGAGTACTGCCCCCGGGCTTAAATTCTAGCGAAGCGATGGAGGGGTCAAAGTAGAGTCCGGCAGGTCGGGTCCATGCACGATTCCCAACGTACAAAATAATTAGGATACCTCGCTGAACTAAGCATTTTTTTAAAAATAAACGATATCCCACAGTACAATTTCTCCCGTATCGTGGGTGCGTTTTGCAAACATAACTTTCACATGCACAGCACAACCGGACCCGAAAAACGACAAAACAACAAATGTTGGCTCCGGCTGGTATTCGAACCCAGGACCCGGGGCGTAGAAATCAGGTACTGTAACCACTAGGGCAAGCGGTCGTCAAAGGCATTCGCAGTTCGGCCTTACTCGGTTATTTTTGGTTCTCAGAATGCCGGACCTTAGGACCGTAGCATAATTTTGTACCCTAGAACATTCCTCCATGAACGGGCTATCTAATTCTAAGGCAATACTTTTAAATCGGATAAATATTTCCTGGGATGAGCGCGTTCAAACATACAAACCCTACAGATTTATTGTAATAGTAATATAGGTGTCGTAGGCGGCGACTTAGCTATTGTACCGACAACCGTGCAGAACTCGTACCAAAGACTCGTACCAAAATGGCGGCGACGTAGTTCGCCACCCGTCACGTCTCGTTTCACGCGAAGTCGAAAAGTGAGTTACGTGAGTGCCTCTGCCTAACCCTTATATAGAAAAGGCGCGGCTGTATGTATGAATGTAACATAGATATTTACGACCGAGCTGTCAAACTCTTTTTGCGGATGAAGGTGCGAAAGAAGAAGGGTATTTCGGCCGAGTGGTCAAAATACCCTTTTTCGTCCTCCAATAATCGAGACTCGGCGGCTGACTGTCGTAGAGTCGATATCACTGTCCGCCCATAACAAATACTGTGTCACGCTGTATTTCGGTGTAGCACTACACTTTGCCCGTTGCCCAGAGGCATATCAGTTCTTAGTCTCATATGCCACGCAAAAAACTCGACCATGTTGCATGTCTGCGGAGTAAAATATTTCGAGAACATGTGAATTCCGCCAACCCGTTTGCGTAGCGAACTCTTCCCGGCTCCAAAACCAAAAAGAAGTGGAGGCCTATACTACCTTTCGTGCCTTTTATTCCTAGCCAAACCTGTATACAGAATTAAAATTTAGTATGGACGAGTTTTTTTTTAAATACTCAGCATCAACTGATTAAATAATTTGGGAGATTGTTGCTTGCACAGATGATTAATTCTATGCATATTTAAATAAAACAAATTTTTCAAGGATTTTGTCGCCATGTGGCCACCCTATCTTATCCCGTGGGTGTCGTAAAAGTCGACAGAGGGTAAATGAAAACCGGGAGATGGGCAGCAGTATCTTCCTGGAACATCTGACTAAATAAACTGCGGTCGCCAATCCGCCTGCAAAGCGAGGCAACTATAGAAAAGTCCCCCAAAATGAGACCTACAAACTTTTGTGGCAATCTATGAGGGAGGCGTATGTTCAGCAGTAGACTCATAAGAGGCTGAAATGATAATGATCATGATTATCGCGTTTAATTTTGAACTATTTCTAACCCGACGTTTCGAGTGCTTTACAGCACCCATGACCTGACGGAAGGACTGACGTGACAGATGTACTGTTGTACAGATGTACTGTAAAGTTATATTATAATGTTTTCTGACTAAGTAAGATAAAACTAAACGATTTACTAAAAAGAGGACACCTCATTAAGAAACGGCGGTGTATTGTAAAAATATAACACTTGAGAAACTGTGGTGATACCTGCCTAGACGGATTCTTGCATAGCAGTCCTACCAGTAGCTTTAGCGAGCCGACATAACCATTCTGAGTCGTATGGATACATTTATTGGATGATCTAAAACTAAAAGCTACCGGAGGAACGATCCGGTACGGTAGCTACCACCTCAGGGCCAGTTATTCTGCCGAGAAGCGGTAGTGTCCAAAAATTACTGTGTTTCGGTCTGAAGGGCACTGCGAGCTGGTGTAAACACTGGGCATGTGAAACTTAGGAACTGATGTCTCAGGATGACGGGTGCAATGTGGTGCCACCGTGCCACACAGAATTATTCTAGGTGATACAACACTTGTTATGTTGCAATTACCATCAGGTGAACGTTTTGCTCGCGAACGTAACTTTATGTAATAAAATAAAATGTCTGATGTCTGACGTGTTGCCACAACCCCCATCTAGTGACGAAAATTGGAATTTAGTTAAGTTTGAATAACGCACCATCCGGTACGCGCTATTCAGTCTATACAGTATTTGTAATGCTGCCATTTTTTAACAGTAGATTAAGATGGCGGGCTTATAGTGGGAAAGTTTGACATCCATAAACAAAAAATGGTTTTTGTAGCAGTCATCAAATCTTTACTTTTAACACTGTTTAAAAGTAAAGATGAAAACAATAAAATAAAGTGCAAGACAATCACACAAAGTCTAAATGAACATACATACATACATACATACATAAGATCACGACTGTATCCCGTAAGGGGTAGTCAGAGACTGGGCACTCACTATAACACTAGTTTTCTCACAGACCGGAGCATCAAGGTCTTAGTTGACGGTGCATGCTCGGAATCTAAGTCTGTGAACGCTGGTGTCCCACAAGGCTGTGTGCTATCGCCAACCCTGTTTCTTCTGCATATCAATGATATGTTACAGATTAGTAACATTCATTGCTATGCAGATGACAGTACTGGTGATGCCTTATACACAGGCCGTACCAATATTTCTCGGGAACACGTCGACGAGCACCGGAACAAACTTGTGTTTGAAGTCGAGATTTTGTTAGACAAAATCTCGGACTGGGGCCGACTAAATTTAGTCGAGTTCAACCCTAACAAGACACAAGTTTGCGCGTTTACCGCAAAAAAGAAACCCTTCGTCGTATCACCTCATTTCGAGAGCACTCCCCTTGTTGCCTCAGCCAGTATCGGAATCCTTGGCGTCGACATATCGAGCAACGTTCAATTTCGCGGTCACTTGGAAGGGAAGGCCAAATTGGTCTCCAAGAAGCTTGGCGTGCTCAGTAGAGCGCGACAGTACTTCATGCCAGCCCACCGCTTGCAACTTTATAAGGCGCAGGTTCGGCCGCACATGGAGTACTGTTCTCATCTCAGGGCGGGGGCACCCCAGTGTCAGCTCCTTCCATTTGACCGCATTCAGCGAAGAGCGGCTCGAATTGTCGACGACCATGTCCTATCTGATCGGCTTGATCCCCTGGCTTTGCGAAGAGATGTTGCATCTCTTTGCATTTTTTACAAGATCTACCATGGGGAGTGTTCCGAGGAATTGTTCGGATTAATTCCAGCCGCTGAATTTCACCATCGCACCTTACGGCATAACCTCAAATTCCATCGTCACCACCTTGATGGTTGGCATTCCACCACAGTGCGTTTTTCGCGGAATTTTCTGCCACGCACTTGCACTTTATGGAATGTTCTGCCGTCAGCGGTTTTTCCGGACCGATACGACTTAGGGACCTTCAAGAAAAGAGCCTATTCCTTCCTCAAAGGCCGGCAACGCATCTGCTATTCCTCTGGTATTGTAGGTGTTCATGGGCGGCGGTGATCACTTACCATCACGTGAGCCACCTGCTCGTTTGCCTCCTATTCTATAAAAAAAAAACAAACCAAAAAAAACAAACAGATGACTGCCATAATCCACGTTGCACCAAAACAATATAATGCACTTGGTGTGATAGGTGGTGAGCCCACCATGCGCTGTTGGGTGCACAGTGCACTTTAATTCCTTACTCACCTTTTACGAGATCCATTGGATGAGATGGAGTGGTAGTATTCATTTATCGAGCCGCCACCACACGGCTACTCTAAATGAACCCTTTCAAAATAGGCAAAAAGTAAACATCATGTCTTTGATGATTTTGAGATGAACATGATGATCTTAATTAAATGTGCTGACCTCGCCTAAAAATAACTCTTTTGTCTAAAGAACAAATAAAAAAAATAAAGCACTTTATTGGATTTTCTGTAGACTGTGTAGCTGAAAAATATTTTGTAATAATTTGAGTGTGACGCCTTTCGGATTTTTAAATTTTTTGACGGATGATATTGCCAAGGAAAAGGGTAGCTACCCGCCAGATCGAGTGGTCTGATCTGAGGAGGACGTCTCCTAGTCTCTAGTTGGACTAGTAATATTTAGATGTTGTATATATAGTTCGCATCTCAGATAACTTTCATAGTGCGATTTTGGACGTGTGAGAATATTTCTCGAGCTTCTTACTATGTTAACTTTAATATTGTTTTATTTTTAAATGTTACTCTATTTAGGATTTCTAATGTATCGTTGGTCCTGATGTACTCGGACCAACATTTAAGACATTTATTCCGACACTTCATTTCATTCACAAATAACAATACAACAGGTGAATAAACAAAATTAATAAGAATAGGAATAAAATAAAAAAAAACAAAGGAAAATCAATAAACAAAAAAATAAAATAAAAAGAAAATAAAGGGTATAACAACAATTCATCAATATAAAATCGAAGCAGATGAAGTGTCGTAAAGGACCGCCTCAGCATAAGCCGCGGGATAGCGACGCTGATTTTCAGTCGGCCCCAGACGGTCTTAATGAGACCGTGCCGTAAGTGTCGACATTAAGCGAGTAGTAGATACTTATTATAATAACAACTCATGGAAATGGACAACATATGCAGACCATAGAAATAATGTGCCGTGCGGGAATCAAACCCGAGACCCGTTGCGCTAACGCCGATCGGTTAGCAATGCGCTAATCAAGCGGACAAAATTTTAAGTGCATATTTGTTTTGAAATAAGCTGTCGAGTAGTGATAATGATAATAAAACGACATGTAACAATAGGTTTTTTTTTATTTCAAGATATGTGATATAATTACAATCAAGTCGCAACGTGACTTCCTATGTCGCAGATGAAAGACTCCATACCTGAAAACACAAATAGTAGAAATGAAGTTTTTTTTTTATTGCGTAAAGTGATGAAACGAGCAAAACGTTCATCTGATGGTAAGTGCAACGTCTACCTATAACAAATGCTGTGCCACCCAGAAAATTCCTGTGTGACACTACACTGTGGCCAGTGATTACCCTAGCTCACAGTGCCCTTCAAACCGAAACACAGTAATGTTTGCACACTACTGCTTCACGGTGGAATAACTGGCCCTGGGGTGGTACCTACCTAGACGGACTCCTGCATAGGAATCCTACCACCAGTAACAATCATCACCATTTCTCATCACAAAATCACCTTTTTATTAATTTTTTATTTTAATGCATAAAGTGATAAAACGAGCAAAACGCTTACCTGATGGTAAGTGCAACGTCTACCAATAACAAATGCTGTGCCACCCAGAAAATTCCTGTGTGACACTACACTGTGCCCATCACCCTGAGACAGGTTCTTAAGTCTCATATGCCCAGTGATTACGCTAGCTCTTAGTGCCTTTCAAACCGAAACACAGTAATGTTTGCACACTACTGCTTCACGGCAGAGTAACTGGCCCTGGGGTGGTACCTACCTAGACGGACTCCTGCATATGAATCCTACCACCAGTAACAGTCATCACTATTTCTATTCACAAATTCACTGCTGAACAAAGGGCCTCCCCCTTTGTTCAGCAGTGAATTTGGAAAGAAATGAAGTGAAACAGGAAAGAAAGTTATTTCCAACCATAGTACATACTTGACCGCGTGGCCTATTGGTTAGTGCGCATGACTTCTACGTCGCGGGTCCTGGGTAAATATTAAAGTAAAGCAATATTAAAGCTTAACGATGATTTTTGGCTGGTTTGGATCATGACGACATCTGCCATATCATCATCATCAATTCAGCATATCACTAGTCCGCTGCTGAACATAGGCCGCCCTCATAGATTGCCACAAAAGTTCGTAGCTCTCATTTTAGGGGAGTTTGTCATTGTTACCACGCTTGGCAAGCGGGTTGGCAAACGCAGTTTATTAATTTAGATGTTCCAGGGAGATGCTGCTGCCCATCTCCTGGTTTTAATTTTCCCTCTGTCGACTGTTACGACACCCACGGGATGAGATGAGGTGGCTGACAGATACAGACACAGTCACGTATTTTTTCCATATAAGGGGTAGGCCACTCCCGTAATCAGCTTTTCGCCCTCGCAGGAAACGAGACGAAGAGAGAAAAGAGAGAAGGTTGTCCGTATAATAGCTTAGTCGCCTCTTACGACACCTCGATAAGAAAGAGGTAGGTGCTATACCACTCCACTATCAGTTCGTAAAACTTATTTACCAAGTGTTTACGCTAGCTCTAAGTGCCCTTCACACCGAAACACAGTAATGTTTGCACACTACGGCTTCACGGCAGAATACCTGGCCTTGCGGGTGATACCTACCAGATTACCACTAAACACAGCCCTGCATTTCCGCAAAGTAACGCCAGATTATATAAGATATTGAGCATGTGGTGAATTAGCAGGACCGAGGGCCTCGCACCGGGAATCGAACTCAGTTCACTCGCGTACAATGAAATAAACGGCGAGCGCCCCTGAACCACCACGGATCCTACGTCATGCCATTTATCATAATTTCAACTTACCGCGATGTGTGAGGACGTGTCGCCTTAGCTCCTTGATTCCGAGGAACTGCTGCTGACAAATACGGCATTTGTAATGATAGTCCACCACCTGAAACAAAACCAATGAATTATCATCATCGTCACCATTGGGCTGTAGTAGTCCACTGCTGGACTCTGGATTAGTCTCTCCTGAGTTGGAAGGATTTCGCCACACTAGGTGAGCGATTTATCCTGCCAAATATTGCACAATCAATGCTGATAGATTTTTATTTGAAATTAACTTACATCATATATTTATGCATGGTCCTTCGAGCCGGATATTATTTATCAACAGACCGCATAGATGTTTATTATAGTCCTCTTGTTCCATCAGCATTCATTTTCTCCCATTTGCCAAGATTAAATAATAATGTCAACGAATTCTTAAAAGAATTAAGTTTACGAGGATACGGTTATTCTAGCAAGACTGGTTTAATTGGTCTTTCACGAACACAAGCGCAATCACAGAGGCACTCGCTCGTCTTAACCTACCCGATCATGAACCTCCCGATGTAACTCTCATGCGAAAGGTTCGGAAATAGGCTCATGCGATGTCAGACACGGTAACAATCACAACACAGCCAGACTAATAGTTTGTGTTTTTGGAAAATTGCTGGCTCCGACTGGGATTTGAACTCCGGTATCGCGAAACAGAAGTCAGGATATGACTACTAGGCCCTGCGTTCGTCATTCCCATGATCAATCTCAGAATGTGCGAAAAACTTTATTCAATACAAAAAAATTAATAAAGTGACGAAATGAGCAAAACCTTCACCTGATGGTAAGTTCAGCGTCTGCCCATAACAAATGCTGTGACACCCAGAACTTTTCTGTGGGACACCACACTGCGCCCGTCACCCTGAGACATCAGTTCTAAGTGTCATATACCCAATGATCTAGTTAGCTAGCTCTCAGTGCCCAGATCGAAACAGTAATGTTTGCACACTACTGCTTCACGGCAGAATAACTGGGGCGGTTCCTATCTAGACGGATTCTCCTGCATAGGAATTCTACTACCACCGTTTTATCGTTGCTATTAGTGACATAGTTTCTAATTATGAGGTTATTATATGCCGATTATAGTTATACGGGACTTCAAAATTTTATGGGGAAATATTTATTATACGTAAGTTATTAGATAAACATTATACTTTCGAACGCAGTTATACCAAAATTCGTAAAAAAGGAATTCCTTCAAAAATTGTTTAAAGATTAATATTCGATAGCCTTATAGTTTATTATCACTGTGACGTGTTGAACACTTTGAAAAGAAATGTAATCGTGATGCAAATTCGTGCAGCGCCATCTCGTGTTCTGGTTTCGGTGCGAATTTCTCTCCAGTGAAAAATATTTAAAATACGAAGGCAGGAATTAGCAGACAATTTCACGTTCGCCTATAGAAAAGTTGGCTGTTGAGTGAAAGCGTTTAGATCTGCGAATCTAGAGACTGCCGAAATGACCCAACAACTCGATGAGATTTGCCGTTAATCCTACGTCGTACCGGTTCGAAATTGCGGTAGCGGTGAAAACATCGGCGAGGCTTTTAGGAACAGTCCAACTCATAAGCTCCATGTTTTGTTCATCCAGCTGCATTTGTGCATATAGAGATTGGTCGAGAATATTACTGCATTTAGTTTTTCGTGAATTCATTTTTTTTTTATTTCATAAAAGTGACGGAACGAGCAAAACGTTCACACACACACACACACACACCCTCTTTCCTTCTTACCTTCTTCCTACCTTCCTTCCAATTCCTCCATAGATGCTCCATCTGAATAAATATACTGCGATTGCCAGACCGATTGTCAAGCGTGGCAACTATGTCAAAATCCTCCCAAAATGTGAGCTACAAACTTTTGTGGCAATCTATGGGGGAGGCCTGTGTTCAGCAGTGGACTTGTGATAGGCTGTATCCCTACTCACCCTCTATGTGCCAGGATCCTTTAAGGGAATTTCCCGTCTAGGGAAGCAGATTTTCGGGGACAAACTGTAAGAAAAGCTTGCAAAAGGCAGACCTTCCGCGAGGCGGCGTGATCGAATAAGAGATTATGTGCATCTTTTGTACTAATCGTGTTTTCTATCGGATGAAGTGACGAGACGAGCAAAACGTTCACCTGATGGTAAGTGCAACGTCTGCCCATAACAAATTCTGTGTCACCCAGAAAACCTCCGTGCGACGCATCCTGAGACATCAGTTCTTATGTCTCATATGCCCAGTGATTGCGCTAGCTCTCAGTGCCCTTCGGACCGAAACACACTACCGCTTCACGACAGAATAACTGGCGCGCCACCTCCTACCACCAGTAAAAAGAGTATGTAAATACGGCGCGTACTACTGTTGTTTTCTGGTGGTAGGATTCCTATGCAGGAGTCCGTCTAGGTAGGTACCACCCCAGGGCCAGCTATTCTGCCGTGAAGCAGTAGTGTGCAAACATCACTGTGTTCCGTTTTGAAAGGCACTAAGAGCTAGCGTAAGCGTATGAGACTTCAGAACTGATGTCTCAGAGTGACGGGCGCAGTGTGGTGTGACACAGAAATGTTCGTCACTTTATCCAATAAAAAAATACGTCGTCAGTAACAGTAAACAGTGAGGGTTCATAATACAATCACATCCATGACGGTGACCATCCTAAACATACTGAGGGAATGGTTAGTTTGAAAACTATTGGTGTTAACAAAAAAAAATCTGGTGACAATGACATTCTTTTGGTAGATCACATCACATCTGGATAATCACCATCATTATCTATTTTAGTGCACTGTTGAACATAAGCCTCCCCAACAGATTGCCACAAAACACGATCCTGAGCCACCTGCATCCATGCATTTTACTGGTGGTAGGATCCCTATGCAGGAATCCGTGTGCCATGAAGCAGTAGTGTGCAAACATTACTGTGTTTCGGTTTGAAGGGCACTGAGAGCCAGCGCAATCACTGGGCATATGAGACTTAAGAACTGATGTCTCAGGGTGACGGGCGCAGTGTGGTGTCACACAGAAATTTTCTGGTTGACACACTCATTTGTTGTGGGCAAACGTTGGCACTTACCATCAGGTGAACGTTTTGCACGCTTCGTCACTTTATCAAATAAAAAAATCGACTTCCCGCAAAACCGTGCAGGTCGTCGCTCCACTGGGTTATAACCTCCATCCTTTATTTCCAGTACCGTAAAGCAATGAATAGAAAGTGCTTAAATGAAGTCCATGTCTAAAGGACGTGCTCATGATGGACGGAGTCAAGAACTGCAGAATTTGGTATATTAAATGATCATTACTTACCGCAGTGTGGTGGCGGCTCGTTAAAAGAATACTACCACTCCATCTCATCCAATGGATCTCGTAAAAGGCAAGGAATTAAACTGCACTGTGCACCCAACAGCGAATGGTGGCGATGGGCTCACCACCTATCACACCAAGTGCATTATACTGTTTTGGTGAAACGCGGATTGTGGCAGTCATCTGCTTTTGCAGTGAGTGCCCAGTCTCTGACTACCCTTTATGGGATACAGTCGTGATCTTATGTATGGATATACTTACCGCAGCCAAAGCCTTAGATATCAGCCTCTTGTATCTGTGCATGTCCTCAACGGAGTGGCATTTGAGATGTGACAGCAAATTGTAGACGCTGATGCAAACTCTCGAGCAGATCTGGCACTTTATTTCTGGAACAAAGGAATTGCCATAATTAATGCTAAATTCGCCGTGTGGTGGCGGCTTAAGGGAATCTGCCACCCCATCTCATCCCGCGAGTGTCATAAAAGTCGACAGAGGGTAAACGAAAATCAGGAGATGGACAGCAGCGTCTTCCTGGAACAAACATACATACATAAGATCACGACTGTATCCCATAAGGTGTAGTCAGAGACTGGGCACTCACTGCAAAAACAGATGACTGCCACAATCCACGTTTCACCAAAACAATATAATGCACTTTGTGTGATAGGTGGTGAGCCCATCGCCACCATGCGCTGTTGGGTGCACAGTGCAGTTTGATTCCTTACTCGCCTTTTACGAGATCCAATGGATGAGATGGAGTGGTAGTATTCTTTTAACGAGCCGCCACCACACGGCACATTTCTGGAACAATTTCCTGGAACATCTAAACAAATAAACTGCGATTGCTAACCTTTTTTTTAATTGTATAAAGTGACGAAACGAGCAAAACGTTCACTGGTGAGTGCAACGACTGCCATAACAAATTCTGTGTCACGCTGAGAATTTCTGTGTGGCACCACAATGCGCCCGTCACTCTGAGACATCAGTTATTAAGTCTCATATGCCCAGAGATTACGCTAGCTCTCAGTGCCCTTCAAATCGAAACACAGTAATGCTTGCACACTACTGCTTCACGGCAGAATCACTGCCCTGGGGTGGTACTTACCTAGACGGATTCCTGCATAGAAATCCTACCACCAGTAAAAAACCTGCCTGGCAACTATGACGAAATCCCCGAAATTCAGAGCTACAAACTTTTGCGGCACTCAATGGGGAGGCTTATGTTCAGTAATGGACTGGTGATAAGCTGAAATGATGATGATGAGTTGATATCTCCCGACAATATTCGGAAATTGAAATCGGCCAAGAGAACATCATCATATGCCCAGTGATTGTGCTAGCTCTCAGTGCCCTTCAAACCGAAACACAGTAATGTTTGGACACTACTGTTTCACGGTAGAATGACTGGCACTGCGGGGGTAGCTACTCAAAAAGATTCCTGCATAGGAATCCAGTGGATATGTGGAAGAGGGTTCCTGGAGAGTTATCAACATACTTTTATCATTTTTGCGGAATCCCCTCCATGATGTTTGATAGCAGGGCGCGCAAACTCTGCAGCTTGCTACCTCCTTCATGTACCTCTTTTGTTCGTCTTCATCTTGATCCATTCCATCAGAGCAGTCACTACAAGAATAGAAGATTTTTATGATTTTTTTTTTGAACAAAAATGCCCATAACAGCCTAGCGTCATCAACATTTTTGCACACTACTGCTTCATGGCAGAATAACTGACACTACGGTGATACCTTCTAAGACGGATTCTTGTAACCAGGAATCCAACCACGGGTAAATTATTAGAGAAGATAATTATGCTATATAAAATCTTATTTAAAAGCAACTTTACGTGGAACATCAAGTCCGATAGTCAATTAGCCATAGATCTTTTCCAATATATGTACTTCATAGCAAAAACAAACACGACGAACCATACGTGTATGTTAGTTTCAGTGTATCCATACTATATATATACTATATCCATACTAATATTATACATTCGAAAGTAACTGTCTGTCCCTCTGCCAGTTTCTTACCTTTTCACGGTTCAACCCCTCTACCGATGTTGAAGAAATTTGGCATAGTGATAGCTTACATCCTGGAGACGGACATAGGATACTTTTTATCCCGGCAAATCAAAAAATCCCCACGGGATATTTAAAAACCTATATCCACGCGGACGAAGTCGCGGGCATCAGCTAGTTATCTATTACCTGAGTAAAATCCATGTTAATAGCTTCAGTAGTTTTCGTGTTACATACATTCATATGTTTTACGTTACGTTTATAGGTGGTGGGATTCCTGCAGGAATCCGTCTAGGTAGGTACCACTCAAGGGCCAGTTATTCTGCCGTGAAGCAGTAGTGTGCAAACATTACTGTGTTTCGGCTTGAAGGGCACTGTGAGCTAGCGCAATCACTGGGCATATGAGACTTAAGAACTGAATGTCTCAGGGTGATGGGCATAGTGTGTTGCCACACAGAAATGTTCTGACTGACATGGACATTATGGGCAGATGCTGCACTTACCATCAGGTGAACGTTTTGCTCGTTCCGCTACTTTAATCATATAAAAAAAAATACAAAAAGAGAGATGTATGATATGTATGATGAATACAATCTTTTCTTTATACATTACCAGGTGATGCCCGCGACTTCGTCCGCGTGGATATGTTCTTAAATATCCTGTGGTAACTAATTAATTTTCCGGGACAAAAAGTATTCGTGTTTGTCTACAGAATGCAAGCTATCTGTGCCAAATTTTGTCAAGATCGATTTAGAAAAGGTAAGAAACAGACAAGAGAGAACTTTCGCATTTATAATATTAGTATGGATTTCTTAAAAGTGGTGTTTTTGTAGGTATGAAATACCTCCCTTGATAATGTATCAAAATGAATGTTTGATACGCCATTTTGAAGACTATTTTTCCGTCTAATGACGAAAAATAAGTATACGTCTAAAATTAATGTTTTCGTTAAAGAAATATATTAAAAAGATAGAATTAATTTAATTGTAGAAAGCGCCGTTTGTTGACAATCTGTTTAAGTAACATTTTTTTTTTTATGTAAGAGGGGGCAAACGAGCAAGCGGCTCACCTGATGGTAAGTGATCACCGCCGCCCATGAACATCTACAATACCAGAGGAATAGCAGATGCGTTGCCGGTCTTTGAGAAAGGAATAGGCTCTTTTCTTGAAGGTCCAAGCAGATTCCATAAAGTGCTTGTGCGGGGTTGTAACATGCAAGTTACATATAGCTATGCTATGAGGATCGCTGACTATACCTCGAACAGTTGCTATATAAACCAACAGGAATGCCGGCGCAGATTTATAAAATATCATGTACTCAATTACACTATCTCCATTCTGCTAGAATAATTAGATTTGTTAGATCTGTTAGAATAATTATAGTAACATATTTTGTAATTTTAAATATATTTTATAAGTAAATTTGTTTTTTTTTTCGATCCTCCGGCCGCAGCTAACGTAATTTGCTGTCGGTTGAAGTTGTTTACATTATTTAAAGAAGGTAGATGGCCCCATCTGTTTATGATCACGATACTGTGCGAAATATTCGCACGGGTTAGTTTACAAATTTACTTACATATTTTTCTCAAACATTTTGTACACCAACGAAAGTGTCTCCTTCGGCCTGTAAACAATTAACCTATCCCCGTCCTTCTGGTCTTCTTTGGTAAGAATAACTTCGTCAATATGATGGAAGGGCTTCCGTCTCTTGGTTTCCACAAGGCTGTAGGAGTTCAGTACTTTCTTCTCCCTGTACTTAGGTAGAACACATTGAACTACTTCTGATTTTCTATCGCCTTTTGCATTCTCTACACTTGTTTTGCTCCACATTGTTGTTTCGATTCTTCCTGAGGAAATTAGTTTCTTGTTATAAGATGCTCACATATGCTCAATCTATTGAATTAATGAATATTCGAAATAAGGGATGGTTTCCCGTAATTGCTAGACTTGGGAGGGTAGTCGACAATGAAATAAAAACGAAAGAAAATAATTTAGAACTCTTCAGTGTTTGACATGAGGAATATAAATTTTGCAGTGAGTTATTCTGCTGTGAAGCAGTGGTGTGCAAATATTACTGTTTCAGTTTGAAAGGCTTAAGAACTGATGTCTCCAGGTGAAGGACACAGTGTGCCACACATAAATGTGGGTGACACAGAATTTGGGCAGACTTTACACTTAACATCAGGTTAATTATTTGCTTGTCTCATCACTATATCCTAAAAAAATCTTTATCAAATATATTACTACACAATAATTTACAAAAAACTATATCATGGACAATCAAAGCATGGTGCATGATAAAATATCAGACAAGACAAATTCCATGATATGTAACAGCCCGTCCAGTCCAGCCTCCACAAGCAGCATCAGCGTGCAGAGTTGTAGGCTTATTTCGAATACCCAAAACCAATATTTGTCCAGCACAATATATCGAGTTTAAGGCCTGTATGTAAAACAACTGTCTGATGATTATACATACATACACAAGATCACAACCGTATCCCATAAGGGGTAGTCAGAGACTGGGCACTCACTGCAAAAACAGATGACTGCCACAATGACAGATCTAGCCATTCAAATTACGTGAAAACAATAATCACCATAATTATACATACATACATACATAAGATCGCGACTGTATCCCATATGGGGTAGTCAGAGACTGGGCACACTGCAAAAACAGATGACTGCCACAATCCATGTTTCACCAAAACAATATAATGCACTCGGTGTGATAGGTGGTGAGCCCATCGCTGGGATGGAGAGGTATTATTCTTTTTACGAGCCGCCACCACACGGAATTAAAAACGGTCATTATAACAGTTTTATAAATAAATAAGTTATGACCGACTTACATTATAAGACTAAACGACGAATTGAGGAATCCGTCTAGATAGGTACCACCCCAGGGCCAGTTATTCTGCCGTGAAGCAGAAGTGTGAAAACATTTCTCTGTTTCGGTTTGAAGGGTACTGAGAGCTTGCGTAATCATTGGGCATGTGAGACTTAAGAACTGTTGTCTCAGGGTGACGGACGCAATGTGGTGTCACACGGAAATGTTCTGGATGACACAGAATTTGCCTCCACTAGCAGCATGAGTGTGCAGAGTTGTAGGCTTATTTCGAATACCCAATACCAATATTTGTCCAGCACAATATATCGATTTTAAAGCCTGTATGTAAAACAACTGTCTGACGATTATGTGGATCTCAATGGTGTGTTAGCACTTCTACTTACGACATCATAAGTATGTGTATTCGAAATGTGGTGCAACTTTGGAGAATCTACCACCCCATCTCATCCCTTGAGTGTCGTAAAAGTCGACAGAGGAATAATAAAAACCAGGTGATGGGCAGCAGCGTCTTCCCGGAAAATCTGAATAAATAAACTGCAGTTGCCAACCCGCCTGCCACTGTGACAACTATAGCAATACCCCCCAAATTGAAAGCTACAAACTATTGTGGCAATCTATTGGGGAGGCCTATGTTCAGCAGTGGACTAGTTATGGGCTGAAATTAATGAATGAAAGAAATAAATATTCAATGTAAAGTGAATGCTAAGCCTCTTTTCGTTGACAAAAGATGTTTGTTATTATATGATTGCGATATCTCTAAAAACACACAGACTTTTGTACATTTCCTTTTACACAGTTTCGTTAGGTCTTATTTTATTTGACAGCATTAACCTTCGATGAACAGTTATCTTACTGTTTATGATTACAGTTTAAATAATCACATGCGACGTAATCCTGGCCTTCGATCAAGGCGATAACTTCTCAATGCTGTCGGAAGCCAATAACTGCTGGGAGATATTATAGTGCCATGATCTTTGGGCAAATTCAAAAGCAGTACTTTGTTCTTACATGCCCGCAACAACAGATGTAAAGCTTGTGCAATAAAATTTCAGCCCGAAAATCAACAATTATTTTTTTTGCATAAATGGTGACGCTTGCTGGGATCCGAAGTTGAGACTCGCGGTGGAGTAGTTAGGGACTCTGTCTATTATACTATTCAGCCAAGAACACTACCCTATGGGCTAGACATAGAATATAAGGGGTAGGCAGAGACCACACCTGCAGCCCACTTTTCTCCCTTGTGGGAAATGGGACTTCAGGAGACGAACCATGTTGCTGCCATTTTGGTATTAGTTACGAAATTCTTCGACCCCTTTGTGTTCCCACAAGCAGTATAGTGACAGCAACATGCTTATTCTGGTATTGTTGTGCACAAATAAAGGCTATCCTTAGTCACGTCTCACAACACCTCGGTAGGAATAAGATAGGTACTATTCTACTCTGCTGGAGATCTAGCCATTCAAATTACGTGAAAACAATAATCACCATAATTATACATACATACCTGTATCTGATCATGACTGTATCCCATGTGGGGCAGTCAGAGACTGGGCACTCACTGCAAAAACAGATGACTGCCACAATCCACGTTTCACCAAAACAATATAATGCACTTGGTGTGATAGGTGGTGAGCCCATCGCCACCATGCGCAGTTAGGTGCACAGTGCAGTTTAATTCCTTACTCGCCTTTTATTTTAATTATAAGTGAAATTAAATTCCATACTAACCTGTACTTTTGTTATTAACATTTCTAAGAAGAATTGTCCTTTTAGAAGCCACAGTTTCGCCAGTTTCTGGTCTCAGAACAGTGTCGCTATGCTTGAAATGCTCCAGACATAAATTGTTCCATATCCTTAGCTTTTTCATATCACTTTCATCTCTCTTAATTGCTCGTACGGGCAAGCAAAGTGGGTCATCATAGTCGGGAATACGAATATCAAGTTGTTTGCGAGGCAATGGCTCATTTATAACGACTTGCGGCTTCTTAGTGACTGTACGCGGGCCGTACTCTTTAATTTCCAATTTCGCCTGTACTGGTTGGACATACGTTTCATATTTTCGAGTCTTTATCGGCGTACTACGTGTAAACTTTTGTATCTTTTTCTTCTTATTTTTCACGGGGAAATATTTAGTGGGTTCATAATCGGAATCTTCTTCTATTTTTCTCTTTTTTCTTGGTCTTCCAACTGGTTTTCGCTCAACGAGTAATGGGAGTTTTATAGCAAGCGCAGGTGGAGCAGGAGTTTCTTCGACGGTTTGAACACACTGCTGGACAATTTCCTCATCTTCGTCAAGATATTCAATTTCGCAACCTGCATGGGTCATGACTTAAGTACACCAGTGCTATGTAATACTTGTATAAACAAAACAGTAAACCACAACACAATACACTATCACTCAGTATCACAATTTTATTACAGAATTTAAAATTTAATTTTTCTAAACATGTAAATCTACCAATACAATACAAAAAAAGTGACTGTCAGTTATCGCATAGGTGGCTGTATATTAAGCCGAAGGTTCACAGATGAAAAAAAGTACATATTGTGAATCGATTTCAAGAAAAATCTATTATTACGAACATTACGAATGTCATGAATGTTCGGGCATATCTTCTTTGTTTATGAACCTATTTTTTGTTTTGTCACGGTTATGACAATCGCAGAACAAGGTAATAATTATAATAATAAGCCGAAGCAGATAAGAAGACCAATTATTTGCACCTGGCTCACGAAGAGACCGAATTGTGGGGCGGTTTGTCGACCGAAATTATTCTTGGTTAATCCCAGTCAGTCTCTCGGAACATCTGAAACGACTGGGACCATGTGCCGGGCCGCTTCTTGCTCATCGTCCGCCGGTTTCTTTCCCTTTCCCCCTAACCCTCGCCCGTTGGATCTCCTTCGCCGGGAGCGCCTGTCTGGTTCAGGATTTATTTATATATTTTATTGTATGTTATTATGTTTAGTATATTTCTTATAATATAATATTTATTTTATATATTTATCTATACATTTATATCCTAACCAGACGAGAAAACTGTAGAGATATCCAATAATAATATAATATAAATAATAACTTTATTGACATAACTCATTACAGATTAGTGAAGTTGCTGATTTCCGAACTGTGTATGAATGCTTGTATCTCAGAAAATTAAGCAGTGGCATGTTGTTTTTTTATAGAATAGGGGGCAAACGAGCAGGTGGCTCACGTGATGGTAAGTGATCACCGCCGCCCATTAACACCTACAATACCAGAGGAAGAACAGATGCGTTGCCGGCCTTTGAGAAAGGAACAGGCGCTTTACTTTAAGGTCCCTTACTCGTATCGGTCCGGAAAAACAAAATTCCGCGAAAAACGCACTGTGGTGGAATGCCAACCATCAAGGTGGTGACGATGGAATTTGAGGTTATGCCGTAAGGTGCGATGGTGAAATTCAGCGGCAGGAATTAATCTGAACCATTCCTCGGAACATTCCTCGTGGTAGATCCTGTAAAAATGCAAAGAGTTGCAACATCTCTTTGCAAAGCCAGGGGATCAAGCCGATAAGATAGGACACCTGATAGTAAGTGAATATGAAGATTCATATAAAAAGTACATACAAACAAAACGGAGGTACCACCCCGTGGCCTATTAGTCTGCCGTGAAACAGTATTCTGCAAACAATACTGTGTTTCGGTTCAAAGGGCACTGTGAGCTAGTGTAATCACTAGGCATATGAGATTTATTAACTGATGTATCAAGGTGACGGTGGCAGTTAGGTGTCACACATAAATGTTCTGGGTAACGCTGCATTTGTTTTGGCCAGACGTTGCATTTACCATCAGGTGAACATTTTGCTTGTTTCGCCAATAAAAAAAGTACGTTATATTTCTAATATGTGACTCTATTAAATTTAATTTCTCAGAGAACAATATCGAAATCTGGTTTAGTAACTATTTATATCAGAATCGATTTACATGAAACGGTATTTTCGGTTTTTCTGGCAATCGCTTGCTTCAATGGGCTAACCCTAGAGAATAGAACGCAAGAAATTTTTGTCAACATGTCGGACAAGTTAGTGTTTTGTATATTTTTAATGAAAATGCCTTTAATATTAATTAAATAGTTTTTAAAATTTGTTTTATTTTGATTTTATTTACATTTAGCTGTCTCGTGTATTAAATATTTTTAAATTTTCTCGGTCAAAGAAGACGAATATAAAGTGTAGCTTAAGTGGTATCTCCATGTGTTTGAAGTTATGGATCTGTTTCTTTTCTCTACAGTGAGGATTTGTTAGGTGACGATCTTGGCGATCAAAGTCTCGCAGACTATAATTTGGGCAATGAGGAAGAGGAGCAGCTCTTGGCAGATGATTATGACAGTAGTGCGTCGCAAAACGTCCCCACATCGGTTGCTTCTAGCTACCGTGAAGGCGTTAACATGGTTGCTACCGAATATCCAAGCCATAACATACCCCATAATATAGAATATACTCCAGTAAGTTGTAATATAAGGAAACAATACTTATCTTTGTGTGTATTTGTATGCAACAATCAGTCATGACCACAATAATGAAGTAGTCGAATTTTTAGTATATGTTACAGTATAGCTACATTTAAACTGCTCTTATTCTATTCCTAACAACAATTTATTATTGTATATGTATATGTGTGGAGAAGTATTTTACTTGTAGTAGGATTCCTGTACATAAATCTATTTATTTAAGTACCACCGCAGTACCAGTTATTTTGCCATTAAGTAGTAGTGTGTAAATATTACTTTGTTTCAGTTTGAAGGGCACTGATAGTTGATGTTTACTTATATACCATTAAATTATACTTACAATTATAAAACAACTAAAAGTATTTATCTATCATTATCATCATTTCAGCCTATCACTGCTGAACATCGGCCTTCCCCATAGATTGCAACAAATTTTGCCATTCTCGGCTGCTGTCTTGGAAACCTGCTGCCCATCTTCTGGTTTTTATTTTCCCTCTGTCAACTGTTACGACACCCACAAGGTGAAATGGGGTAGTTGATTCTTTTAAGCTACTAATACATGGCTATTCTATGAATATAGTTAATTAATAATAATTTATAAATAAAATGTCAAAGTAAACTTTCTGCACATTCCCCCTTTGCTTTTGCAGGGATTTTTTTTTATTGGATAAAGTGATGAGACGAGTAAAACATTCACTTGATGGTAAGTGCAACATCTGCCCATAACAAATGCTGTGTCACCCAGAACAACAAGTGGCACCACACTGCGCCTTTCACCTTGAGACAGCAGTTCTTCAGTCTTAAATGCCCAGTGATTACGCTAGCTCACAGTGCCCTTGAGACCGAAACACAGTAATCTCTGCACACTACTGCTTCACAGCGGAATAACTGGCCCTGGGGTAACCTACCTAGACAGATTCCTGCATAGGAATCCTACCACCAGTAGAATAAAGCTTCATAAAAGTGGAAATAGTTTTTGTTAGGCGAGCAGTGGATTAGAAGGTTTTAATATTTACTTTTCTGCCACATGGAAGAATTTCTTGTCATCTTTAGCCTCATTTTTAATAGATGTTTTAGTTTTTTTTTAATCTTTTCTAATGCTTTACAACAAAAAATATTTTAATTTTAACTTAATTTTTTTTCACTCCTGACCTGATCTGACCACTCGGTCATGCAATCACCTGTTAAAAGTATTGCCTATAAACTATATGTTTTTCATATTGCCTTTCAGCAACCGGCTCCATATCAAGTGGTAGCAGAAAGTGAATGCGTAGTGCCGAACATAACTGTAGAAGTACCAAATGTGCCATTATCAGAACATTCAACATATGCACCGTATCCTGAACCAGCACCAGTTTATGAGGCTGAACATGCAGTTGTTCCACCAGCTATAGTGAGTTAATAATTATCATTGTTTGTTATAAAACTAGAGTAAAATTTTGTATCAGTAAGAAAATGACAAAATGCCATTGAATTCGAGTCTTACTGGTGGTAGGATCCTTATGCAGAAATCAGTCTAGGATATCATTGCAGTGTCAGCTATTCTTCCATGAAGCTGACATTACTGTGTTTTGTTAAAAAGGATACTGAGAGCAAGTGTAATTACTGGGCATATGAGACTCAACACCAGATGTCTCATGGTTGCTAGCGCAATGGGATGCCACACAGGAATATTCTGGTCGACACAACATTTGTTACGGGCATACATTGCACTTAATAGTAATACTAATAGTAATAATACTTATAGGGGGTCTCCATACACTGCAATTGCCAAACTGCTGGTACCTGGAGTGTCTTTTTTCGTAGCCTGTACCCTAAACTGTTAGGCTATAGGTGTTTAATCAGTGGCCTCAGCCAAGTCAAGAATACATATGACGCGGGCACAGCCGTAACATACTCTTCTCAAAGCAACATGCGGAACTTTTTATCTAAATCTAAATTACAAGTTTGTAACTAATATAGTTTACGAAATACCTCTTCTTCTTCTTCTTCTCTTAAATTAATGGCTCCATCATTTCACTGATGATTCTCTGCCAATGTCAAGGTTGAAGAATACAAGGGAAAGTTTGATTAAAGTGGAAAAACAAAAAAAAATTGTTTACAATCTTCAGTAACACAGCCTTGTTGAGTACTTTAAAAGAGGAAAGAAAACACATAAGTTATTAGTTCAGTTAATAATTAATTAAAAGTAAAAATACACACATAACAGTGGGAGAGAAATACCACAAATATGCCCTGTTTTGTCACTGACTCACTGACCATCAAAATTCAAAGCTACTTCTAGCAGAGACAGAAACCTAAAAATTTGCATTTAGTTTGTATTTAGTCCATGACGAAAGGAAAAATTAAATAATCCTGAAATTTCAGTGCAGTTTGCATTTCTGTTGGTAAATTTGCTTTTTCCTACAAAGTCCATGGCACATTATTTTATCGGCCGCAAAAGTAAGTGTAAATTGTGTTAGTATTTTAAACAGTACATATTATTTAAATGAAACTAATTTTACGGATTTTATCGCGTAAATGTGTAGTATTCGCGTAAATATAAGAAATCAGTACATATTATTATATACTATACACATATAGGGGTAGCCAAAGGAATTTTATGGGATGTGGAGAGGTGTTAAAAGGTAATGTAAGGTTCAAATATAACCAAAAATATATAAAAATTGGCAATTGCACAGCAAAAGTAAAATAATATTACCTATGAACTTATGTTCTTATCCGATATCAGTTTACCAGCTAATTGAGAGAAATATCTACACAGCAGTGTGTTTGCACTATGGTATATAAACAAAGGTGTATTTGAAGGTAGGTCTATTGCTGAGGTACGATATTTTTATATAAATAATGATATGGTCACAAAATATTGTTTATTTATTAAACATGTACAAAATTGATAACGAAATTTTTGAATTGGCAATTCAATGTTAATAAAATTACAGGGGATCTCACAATTTATTACTGTATATAGTTTGCAATGCGAGGATTGGCATATTTTATTAGATTTAAATGTTTTTTATGGGAATTATTATATAAGATTAACACATTCCAGGGAACTGTGACTATTATCATAGTTTATCATAAAATTTTAGAACAATCCAGGGAACTTTTGGTCCTCCGGGGCCAGTTATTCTGCCGTGAAGCTGTAGTGTGCAAACATTGGTGATTCGGTTTGAAGGGCACCGAGAGCTAGTGTAATCTCTATCTCGGGCATATGAGACTTAAGATCCTATGTCTTAGGGTGAGGGGTGCAGTTTGGGTTCACACAGAAATCTTCTGGGCGACACAGCTTGTTATGGGCAGACGTTGCACTTATCATCAGGTGAACGTTTCGCTAGTTTCGTCATTTTAAAAAATTACAGCTAAAACTTGTTTTGCAGCCCGCAGGACCGATTGAGTCTCCGCAAATTGTACCTTCGGAAGTTACAGCACCGCTTGCCAGTAAGTGTTGACAAAATACTTTCTTATGATACTGCATACATAGAATTATATGGATCTTTTCCATTCCTTTAATGACAACTAAATTTTACTAAAACTGAATGGTTTTTGTCATGTAAAGTGATAAAGTAATCCACCAATCGTCATACATTACCTTTTTTTCTGTCTGTATGGACAGATTTAACTGGAGAACTACTAGCTATTGCCATGATATAGAATTCTACGCAGACTAAACTTATTCTTACATCCTTATCCTTACTAATACCCATAAACGCCAAAGTAACTCTGTCCCTCTGTTTGTTACCTTTTCACGGTTTAATTGTTAAACCGATCTTGACGAAATTCTACATAGAGATAGCTTGCATCCTAATGACAGACATAGGATACCCTTTATTAATTGTTTTACTGGTGGTAGGTTTCCTATGCAGGAATCCGTCTAGGTAGTTGCCAGCCCAGGTCAGTTATTCTGCCGTGAAGCAGTAGTGTGCAAACATTACTTATTTTTTAATTGTTTTATTGGTGGTAGGTTTCCTATGCAGGAATCTGTCTAGGTAGGTGCCAGCCCAGGTCAGTTATTCTGCCGTGAAGCAGTAGTGTGCAAACATTACCGTACTTTAAGAACTGATGTCTCAAGGTGACGGACACAGTGTGATGTCACACAGAAATTTTCTGGGTGACCTGGTTATGGGCAGGCAACGGTGCAACGTCTGCCCATAACAAATTCTGTGTCACCCAGAACATTCCTGTGTGACACCACACTGCGTCCGTCACTGTGTGACATCAGTTCTTCAGACACTATCTCACAGTGCCTTTCAAACCGAAACACAGTAATGTTTGCACACTACTGCTTCACGGCAGAATAACTGGCCCTGGGGCGGTACCTAACTAGACGGATTCCTGCATAGGAATCCTACCACCAAAGTTTAGTTGTTGCTATTAGTGACATAGTTTCTAATTATGAGGGTACTATATGCCGGTCCCAGTTATACGGGACTTCATGATTTTTTAGGGAAGAATTTATTATACGTAAATCTATACAAATAAGTAAAATTGAAGTGCCTGATTGTAATATAAACAGCTTTTTACTCAATTCCTATGAAAGTATATAGAGTACTGATAAAAAAAACGATTTTTTTAAGTTTTTGTCTGTATGTTTGTTCCGGTTACTCTCCGAAACGGCTGGACCGATTTTGACGAGACTCACCGACCGATAGCTGATATTGTACCGGGTAACTTAGGCTACTTTAATTTTAGAAAATTGACTAGGGTTCCGCGGAAAAAAATAAATTTAAACAAAAAAACCGTTTCTTATATCAAAACTTATAATGAACTAGGTAATAAGATATATGTGTATATCATCGATCAGGGTCGGTTTATTACGCGGGTGAAACCGTGGGGCATATCTAGTTATTATATAAATTTCATACTTTTGAAATTACATAAGATTACACTAAAATTCCTAAAAACGGAATTTCTTAAAAAATTAATTTAATCCATTTTTAATACCCTTCTTACAGCCTTATAATATAACTTACTATCCTTGTGACATGTCGACGCTCTAGAACGGAACCGAATCGTGATGCAAATTCGTGCAGCGCCATCTCGTGTTCTGGTTTCGGTGCGAAATTATCTCCACTAGAATATATCTTTACAAATAAATATAATCGAAGTGTCTGTTTGTAATAACAAAATAATAGATTTTTTACTCAATGCTTTTGAAAGTATATGCTTTTAAGAAAAAACAAATTTAAAATTTTCTGTCCATATCTGTCTAATCTCCGAAACGCCTGGACCAATTTTGACGGGGCTCACTGACATTATAGCGGGTGACTTAGGCTACTTTAATTTTAGAAAAATAATTAGGGTTCCGCGCAAAGAAAATTGAAACCCCAAAATCCGATTCAAATATGGTAGTATCCTACACCTTATCGTTCCTTTTCAAACTCCCGCATTCCCTACCCCAAGTCCATTTCCTACCTAATCCTTTTCCCTTCCACTCCGCCAAGTCAATGGTTGCCGTGCCGATGGCTGCGTGGCTAGGGGCGAGCCTAGTCGTTAGCGTGCCGACCTGCCCTGGGACCGGGCGACCCCAGAATAAGGCTAGCCTTACTCAAGCATGCGGGGCTCTGTTTGGGTGGACAGCATTTTCCCTAGCTGCTCGTGGGAACGCAATGGGTAGTAAAAATTTTGACTCATACCAGAATGGCGGTGATGTGGTTCGCCACCCGTCACGTCTCGTTTCCCGTGGGGGCGAAAAGTGGGCTGCGTATAGCCACTTTGCTACGCTGAATGTTCGAGGAGGTATGAATGTATGTAGTATACATGTATATCATCGATCGGGGTCGGCTTTTTTACGCGGGTGAAACCGCGGGGCGCAGCTAGTTCGTAATAAAATTCCGGAAGGTATATTGAATCTTACAGCGAACTAAATTTAAAACATATATTAAAAAATGTCTGTGCTCAAAATTATTTCGATCATTAGGTTTTGTAATCAGATCTACGAAAGACTTCAATCGGCCATTGTCACATCTAATTTTGTTTAATTCCTTGGTAAGACCGATTATTGAGCATGCTTCAATAGTTTGGAGTCCATTTTATGATAAATATAGTAACCAAATTGAACGTATTCAGCGCAAATTCTTAAAAGACCGTTTACTATAGATGGCATCATACCTCTTTTCTTTCCTATTCCCAACTCCTAGAAAGGTTGTCACCTCTTTCTCTGCATAAGAGAAGAATACTCTCTGATGCATTATATTTATACCGAATGTGTCATAACCATATTGACTGTATTTATCTTAATAATGAACTTTATTATCGTATCCCTAGTGGTTCTCAGCGTATCCGGCATAAGTACGCTCATAAACTGTTCCATACTAAAAATTGTCGAACTAATGGGGGACTGCGCTCCCCGTTGCGACGCATGGTGCAATCGTACAATGACTGTTTTACTGATGTAGATATTTTTGCTGCCACTCCCTTTTGTTATAGAAAAGAAATAAAAAATTGTTTAAAAAATAAAATTTTAAAAACGCAATGTAATTATTCTACGAAAAAGTATTAAGTGTAATTAAACTGGCTGATGCCCGTTACTTCGTACGAGAGTCACATTCGCATGTATAATATTAGTGGATGGATGTGAAACTCGTTACGTGCATCGCTTAGTATTTAATATGTGGTATATGGTGTTGAATGTGCATAAACTTATTTGTATTTATTTTAATACGTGTTAAAATAAACATTTCACAAACAAAACACAAAAAGCCTATTAAATATATGTATGGGTAAATATAAATGTGTATGTATATCTATGTATATATATATAATATAAATGTATATGTATGGGTGTATGTATAAAACAAATTTGATATAATATTACAATTTTATAATATACACTGTTAAATTTATGACAATTACCAATATTCACGTCACGTCTCACATAGCGTTCAGCACAACTACACAATACATATCTTCCATTTTCATCATCATTTGTTATTCATCAGTATATTCATCAGTTGTTATTATAATAAGTATCTACTCGCTAATGCTAATGTCGACACTTACGGCACGGTCTCCTTAAGACCGTCTGGGGCCGACTGAAAATCAGCGTCGCTATCCCGCGGCTTATGCTGAGGCGGTCCTTTACGACACTTCATCTGCTTCGACTTTATATTAATTAATTGTTGTTAAACCCTTTATTTTCTCTTTATTTTATTTTTTTGTTCATTGATTTTCCTTTGTTTTTTTTTTTTATTATTGTATTCCTATTTTTATTAATTTTGTTTATTCACCTGTATTGTATGTACCTGTATTATTCAACTGTGTTGTCTATTGTAATTTGTGAATGAAATGAAGTGTCGGAATAAATGTCTTAAATGTCATTTGTACATTTGTTTGTATACATAAATAAAAGAAAATAAGAAAATAAAAATAAAAAAAATATTTCAATGATAATGATGCCTGGAAAGTATCCATCCAGGGAGGCATAATTTTTTTTTTATTGGCTAAAGTGATGAAACGCTGTGTCACCCAGGAAATTTCTGTGTGACACCACACTGTAACCATCACCCTGAAACATAAGTTCTTAAGTCTCATATGCCCAGTGATTACGCTAGCTCAATCACTGGGCATGGGCACCTTCAAACCAAAACACAGTAATGTTTGCACAATACTGCTGCACGTCAGAATGACTGGCCCTGGGGTGGGACCTACCTAGACGGATTCCTGCATAGGAATCCTTCCACCAGTGATGGATAACACAATGTTATTGTTATTTTGTAAGCAGCTTCGTTACATGAACTTATAGGTAGGGATAGGTAACCAAGATGTAACGTTTTTACGAACAGAAAAATTTAAATGGTCTTGTGGAACATTATAAGTGGGCTCTGTAAAGGAAACAACAATAATCTTAGTAATGCAGATTTGTTTGGTAGACTTGAGTGTGCCATGCTCGCTCTAATGTCTCTGCTTGCGGCGTCGTGTGGCGGGTCGTCTGCCACATGCGTCATACTGGTAGTAGGATTCCTATGCATCCGTCTAGGTAGGTTACCACCCCAGGACCAGTTATTATCCCATGAAGCAGAAGTGTGCAAACATTACTGTGTTTTGGTTTGAATGGCACTGTGAGCTAGCGTAATCACTGGGCACACGAGACTTGAGAACTTATGTCTCAGGGTGATGAGCGCAGTGTGGTATTGTTCTGGGTGACACAGCATTTGCTACGGGCAGACGTTGCACTTACTATCAGGTGAATGTTTTGCTCGTTTCATCACTTAATGAAATAAAAGAAAAATACTCGTGAACAGGTGTTGATGGTGGAGGCTGGTTTCCTCAAAATTACAATATATTTATATATCATACTTGCTGTCCTCCGCGGTATCACCCGCGTAAAAAGCCGACCCCGACCCATGATATACATATGTACTTCCCTATTTGAATCGGAATTTAGGGAGTTCTAATTTTTAGCGCGGAACCCTAATTATTTTTCTAAAATTAAAGTAGTCTAAGTTACCCGCTATATTGTCAGCTATCTCTTAGCGAAATTCCCGTCCAAGTCGGTCCAGCCTATTCGGAGATTAGCCGGAAAAAACCGACAGCCTTTTTTCTTAAGTACTGTATATGAAAGTCATAAGCATTGTGTAAAAAGCTGTTATTTTGTTATCACAAACAGACACTTCAATTTTATTTGTATTATGATTCATTAAATGAATTTTGTCTAAAATTTGAAAATGAATCGTGCTTTGGTTTTCCTTGAGCCTAATTCTTTGTACATTTATCTAACTTTATATTTTATAATTTATAACGATTCTACGTCGACTCTATATTTTATAACGAGATATATAAAAGAATGGATGTGGATATATTTTGCACGAAGATCTCGTTAAAAGAATACTACCACTCCATCTCATCCAATGGATCTCGTAAAAGGCGATTGAGGAGTTAAACTGCACTGTGCACCCAACAGCGCATGATGGCGATGGGCTCACCACCTATCACACCAAGTGCATTATATTGTTTTGGTGAAATGTGGATTGTGGCAGTCATCTGTTTTTGCAGTGAGTGCCCAATCTCCGACTACCCCTTATGGGATAGTCGTGATCTTATGAATGTATTTCGGACTTTAAAACTGAAATCCAAACTTTATTGTACAAGGACTTGTTGGCGCAGTCATATTTGATTTTCTTTTGTTGTTCGTTTCATAACTTTTTAATTTTTAGTTTTTTATTTTTGCTAATGAATACATTAATATTATAGTAATTATATAAATTCTTTTTAAAATAGTTTTATTATCTTAAACTATTGCAGTAACTTTTTTTTTCTCATGTTTGTTTAAAATAGTAATTAAGCATAAAAATTGTTTTAATTATAGTTTTAATTCATCGTAAGCGGTAACAGACTGTATCACCTGACTTTTCGTGGTTGCCTTTAAGTAAGGTGGCAGATGCCTTTTTTTTATTAGTATTAAGTGTTTATGTGTTTTTGTTATGTGTTAACCTTGTTGGTAATCCTTAAACATCTATATACAACTACATTATCATCGAATAACATGAGTTGTATTTAATTAAAAAAAAAACCAGATTCCTACGAAAATTGCTATGATGCAACTCAAGGTATCAAAAATTTACTGATTAAAGTCATTATTTGGCGTGTGCTGCAAAAACTATTAATGATAAATAAGATAATGTACTACATTTTCATAGTACTCATCATTACTCACAAAAAAGTCCGCGAGGCTATATGTCTAACTATTATAGTTAAGTCACAATAACCGCTTTTTGTTCCAATTAGTCTATCAAAACACGGGTAGAATCGAAAGATGATGACATTCGCATCATAATATTAATCCTTATCCTACCAAAAAAAAAATTATAGTCAAGGTTGATTATGTACATGTAAATTCCTCTTTAAACTATTCGAATTGGACCTAACGTTTAGAAGTTACGACGGGTATAAAAATGCTAAAAGTAAGAAAAATGCTGCGGTGTGAGCAAACAGCCATACCGCGATAAGACTAAGTTCTATTGATTACCTACCTACTCATTTTATTTTTTGTAAACTAGGAACAATTGAATAGTGGTTTGTAATTTTAATTACAAATTTTATAATTTAAAACTTTGAAACACTATAATAAATACAGCGGTCTTGAACGCCGCGCCGCCCGGACTCATGCGACTTGGGCATCGTCGAGGTGCGCGGCTCCCTTTGCGCAGCGGTCGAGAGCGGTCGTTTTATTTTGCTAACACGACATCAAATATTGTTTACAAGGAAGCTCTGAGCCACTAAACTTTCATGGCTTATGTTCCCATAAATAAAACATTATTTTGGTAAATTACTCTTACCTGACCAGCTGGATCTCGTAAAAGGCGAGTAAGGAATTAGACTGCACTGTGCACCCAACAGCGCATGGTGGCGATGGGCTCACCACCTATCACACCAAGTGCATTATATTGTTTTGGTGAAACGTGGATTGTGGCAATCATCTGTTTTTGCAGTGAGTGCCCAGTCTCTGACTACCCCTTATGGGATACAGCCGTGATCTTATGTATGTATGACCAGCTGCAGATTCGCCGATGAGCATAGTCGCTACAAAAATGTTAGTGAAGTGATTGTTGTTGTTCTGTTTGTCCAAATAGAGTACTAATTTATCTTTCTAATATCTATCTACCCGTTCGAAGCCGGGGCGGATCGCTAGTTTATAATATTTTTGACTACTATAAAAAAAATACACGGCGATACCTACGAAGATTCTTTAGCCTGTTTCTTCTCCGTCAGAGGAACCTCATCGCGAAACTGCGATAGATTGTAAAGAAATGGCGTTTGTCAGGCGAAATTTATATTTCTTACGTCGAAAAATACACACGATTTAAATTTCATTTCATCACCATCATTTCAGCCTATTACTAGTCCACTGCTGGGACGTAGCCCTCCCCCATAGATTGCCACAAAAATTAGTAGCTCTCATTCTATTTTATTAGCTTCTCGTTTAAAGAAATTAATATTTTAACTTTTACATGCCAGTGTATTTATGAAAACGTTATGTACATGCATATGTTTAAAACACTTATCTCCGAAGAATAGTGACTATCATAATTATAAATTAAGAAATAATAATAAACTAGATAAACCAAAATTTAGACTGAACAGAGCAAAAAATTATTTTATGAATCGATGTACACGTATATACAAATAAAAAAAAATTGAAGTGTCTGTTTGTAATAACAAAATAACAGCTTTTTACTCAATGCTTATGAAAGTACGAGTATACACGGTAATTTTCTGTCTGTTTGTTCCGGTTACTCTCCGAAACGGCTGGACCGATTTTGACGAGACTCGCCGACAGATAGCTGATATTATTGTTAACTTAGGATTTCTGCGTAGATCGGACTACAAATAATAATTAAAAGCTGAAGGTACTCCGGGTTAACTATGACATCGGGACAACTGTCACCTCAGTCCCCCCGTGACCATGGGTGCTGTAAAGCGTCCGAAACGTCGGGTAAAAATAGTTCAAAAATTAAACGCGATAAAATCCGTAAAAAAGTAGTTTTATTTAAACTTAGGATACTTTAATTTTTTGAAAATTGACTAGGGTTCCGCGGAAAAAAATAATTTAAACAAAAAAAAAACCGTTTCTTATATCAAAACTTATTATGAACTATATATTAGGTATATGTGTATATCATCGATCGGGGTCGGTTTATTACTCGGGTGAAACCATGGGGCACATATAGTTATAATATAAATTTCATACTTTTGAAATTACATAAGATTACACTGAAATTCCTGAAAACGGAATTCTTCAAAAAATTTTTTTGTTAGTAAAACAACTAAACCCAAATATAGCCTTCTAGCTTACTATCCTTGTGACATGTCGACGCTCTAGAACGAAACCGAATCGTGATGCAAATTCGTGCAGCGCCATCTCGTGTTCTGGTTTCGGTGCGAAATTATCTCTAGAAAATATCTATACAAATAAATAACATCGAAGTGTCTGTTTGTAACAACAAAATAATAGATTTTTACTCAATGCTTAAAACAATTTTCTTTATTTTCTGTCTGTCTTCAATATTGTAAGAAATGTAATTTTTAGTTTACTTTCTCTGTAATAGTTGGCGCCACCTGGTTATTAGATAATGCTATGGTTTGACTGGTAAACATAATGTATCACCCCCTGACCACGATACGGTCGGCCACGATCCGAACAACACTGTACACACAAGTTAATAGTGTTAACTTCACACGCACAACCGCCGCAGAGAGCGGCGCGCAGCTATCGTTAATAACACCGCGTATACACGGTACACCCGTGTTCCAGGGCGGTTCTCACCGCCCAGAGTTACCGACACACAAGTCGACAGTCCGAACGGAGGCCCGCAGCCTCCCTCAGACGGTCATTAGATGACTTCATATAATAAATTTATGGAGATATTCACAGTAGCGCAAGCACGCTAGCGAACGCAACGGTCCGAACTTAGATGTTTAGTAGGAGTTTATATTTATGTATTTATGTTTTGGGTCAAACCAAACCTGGCACGCGGGCCCCGGGCCCGCGAGCACAGCATCCGATGAAGCTGTAAAAGCCAAAAGGCTAACAGCGATTACTTCACCGAAAACAAGTAGTAATGTATCACCTGTGTTAGTGTTAAAATAGAATTTCGAACTATTCAATACATACATACATAAGATCACTACTTTATCCCATAAAGGGTAGTCAGAGACTCGACTCTCACTGCAAAAGCAGATGACTGCCACAAGCCACGTTTCACCAAAACAATATAATGCACTTGTTGTGATAGGCGGTGAGCCCATCGCCATCATGCGCTGTTGGGTGCACAGTGCAGTTTAATTCCTTACTCGCCTTTTACGAGATCCATTGGATGAGATGGAGTGGTAGTATTCTTTTATCGAGCCGCCACCACACGGCTTCAATAGAATATTAGTTTCCTTGGGCTTTGGGCTTTTGTTACTTATTAAACAAAAGGTCCTACGAGTCGAATCTTTTTTTGCTTGAAGCATTATACTCCAAATATTTGGGAACACTAGCACTAGATGGCGTTGCATAATCTAACATTGTATGCGGAATAAGTTGCATTTTGAAGGTGATTACTCTGGACTAGAGAAAGAAGACGGCGGCCTTACCTTGGACTTCAGTTTCAAAGATAAGTGATTTAGTGCAAACTAATTGTGAGTACTTTAAAATTCTAATTTCAAAGTGCAATACAGAGACTTGTAAAGTACATACATAGTGATAAAATTAGACTTGTACAAATTTCAAGTAGAGAGAGTAGAACCTATGCCCGATTTGATAGCGAATTTATAAATACAAAACGTTTAGAAAAATTAACGTCGATGCGCCGAGGACTTAGAAAAATCAATCCGGTGGCTGTAACTTGAGACATTTCTTAAAATATAAACCGACTTGTAGACGAAGTGCAGTTATAATTACAATCCTACGTTAATTATGGAGTCAAGTTTAAGAATTCTTACAGATTACAAAGGACAAATGGAAAAAGGAAGAATAAATTTTAAAAAGTCATCTAAAGAAAGATTAACCGAAACTTACATCAAGACTTGAAACTTTGAAAGAGCAATATCATAACTTCATTGAAAAACATTCAGTGTTAGTTGGTTAATTCGAAGAAAAGGAATTAGCGGAAACTATTTCATAGATGATTTTCAGCAACAAGTTTTTTTTTTATTTCATAAAAGTGACGGAACGAGCAAACCGTTCACCTGATGGTAAGTGTGACGTCTGCCCATAACAAATGCTGTGTCACCCAGAAAATTACTGTGTGACACTACACTGCGCCCGTCACCTTTAGACATCACTTCTCAAGTCTCATATGCACAATAATTACACTAGGTCTCAGTGCCCTCCAGACCGAAACACCGTAATGTTTGCACACTACTGCTTCACGGCAGAATAACTGGCCTTCGGTGGTACCTACCTAGATGGATTCTTGTCCTGTTTGGTATAACAATAAACAGCTTTTATAAGTACCCTATATTCTTATTAAAGTATATAGAGTACTTATAAAAAAAACGTAACGGCTGGACCGATTTTGACGGGACTGACTGACAGATAGCTGATATTATAGCGGGTAACCTAAGGTACTTTAATTTTAGAAAAATGATTAGGGTTCCGCGCAAAAAATAAAAACTAAAACCGTAAAATCTGATTCTTATATCAATACTTATAATAAACTAGGTACATATGTATATCATCGATCGGGGTCGGCTTTTTTACGCGTATGAAACCGCGGTGCACAGCTCGTTTTTATAAAAACTATACTTTCGAACTTACATAAACTTACACCAAAATTCCTGAAAACGGAATTTCTTCAAAAATTTAATTCATATAATCTTTTCTTAAAATAGCTTTCTAGTTTACTATCCTTGTGACATGTCGACGCTCTAGAACGAAACCGAATCGTGATGCAAATTCGTGCAGCGCCATCTCGTGTTCTGGTTTCGGTGCGAAATTATCTCCACTAGAAAACATCTACACAAATAAATAAAATCGACGTGTCTGTTTTTAATAACAAATTAATAGATTTTTACTCAATGCAAATTATATAAGTATATAGTTATAAGAAAAACTTTCACCGACAGATAGCTGACATTATAGAGTGGTAACCTACGCTACTTTAATTTTTGAAAAATATTGAAGTATTCCGCGCAAAAATATTAAAACCCCAAAATATGATTCAAATAGTGAGGTATGTATGTATATCATCGATCGGAATCATCTATTTTAATCGGGTGAAACCGCGGGGCACAGCTACTTAGGTATATATAATTTCGGTGATGTAATTGCTGTTAGCCTTTTTTGGCTTTTATAGCTTCATCGGATACTGTGCTCACGGGCCAGGGGCCCGCGTGCCAGGTTTGGTTTGACCCAAACATAAATACATAAATAAACTCCAACAATAACCTCGAAAATCGGACTGTCGCGTTTGCTGCGTGCTTGCGCGATTTAGAATATCTCTAAAAGGTTTTTAAGTCGTCTAATGACCGCCCGAGGGAGGCTGCGGGCCTCCATTCGGACTGTCGACTTGTGTGTCGGTAACTCTGGCCGGTGAGAACCGCCCTGGAACACGGGTGCATCGTGTGTACGCGGTGTGATTGTCGACTGCTGCGCGCCGCTCTCTACGGCGGTCGGGCGTCGTAAGGTATAGTGAATCTAACGCAGACTATTATTAGGTCCTTACATATGAAATTGCCGTTGTTTCGTACTGTCCACTTTGATCTGAAATATATCCTCTTTGGTTAAGAATTCCAAATTCAAATTTATAAATCCATTTAGCTGGTATTGGTTTTTTCTTTGGCGTCATCGCTTTATTTACGAGTACGAGTTCTACCGTGGCACCAGTGCTGCAGAAACGGCTCGAAAGATTTACGATGTGTATGGCGCTGGTGTCGCAAAAGAAAACGCGGTACGTTTTTGGTTCCAAAGCGTTCGTTCTGAAAATTTCTAACGTCAGAACAAGCCCCGTGGACGGCCTGTGACAAAACTTAATGAAGAATTAAAGACTATTGTGGAAGCGGATCCATCGCAAACCACTTAAGAGTTAGCTGCAGGCTTTGCTGTGAGTGATAAAACTGTTTTAATCCACTTCAAGCAAACAGGGAAAGTAAAAAAGCTTGAACGGTGGGTACCTCAAGAATTGAGTGAAACAAACCAGCAAACACGCGTCGACTGCTGCCTTACATTGATCAACCGGCACAATAATGAAGGGATTTTAAATCAGGTCATTACCTGTGATGAAAAGTGGATCTCGTACGATAATCGGAACCGCTCGTCGTAATGGCTGAATCCTGGAGAACCGGCCAAATCCTGCCCCAAGCGAAAATTTACCCAACGGAAAAAGTTATTTGTGAGTGTTTGGTGGACTAGTGCCTGGTGGACCAGCGCCGGTGCCGTTCACTACAGCTTTCTAAAATCTGGTCAAACGATTACGGCAGATATCTTTTGCCAGCAACTGCAAACCATGATGGAAGAACTAGCTGCTGAACAACCGAGGCTGGTCAATCGCTCTTGGCCACTGCAGCTTCAGGGCAACGCTGGACCACACACTGCACAACAGACGGCCGCTAAATTAGAGGAGCTGTAGCTGGGATAAGTGCTACAAGGAAAAGAAATCATCTCCGCTCTGGCAGTCCAAACCGCCATCAGAGAGTTTATTGATTCTCGCCCCCCATGGTTTTTTAGTAAAGGGATCAATGAAGCCGTGTGGTGGCGGCTCGGTAAAAGAATACTACCACTCCATCTCATCTAATGGATCTCGTAAAAGGCGAGTAAGGAATTAAACTGCACTGTGCACCCAACAGCGCACGGTGGCGATGGGCTCACCACCTATCACACCAAGTGCATTATATTGTTTTGGTGAAATGTGGATTGTGGCAGTCAACTTTTGCAGTGAGTGCCCAGTCTCTGACTACCCCTTATGGGATACAGTCGTGATCTTATGTATGTATGTATGTATGTATCAATGAACTGCCTATGTGATGGCAAAAATGCATAGATAACAACAACTTTGAACCTCTCATACAAAACGCCAATTTCATGTGTAAGGACTTAATAATATAATTTAAATGATTATTTCGATGATGAGGACGCATGGAAAGTATCATTCAGGGAAGCATCAAGTAATGTATAACACAATGTGAATGTTACTTTGTAAGCGGCTACGTTACATGTAGTTTTAGGTAGGGATAGGTAATGTTTTCTTTTATTTACGACGAATACTACACATTTAAATAAAACTACTTTTTACGGATTTTATCGCGTTTAATTTAAAAATATTTTTTTACCCGAGGTTTCGAGCGCTTTACAGCACCCATGGTCACGGGGGGACTGAGGTGATAGTTGTCCCGATGTCATAGTTAACCCGGGGTACCTTCAGCTTTTAATTATTATTTTTAGTCCGGTCTACGCAGAAAGAGCTTACTGTGTCTTGAAGCCTTGTGTGCTTGGTTTTTGATTTAATTTTATTAACAATAGGATCCCAAATCGGGTTAAAAAATATTTTTAAATTAAACGCGATAAAATCCGTAAAAAGTAGTTTTATTTAAATAGGGACAGGTAATCATGGGCTCTGTAAAGTAAACAACAATAATCTTAGTGATGCTGATTTGTTTGGTAGACTTAAGTATATCCATGCCGCTCTAATGTCTACTTGCGGCGTCGTGTGGCGGGTCGTTCACTTCCCTTTAATGTGGTTGAGGAGGGCGATGACGATGGATCAAAGGCATACATAATTTTATTCCACTTATTTATTTTTAAGTATCTTTTATTAGAAATCAATAATCAATTTTTTTTTTGGGGTGTCATTTCACTTTGTTAGCTCGGATTTATTTTATTGTATATAGTGAGTTTATTGAGTGTGCAAGTGGTTGCGAGGCGAATTAATGTTCGTTTCATACACGCTTCATACATACATAAGATCACGACTGTATCCCATAAGGGGTAGTCAGAGACTGGGCACTCACTGCAACGTGATCCATTGGATGAGATGGAGTGGTGGTATTCTTTTAACTAGCCGCCACCACACGGCATAACACATAGTATTTCCGTGAAGTCAACATCGGGATCTATTTGAAAATGAGCGCTGCAGCATCTTAGTGCTGCCGCAACTTGCTGAAATTGAGACCTTTTTTGACTGCACATTTTTTTTTGTTGTTTCATGTTTTTCTCATTTCATATTTGCTTATGTTTTTGTTAATTTATTGTGTATTTCTTTTGTGATGTCAAATAAAATATTTTTTTTTCTCCGTTCTTATTTTTCTTTTATTGGATTAAGTGACGAAACGAGCAAAACATTCACCTGATAGTAAGTGCAACGCATGCCCATAGCAAATGCTGTGTAATCCAGAACAATACTGTGTGACACCACACTGGGCCCATTACCCTGAAACATCAGTTCTTAAGTCTCATATGCCACTGGGCATATGAGACTTAAGAACTCATGTTTCAGGGCTAACGTAGTGAGCTAACGTAGTCACTGGACTACGTTAGCTCACAGTGCCCTTCAAACCAAAACACAGTAATGTTTGCACACTACTGCTTCACGGCAAAACTGGTCCTGGGGTGGTACCTACCTAGACGGATCCATAGGAATCCTACCACCAGTAGTGCCTAATTATACTGTCTGTATTTCTTTTAATTTTTAAACTGAGAGAGAGAGAAACTGACGACCGCGTGGCCTAGTGGTCAGAGTACCTGACTTCTACGCCGCAGGTCCTGGGTTCGATTCCCAGCCGGAGCCAACATTTGTACTAAAACACAAATTGTTGGTTTTCGAATCTGGTTGTGTTGTGATTGTCCCCGTGTTTCTGATACTGGATCCTAGCCTACCTCCGATCTTATCGCATCAACGTTACATCGGGCGCGAGTAGGTCAGGACGAGTGAGTGCCTCTGTGTTTGCGCGTACACTTGTGACACTATAATATCTCCTGCGCAGTTGATGTCTCTCGACAGTATTCGGAAGTTGTCGCCGTGGTCGAAGTCGGCTACGAGAACATCATCATCATCAATTTTTAAACTACAATATGATTATTTTCGATAATATTCGTACAGTAGCGGTGGTACCTAGGTGGATAGGAATCCTACCACCATATCTGCCTAATTATACTGTCTTTTGTATTTCATTTAATTTTTTAACTACAATATGATTATTTTCGATAATATTCTTAGGTACAGTAGCGGTGGTACCTAGGTGGGTAGGAATCCTACCCCCAGTAGTGCCTAATTATACTGTCTATTATATTTATTTTAATTTTTAAACTGAAATATGATTATTTTTGATAATATTCTTAGGTACATTAACGGTGGTACCTAGGCGGATAGGAATTCTACCCCCAGTAGTGCCTAATTATACTGTCTACTGTATTTCTTTTACCAGATGGTGACCTAGGAGGACCCCGAGAAAGGTTCACGACCGAGAGGCCTCCAGGTGTTCAGAGGATGCCACAAGTCAGGGACATACCTGACAGCTTGGGTAAGACTTTTAGATTTGACCACTTGGTACTCAGAATACCTGACTACTACGCGTGTCCCGCGTTCGAATCACAGCCGGAGTCAGCCAATGTGCACACTCCCCACACTAAGACCCGATTTCACCGATCGCTTTGGAAACCAAGTTTAATAAAACCACGTTTTAGTGAACTTAGTTCCAATGTATCATTTGAACTCGGTTTTCATCTAATCGATTTCACCGGCTCCATTTTGATAGCGTTCAGAAAAACGAAGTTTACGTGAAATATCGTCTCAATCTAAAACAAAAACTCGATGTATTTATTTATTTAGCGACATCAAACAGCCTGTTTTTATGCATAAGACACATAGGTATGCAAGCAAACGTATTAAAAGTGTTTACATAGTTGTGCAATTGACAATGACAGCTCTCTAAACGCGTCTAAAGAGCTGAACGTCGAAAATTGGGCGTTCAGAATTTGAACCGCGTTTAGCTTTAATCGGGTTCCGTTTGTGTTGGTGAAATGCAAACAGTAGCATTGAACTCAGTTAAACGCTTAAACTTCGTTCAGCTTGAACTGATCGCGTTTAGTTTCAACGGTGAAATCCGCCCTAAGATGCCACGTTTACTGTGGAGCATATCTCCACTTATAGCCATTGGCAGTAATTCCAGTCATTTAGTATTTGCCGTGATTTTCACTCTTGACTGTCAAGTTGGCACCTGTCATAAGATGGTCTGTGCTAGATGCTGCGGGGGTTGTTTCGTTGATGGTCAAAGATTTTACTAAACCCCGGAGACGGGGCAGTGGTGGTGGATTTTTTCATAACTCACACAGGTGAACTACGTTGAGGACTGCGTGGCCCAGCGGTGATACTACCTCACTTCTACGCCGCGGGTCCCGGGTTCGAACCCCATTCGGTGCTAACTTTTGTGTTAAAACACACATTGTTGGTTTTCGGGTCTCGTTGTGTTGTAATTGTCCTGTGTTTCTGACACTGCATCCTAGCCCACCTACGATCTTATCGCAGGAGCGTTACATCGGGCGCGGGTAGGTTCGGACGAGTGCTATCTCCTGCGTAGTTGCTAGCTGCCGACAATAATCAGAAGTTGTGGCCGTGGCCGAAATTGATTGGGAGGACATCATCATCATCATGCACTATATTATTTGCACAGTTTATTCCACTATATTACACTAGCTGTATACACCCGTGTAAATTAAGCGACAGCAACATGATTCGCCACCCGCCAGGACTCGTTCTCTCTCACGTCTCGGCCATTTTCGATAATGGTTGGTTCTCAACCAGAGGTTCCCTAACTGTTGTATTGAGGAAGGCTAAGTAGTTATACATACATACAGTCACGCCTTTTTCACATATAAGGGGTGGGCGGAGATCACACCGTAGCCCACCGTTCGCCTTCGCGGTAAACGGGACCTGACGGATGGCGAACCTCGTCGCCAACATTTTGGTTCAAGCCAAAAAATATGTTACTCCCCATTGCGTTCCCACGAGCAGTACAGTGACAGCATTGCATATTATGGTGTTATTCAGCAAGAATAAAAGACTGTCCGTACAGTACTTTAGTCGGCTCTTATACCTCAATATGGGACGCTATCTAGTACGAAATTATTTTCAAATCGGATGCTGTGCTAAATTTATGTATGTACTCATCAACCAACAGATAAAGTGTACGTCCCGCGCGGAGGTTTTGTCGGACGTGGTCGCAACTCATGGAGGAGCCCACACTACCGCACGCCCCATCCTTACCGAAGGAACAACTCGCATCGGGTAAGGCTCTGTCGAAATATTACAAAACATAATGAAAATGAAGTAGGAAAATGTAAGAGAAAAATGTTTAATTCTATAAAGTACTGGATTTAGACAAACCCAGATAATAATATTTTAATTATTTCCAAAAAGGAAATGTGGACAGTTTGATACATTTCACAGAATTTCGTTTACAGGGTAATTTTTCGTCGAGGCCGTCATTCCCACCACCACAAATGCGCCAAAATCCCCAGATTCCTCCACAGATGAGGCCAAATATCCCTGAAATGCGCCAAGAAATGATGCAACCACCCCAAATGGGCCCCGAAATATCACCAGAAAGGCCGATCCTTCCCCAAGAAATGCCAAATGCTTATAGACCTATAGATAATCGTCCCTTCCCACAGAATTATCCAAGATTCCAACAGTTTAGACCGAATTTGGACGAGCCGAGGCCGTTTGCGCCAAAAGTCCGACCGAATTTCGAACCTAGACCCATGTTCCAATACCAACCGTCTTATAATCCCAGACCATTCGCACCACCTATTCGGGAAATAGCCCCCAACAGTAGTCACATACCACAAGTGACCATCCACCAACAGCTCCCAGTAGGGCCCAGTAACCTGCCCAAAATGGATAAGTTTCCTCCGAAAATGATGAGCCGGGAACCGGAAGTGAGAATGCTGCCAGTGCAACTACCACCCAACATCCCCCCGGGGGGGTTGGCGGGAAAGAAGGTTTTGATCAATCCACACTTTAAAGGGAATTTCCAACCACCAGTTGAAGGTAAGAATTATCTATGTATATTATTTCTTAAAGGTGTTTTTCGTCGGCATGAAATATTTCCCTTAATACTGTATCAAAATAAATGTTTGATACGCCATTTTGAAGATTATTTTTCCATTTAATTTCGAAAAATATGTAAATGTGGTGGTAGGATTCCTGTGCAGGAATCCGTCTAAGTAGGTACGACCGCAGGTCCAGTAATTATGCCGTGAAGCGGTAGTGTGCAAACATTACTGTGTTTCGGTCTGAAGGGCACTGAGAGCTGGTGTAATCACTGGGCATACGAGACTTAACAACTGATGCCCTAGGGTGGCGGGCGAAGTGTGGTACCACACAGAAATATTCTGTTATTCTGTTATGGGCAGACGTTGCACTTACCATCAGATGAACTTTTTGCCCGTACCGTCACTTAATCCAACGGGCGCACGTCGGTTGGGACGAGTGAGTTCTTCTGCATTTGCGCGTACACTCGTGGCACTATTATATACCCTGTGCAGTTGACTGCTTTCGACGTTATTTAGAATCTGTCGCCATAGTGTCTATAATCAGTAATTGTAGCAAAATTCACCAATTAACTCCTGCTCTTTTGTGAACTTGATCTAAATCTGTATTTAAAATTAACATTTTACAAATTTTAATGATATAATCTATGTAAAGTGAATACCGCGACGCTACCAAAGCTCTATTTATGAATCAAATCTTCCTGGGCTCAGGATTCATCAGTGGATGAGTTATAAGCAATCCTGAGTGTGGATCGGGCTGAAACTTGTAGCCTACCCGGTTAATGTTCCCCCGGAGGAATTTCTTTCAAAACTTGAAAAGATTTAATTACAACAACAACTATAAATGTCCCATTGCTGAACACATGCCTCATTCTAATTATTTTTGAGATGGGTTTTTTTTGTCGAAAGTCCTTCAGGCAGACTTCAAATGTCGTCGAAATGTTTGTTACAGTTCAGAAATGCTGGTTTCTTAACGTAGTCTTCTTAGTTCTTTAGCACATATATTAACAATTTTAGTGGTGCTGGCACCGACGATCGAACCTGGAACATTTGTGTACCACGGAATTTAAGGGGAATGTCCACATATCATGTCTATGTCTCAATTTCTACAATTTGTAAATAATTAATAAACAATAACTTTACTTGAATAGTTATAGAATTAACGCGATTTATCAAATCTCTGGATTTTTTTCAATTTACCCTATTGTTTACACTCCAGTGATCATATGTATATGAAAGAAAATATCTCAGCAAACTCATGTAACTAATTCCTTGTTACAACAAAAACTCAAACTTTGTCAAATAGTTCGAATTGTTGTGTACTCCTATTTACAAAATATGATATTTATAAAACAGTACTAATATTTCCGAAATGTTTACATTTTGTTCCGTGTTTGTATATTTTTGGAAATATTTTATAATTGAGATTATATGAACAATACAGTAAAATTGTGTAATGTCGTAGGGCATCCGACATACATACCGACAAGAATACAAAAGACTCCGCCGCTCAGTCCAACACTGGAGATCAAATTTGGTAATTGAATAAATACTGTAACTATATTTCTAAGTTGTATACAATATAAATGATACAGATTCAAATTTCTTTAAATGCTTAAATTGAGTCCGGGAAGTGTTCATTTGATAAGGTTACTCAATATATGGGCTTTTAAAGCAAAAGTGTATAGGCTCTTTTTACCACATATACCATATTCCACAACATCGATTACCCTTAAAAGTGATCTTACATTGGCAAATTTGAATTGAAAAATAAAAATATATTGGTAGGGGTGTCAATTTGTTGAGAGAACGACATTGTAGGTTTTTAGCCTATTTTGAAAACTTGCCAGACTCGAGTATCTTGCATTTTCCATGATCAGTCACTTTAGTCACTTAATGTGTTTTATAATTTTTGTATCATAGATATGAATAATTTATAATTGAGTTAATATAGTAAGGAGGCGGAAGTCTACCCACCCCTTTGTCCTTTGCGTGTGAAATTTTCTAAAATTTTCATGGTATCCGTTTCCGAATTTTCCAAATTACGTGAATTTAAAACTTATTATTACTTATAGATATATCTGTGATGCAAACTGATGATTTACTGTTTTAAAAGTGCTATTATTTGGAAATACGTATTGTATGCCTTTAAAAAACATTACTTTCTATGTTCTTAAATAAATAGATTAATCATGCTAAGATTCGCGTGTAAACTCATAGTGGTGTGTATTTCTCTTATGGTAGGATAATTCCATGTTCCAAATAATTTTCCAAGTTACTTCAATATCCCAACGAAGAACCAGGATCCTTACACTGTTTTTTTTTATTCAGTAATACTGTCTCTTTTGTAAAGCACTTTCTCATTTCCTTCTATTTTTTAAAGTATTGTTACAAAAGTGCATAGTAATTTGGTAAAATCTCGTGGTGTGAATTTAATGGCTACTCTAAAGTGCATATATTAAATCTGCGTGTGTCATTACTTACGTATGTGCATTTTACCACGTTTTTATTAACGTTTTTATTTCGTGTACGGGTCAAATTTAGTAATTGATTTTAAACTAACTACCCGAGGAGCTAGAGACATGAAACTTTAAAATATAGCTTCGAACTAGATTAGAAATCGTTGTTACCTCGCTTTCCTGTCTGTCTGTTACGTACAAATTTTGCAATTGATTATAAAGTAATGTTATATTTGTAGTCCGTTTTAAAAAATTGTTATATGAAAAGTTTTTATGCGATCCTTTTTTATCTATATTTTATGTTATCATGATATTGTGTTTACTTAATCTACATATTAATTTCATATACATTTTGTGGTAGAATTTGTGCTTATTGCAATTTTCTTTATTAAGCTTGTTGGAAATGAATTTATTCTTTTTTGTTTTAACAATTGTTTGGGTTTTGTATAGTCGACAGCATATGAATGGTTACATCGATTAACCATTTTGCATTAAAAAATAAGTATTTTTTTACCTTATCCGCGGTCGACTCAAAAATACCGAAAATTTTGCTTTAGAGATCTCACTTTCCCCTTCCACTAACTCATACAACGTTTGCATTGGATGTTCGAACGTTAAGACACGATACTCTGTTTAGTTAGCCACATACGTCAATTTCCAGCGCATTTTTGCGCAATTACCGCTGGTTAATAATTAGCATCTAGCGATGGTCGAAAGCGACTTGGAAAATACCACTATTATCATCAGAAAATTGATTAGTTGTTCGGTCTGCATACTCGTATTAAGTTCGTGAAATTATTTATTTAATAAATTCCCAAAAAAACGTTTGTATGAAAGCGCTGTAACATGTTATGAATGTGAACACGATAAACGTATTAAATTTTTAAAATTTCCGAAATTTCCGAATTGTATACCATTTCGGAAATAATAATAGGTTATGTTGATTCAATTTAGTGCACGTAGTAGCTTTCCTCCCTTTAGTATTTGTTGTGTAAATCAAGATATTTTTTCATTAAAAATTGTAATTAATTAATTTCGTTTCAAGGTCCCATAAAAGACATAGACGACGCAGCTGAGAGATTTATTGCCGAGCAGAGAAACGCTCTCGCCCGCGCCGCCAATAGGAAGATAGCGAGGAGATCTCCACAAAGGTAAAAATTTACTGTATATATCTTAGCACCTGTACTTAAAATTTTATTTTTATTTTTATTTTATTTATTTAAGGATTACCAACAAGGTTAACACATAACAAAAACACATAAACACTTGATACTAATAAAAAAAGGCATGTGCCACCTTACTTAAAGGCAACCACGGAAAGTCAGGTGATACAGTCTGTTACCGCATAACGATGAATTAAAACTATTATTAAAACAATTTTTTAAGCTTAATGAATATTTCAAACTAACATGAGAAAAAAAAAGTTACTGCAATAGTTTAAGATAATAAAAATATTTTAAAAATAATTTATATAATTACTATAATATTAATGTATTAAATTACTATAATATAAATTATTATATTATTATGTGGTAACCCAATGCCCAACCCGTGTGGTGGCGGCTTAAGAGAATCTACCACCCCAACTCATCCCGTGGGTGTCGTTAAAGTCGACAGAGGGAAAATTAAAACCAGAAGATGGGCAGCAGCATCTTCCTGGAACATCTGAATAAATAAATGCGGTTCCCAACCCTCCTGCCAAACGTGGCAACTATGGAAACATCCCCCCAATATGGGAGCTTCAAACTTTTGTGGCAATCTATTGGGGAGGCCTATGTTCAGCAGTGGACTAGTGATAGGCTGAAATGAGAATGAAGCAATACCCCAAAGTAAAGTAAAGTAAAGTGTCAGCCTATAAATGTCTCACTACTGAGCACAGGCCTCCTCTCATTTCTGAGAGGGTTTTGGAGCTAGGAAGAATCCGCCACGCTGCTCCAATGCGGGTTGGCGGACTTCACATATCTTCGAAATATTTTTTATTCCTCAGACATGCAGGTTTCCTCACGATGTTTTCCTTCACCGCCGGGCACGTGGTAAATCAGCACTTAAAATTGCAATTAACAATTTTAGTGGTGCCGGCACCGGCAATCGAACCCAGGTCACTCGCGTACTATGAAATTTAAAGCGAGCGCCTAGCCCCTGAGCTACCACGGCTCTTTAATACCCATAGCAATACCCCAGTTGTATGGCATTTAGTTTGATATAATGAAGAATAGACTGCTGTAGTCACGATTGCAGTATTAAGCTGAGTGAGACCCATTTGACCAATTCGCCACGACACACATGACCGTATGGTTAATGTAGCAATTTTTTGTTAAATGTTCAGTTTTATGATGTCGTTGTTGATGTATTTTCCTGTCTGTTATGTATATTGTTTCTTTTATTATATTGTAATGTATTTGTGTCTGCGGCGTGTTATTGCAATAAATGCCTTTCTTTCTTTCTTTCTTATATATATAATTTCCATAAAACTCATAGAGCGTAATTTTTTTAAACTACACTGGTTCGGTAAAGATGCATCTGTCTTGAGAAGAACCATCAAGAAACCCAGCTGAAAGCTCTTTTACTTGCCAATCTAAATTTTAAATTGTACAGTAGTATAATAAATATAGAGATATAGAACAATCACCCCGTTTTCCCATATAAGGGGTAGGCAGGGGCCACACGTAGCCCACAGGAAATGAGACGTGACGGGTGGCGAACCAAGTCGTCGCCATTTTGTCAAAAAATTCTTACTCTTCATTGCGTTCCCTCAAGTAGTTTAGTGACAACATTGCATGCTATGGTGATATTCCGCACTAATAAAGGCTTTCCGTACAATACCGCTTCTTACGACACCTCGGTAGGAAATAGGTAAGTGCCATTCTACTCTGTCGGACACCTGTCGGCGAAAAATATAGAAATGGAATAATACATACATGCGAGCGTGGTTTCCAGATGATAGAAGACAGGTGACTTTGTAGTATAAGTGTACATCGGTTTTTCCATGTCGCCATGTTGAGATTCGTGTACAGTAATACCTCGACTTACGCGACCACGTATTACGCAAATCCGGATTTTTGAATCATCCCACCGATTCGTATTTTAGGGAGCGCTACTCTCGTTTCGAAGCCTTGATAGACTATATTATGTCACCCAAACTAATTAAAACTGGTTATTTAACATAATTTTGCATAACTATTTTAGAGGAACTGGGTTCGGACTCATGTATCTTGCGTACTATGAAATTTAAGGCAAGCACTGGGCTACTGAGCCAGCTTTGATACTGATATCAAACTGATACTTATAACCGAAAACTGATCTTATATCATTATAATATAATTTCTTGTCTAATTCAACATTTTATTCCACGTTTTGCTTTTGAATAGTCATCTTTAGTCCCTGGTCCCAATTAAACTCAATTTGTATGTATATGCAAAATTGTACCACGACTTACGCGGTTATCGTGTAAGTTCGGGGTATTACTGTACGTAATGACCTGGAGGTCTATCGAGACCTCTCGAAAAGTGTTCACAGTAATAAAACTTATAATTCATTAGCAATCACTGTACAGGGGGTCAATTGTGTAACTCTGGTAGGTTTCGCGATGGGTTCTATTTTTCGCGTATGAAGCTCATTCATTGGTTAATGGGATCAAATTAAACCGATGTTACGGACAGAAGTTGCATTTATTCGAACCATCAGGTGAACGATTTGCACGTCTTGTCATTTGTTTTCTCATTAAAATTGAGTAAAAAAATAAGTATGAAAAATTGGTCCTTCGAGCCGGATAGAAAAATTAAAAACCAATATATTTCCGTTTAGTTTATTTTTACTTATTGGCATATTTCCAGTCGCACTAGAAGCACCCATTCCCTACCTGTCACATAACATTGTGGTTGTAATAGAGACGTGTCATTTATATTTGTCCAGGTACATAGAGAACACGACGATTGAAATAGAGAATGAGTTAGCGCGACGTGGAGAAGATGAAGAATTACTGCGACGCCAGGAGGAGTTCATAAATGCCAATCGTGCAGGCTTGCGAAGGAGGTTAGTTTATCTGTAGGAAAGAACGTGTGATACAGAAGTAAACAATATGGCTGCACTACTCACGACAAGTTTGTTTATGTTGCGTTTGCAGATACGAAATTATTTATTGATAGATTTATTTCTTAATGAGGTATGAGTATAATAATTTAGTTGTGGTAGTAGGTATAGCCTTCCTCGATAAATGGGCGAATAATAACCAAACAAACACTTCAGCTTTATAATATTAGTATAGATGCGAAAGTAACTGGTGGTAGGTTTTACTGGTGGTAGGATTCCTATGCAGGAATCCGTCTAGGTAGGTATAAACCTAGGGCCAGTTATTCTGCCGTGAAGCAGAAATGTGCGAACATTACTCTGTTTCGGTTTGAAGGGCACTGAGAGCTAGTGTAATCGCTTGGCATGTGAGACTAAAGAACGGATGTCTCAGGGTGACGGACGCAATGTGGTGTCACACAGAAATGTTCTGGGTGACACAGAATTTGTTATGGGCAGACGTTGCACTTAGCCATCAGGTGAAAGTTTTGCTCGTTTCGTCACTTTATCAAATAAAAAAAAAAACTGTTCCTCTGTCGGTTTGTTATCTTTTCATGGCTTAGCCGTTTAACCGATCATGACGAAGTTCGGCCCTGACATAACTTGTGTATTTCGGACATATGATACTTTTTATTGCAAAACTTCACGGGTATTTTTAAAAAATACCTAAATCCACGTGTACGTAGTCGCAGCCTTAAGCTAGTTGGTAAATGAATCCTGTATGTACGGCAGGATGCGCTCGCCCAGCCCAGCGCGCCGCTCGCCCTCGCCGCGCCGCAGCCCGCCGCGCCGCGCGCGCCTCTCGCCGCCCGACGAGGTACGTACACACGCACACACGCACACTCGCCCTCGCCGCGCCGCGCGCGCCTCTCGCCGCCCGACGAGGTACGTACACACGCACACACGCACACTCGCCCTCGCCGCGCCGCGCGCGCCTCTCGCCGCCCGACGAGGTACGTACACACGCACACACGCACACTCGCCCTCGCCGCGCCGCGCGCGCCTCTCGCCGCCCGACGAGGTACGTACACACGCACACACGCACACTCGCCCTCGCCGCGCCGCGCGCGCCTCTCGCCGCCCGACGAGGTACGTACACACGCACACACGCACACTCGCCCTCGCCGCGCCGCGCGCGCCTCTCGCCGCCCGACGAGGTACGTACACACGCACACACGCACACTCGCCCTCGCCGCGCCGCGCGCGCCTCTCGCCGCCCGACGAGGTACGTACACACGCACACACGCACACTCGCCCTCGCCGCGCCGCGCGCGCCTCTCGCCGCCCGACGAGGTACGTACACACGCACACACGCACACTCGCCCTCGCCGCGCCGCGCGCGCCTCTCGCCGCCCGACGAGGTACGTACACACGCACACACGCACACTCGCCCTCGCCGCGCCGCGGGCGCCTCTCGCCGCCCGACGAGGTACGTACACACGCACACACACACGCGCGCACACACACATGCACACACGCGCGCACACACACATACACACACATCCACACGCGCACGCACGCACACACACGCACGCACACACACGCACGCACGCACACACAAACACGCACACACACGCGCAAACACGCACATACACACTGCCTCCCACTTATTGTACTTGTTTTACAAATAACAAATATTTTTCACTCACTGCGTTATTTACAAAATGGTAGTTTTGTTTTGCATTTAGGGGAGATAGAAAAGGATTCACAAAAAAGAGGATACCTACGGAGTTTCTTTCGCCTGTTTCTTCTCCGTCAGAGGAACTTCATTAGGAAACGGCGGTAGATTGTAAAGAAATGACGTTTGACATTTCATTTCATTTCTGAAATCATTCTTAGGAGGAGTGTTGTCGACACTGATCCACACGCCCATGCAGAAACGTGAACTCATCAAGAAAGCATGCTTGTATCATTGATATACAACAAACCCAAGATACACAGTCCTATGCAAAAATCACTTCAAAATGGCGACCTCGATAGATCAAAACATAAAAATAAGACTTTAGGACAAGGGGTCAGTGGAGTCGAATAGTTGTTACATTTATTTTTGTTAAAAAGTGGGAATGCCGTTCTTTCTTAGATGATTCGATGATTCTTTATTCAACATCCGTATATACTGTTAAGTTTTAATAGATGGCGCTGTAATACATTTAATGTTATTCGTTAGACTAAAGGAATATTGAAAAAAGTCAAGCTTCCGCTCAAGGTAACTTTGTTGGAGATATATCCTTGGAGCAAGGCTACGGCCTCGCTCGAAGGTCCCCGTGAACTTGGCCTCGAGCGAGGACACGGCCTCGGCATCGACGACCTTACCTTGAGTGCGAGGTCGGTTGATATTTTCGCGGTTGTATTGACGTATACGGCCACATGAATATTACGTCATAACGTGACCACTGATTAGATTTTCTTGTTTGTAGTACAGACTTCGTATTATCAATTGTTTTGATTACAATTTTTTATCTGTATAATTTTACCGTGTGCCGTGTGGTGGCGGCTCGATAAAAGAATACCATTCCATCTCATCCAATGAATCTCGTAAACGGCGAGTAAGGAATTAAACTGCACTGTGCACCCAACAGCGCATGGTGGCGATGGGCTCACCACCTATCACACCAAGTGCATTATACTGTTTTGGTGAAACGTGGATTGTGGCAGTCATGTGTTTTTGCAGTGCCCAGTCTCTGATTACCCCTTATGGGATGCAGTCGTGATCTTATGTATGTATGTATGTATTATTTTACAGTATTAAAATAAATAAGCTTAACTATTTATTAATTAATTAAGCTTATATCAGATTACAAAATATCAGAATGAATATAAATGTTCGTATGTCTGTGTGTGCTGAACGATATTTCATCTCTAAAATATTCTCTGGGTTCTACGAAGGTTCTACAATACTACTTTTCTACTCGGAATGTTACAAGATTTACCAAAGACTCAAACGGTGCGTATTTTTTAGAAGAATGTACAGTGTTGTTAAAAGGGAAACACCAGAAGGGTAGCAAGTTGCTCCAAGTTTCGGGAAAATTGTCACACTGTATTCTTAAAAATTACTGGTGGTAGGATTCCTATGCAGTCTAGCCTATCCGTCTAGGTAGGTACCACCCCAGGACCAGTTATTCTGCCGTGAAGCAGCAGTGTGCAAGCATTATTGTGTTTCGGTTTGAAGGGCACTGTGAGCTAGCGTAATCACTGGGCATTTGAGACTTAAGAACTGATGTCTCAGGGTGACGGGCGCAGTGTGGTGTCACAAAGAAATTTTCTGGGTGGCACAGCATTTGTTGTGGGCGGACGTTGCACTTACCATCAGGTGACCGTTTTGCTCGTTTCGTCCACTTTATACAAAAATAATAATAAAAAAAAAATTAACCTATATGCTTATGTACTTTTAAGCGTACCTATTGATACTATGACTATATATTGGTAATCATTCATAACTCGCTGTGCCCCGCGGTATCATCCGCGTAAAAAAGCCGACCCCGATCGATGATATACATACATACTTCCCTATTTGAATCGGTTTTCGGGGTTTTAATTTTTTCGCGCGGAACCCTAGTTATATTTCTAAAATTAAAGTAGCTTAAGTTGTCCGCTATAATATCAGCTATTTGTCAGTGAAAGTCCCGTCAAAATCCGCCCAGCTGTTTCCGAGATTAGCCGAAACAAACAGACGGACAAAAATTAAAAAAAAATGTCTTATAAGTATCGGATACACGTTCATAAGCATTCAGTAAAAAGCTGTCATTTTGTTATTACAAACAGACACTTCAATTTTATTTATTTGTATAGATAAATCGTTTATCATTTTCATTATCAATTCGTTCAACACTGGTGGTAGTATTGCCTATGCTGGAATCCGTCTAGGTAGGTACCACCCCAGGGCCAGTTATTCTGCCGTGAAGCAGTAGTGTGCAAGCATTACAGTGTTTCGGTTTGAATGGCTCTGACAGCTAGCGTAATCACTAGGCATATGAGACTTAAGAACTAATTTCTCAAGGTGACGGGCGCAGTGTGGTGCCACACAGAAATATTCTGAGTAACACAGCATCTGTTATGGGCAGACGTTGCACTTACAATCAGGTGAACGTTTTGCTGGTCTCGTAACTTTATCAAATAAAAAATACAAATGCGTGGTGGGGTCCACATATTTTTACTTTTAAGTGTACATATTTCGTCGACTTTTTACACAATTTACTTAATTTCTTCATAAAACTGCCTCGCATGTATAGTGCCTTGAAATCAAGATTAATGTATAATATTTCTTACTTTGGGAAAATCAAAACATTCGGTTTCTACATCTAAACCATTTTGTTTCCTAATCCTATTCATCTGTTTTTCTTATATTTACGCGAACACTACACATTTAAATGAAACTAATTTTACGGATTTTATCGCGTTTAATTTTTTTTTTTTTTTTACTATTTATACCCCGACGTTTCGAGTGCTTTACAGCACCCATGGTCACGGGAGGACTCGAGGTGACAGATGTCCTGATATCATAGTTAACCTGGGGGAACGACGTTCTAGGAAGTCTGCAGTCTGTGACCATGTTCTGGATCATCCCAACCATTACATCAGATTTGATAAACCACAGATCCTTGCAAAAGAACACCGATTCCTACAAAGGATGATTCGCGAGGCTATTGAAATCAAAAAAACATCTCATCATAATTTCAATAGAGAAGATGGTTGGGTATTACCACCAGCTTGGGATCCAATAACAAATAAAATTAAATCAAAAACCAAGCATACCACTGCAAGACTTCAAGACACAGTTAGCTCTTTCTGCGTGGATCGGACCAAAAATAGTAATTAAAAGCTGAAGGTACCCCAGGTTAACTATGACATCAGGACATCTGTCACCTCAGTCCTCCCGTGACCATGGGTGCTGTAAAGCGCTCGAAACGTCGGGTTATAAATAGTAAAAAAAAAAAAACGCTATAAAATCCGTAAAATTACTTTCATTTAAACTGTTGTGTGTGTTCTTCTAATAAAACGGTCTTCTAAGCACCATTCGGTATCCGCAGTGTCAGAGTCTTTATTGGTGATAGGAGCGTAACTTCAATCTGTCATGTCTTCTAGCCTAACATTTGCGCTCTTTTTTTGTTGATTTATTTGGGAAACACAATATTACTAATACAGACAACAAATTACATACATACATAAGATCACGACTGTATCCCATAAGGGGTAGTCAGAGACTGGGCACTCACTGCAAAAGCAGATGACTGCCACAATCCACGTTTCACCAAAACAATACAATGCACTCGGTGTGATAGGCGGTGAGCCCATCGACCAACAAATTCATAATCAAAAAACCATACAATCAGTAAAGGTTATACTGTACACGTTTGATTTCAGGAAAGCGAATACAGAAGACGTCTAAGGGAACAGGAAAGCCTAAGAGAGCGAGTCCTGCGAGCAAAGGAAGTGAGACGCAGGAAGAATGCGGTCGCGCTGCAGAAACAACTGCAAGATAGGTAAAACAAGTATTGTTTTTTTTATTTCACCCTATCACTAGTCTACTGCTGACCATAGGCCTACCATAGATTGCCTAATTTTGGGAGATTTTGCCATAGTTGCCACGCTTGGCAGGCGGGTTGGCAACCGCATTTTATTTATTCAGATGTTCCACGAAGATGCTGCTGCCTATCTATTAGTTTTAATTTTCCCTCTGTCGACTTTTACGACACCCGCAGTATGAGATGGGGTGGTAGATTCTCTTAAGCCGCCACCACACGTAGTATGACACGGTAAATATTGTTTCATTCTAGAAAATTCTTACAATTCGGACCACAGTTGAATATTCGAAGCTTCATTACTCATATGTGTTTAAATCCCTTAGTTTGCCAGGCCAAGCCGTGGTAGCTCATGGGCCAAGCGCCCGCCTTAAATTTAATAGTACGCGAGCAGTACCTGAGTTCGATGCCGGTACCACAAAAATTTTCTAAAGTGATTTACCGACGTGCTCGGCGATGAAGGAAGACATTGTGAGGAAACCTGCATTTTTGTGGATGAAAAAAAATTCGACGACGTCGCGTATTCGCGGACTCTTCTCGGCTCCTAAAACTAAGAAATGAGAGTAAAGGAGAGAAAGTTAATTTGTTAAGATGACAAAGATACGATACTACCACTAGGCACAAGGCTCTACGACAGTCAATATCACTTGATGATGTCTCGTTTTGAGGTGAAACACGTGTCGTGTTCTCGACTTCAGTGGTGTGTATTGCCTAGTGGTAGTGTTGCAGTGGTGGAGGGGATCTGGTGGCGCTATTGGTTTATTATGCTCGCTGTTGAGGGAGGGCGGGCGGAGCATTTCAAAACTAGGTAATACACACCATTTTACATTTTACATGCGGATCTTAGCAAATTAACTTTCTCTCCTTTACTATAATGGATTTCCGCAAAGTAACGCCTGATTCTAATTACTAAGAAATGAGAGCCTGTGCTCAGCTGTGGAACATTTGTACGCTGTTACTTTGCTTACTTTTGCCAAGTTTGGCGGGTCGTATGGCTTTGACAATAGTATATTGCTGGCAACCCTCTAGTTATATTGTAACTGGTGCATGAATTCGACTCGGGGCCAGAGACGAGCAAAACGTTCACCTGATGGTAAGTGCAACGTCTGCCCATAACAAATGCTGTGTCACTCAGAACATTTCTGTGTGACACCACACTGCGCCCACCACCCTGAGACATCAGTTCTTAAATCTTATATGTCCAATGAATACGCTAGCTCTCAGTTAGGGCTTCACGGCAGAATAACTGGCTCTGCGGTGGTACCTACCTAGACGGATTCCTGCACAGGAATCCTACCACCAGTGAGTCCTTAACATTTAACTTTGCTGCAGGGACCGCGAAAGGCAGGACAAGGACAAAGAAACCCCTAAACCGGAGATTCCGAAGCCAACAGATGCCAACACGGACAACAAACCAACAAGCACACAGCCGGACAAACCAGACACCACAAGAAAGTCACCGGAGAAGATAGAGACTGAGAAAAAAGTGGAGAAGACCAGAGAGCGGTCACCGGTGAAGGTCGCAAAGGATGATGCAGAAGTGAATTCTACTTGTGGTATGTTAAAATCTTTATTAGCATTGGTCACATGGAAGTTTTTTTTATTTACGCGAACACTACACATTTGTATGATTACCACCAGATTGGAATCCTAAAATTAATAAAATTAAATCAAAAACCAAGCATACCACTGCAAGACTTCAAGACACAGTTAGCTCTTTCTGCGTAGATCGGACCAATAATAATAATTAAAAGCTGAAGGTACTCCGGGTTAACTATGACATGAGGACATCTGTCACCTCAGTCCCCCCGTGACCATGGGCGCTGTAAAGCACTCGAAACTTCGGGATATGAATAGTCAAATTAAACGTGATAAAATCCGTAGAACTAGTTTCATTTAAATTTTATATCCTTTGTGTCAGAGCCGCGGTAGCTCAGGGCCGTCAGCGTAATGACATGAGTTTGATCTTCAGTGACGGTACTTCTATTTTAAATGCTAATTTGCTCAGCTGCGAAGAAAAACGTCAAAGTTAAAGTTTTTTTTATTGAATTTGGGTTTGAATAAAGCTCTTTGGCAAAAAGCTTTGGCGTCAACTCGCAAAGTGACGGTAGTGTTTTAATTTTTAATTTACTTTACTTTTTTACATTGGGAAACAATATCTAGAGTTTCATTGGGCTGTTCCAGCGTTAAGTAATTTCTGTTAACTTTAAACAACAATGATGTATCGTCGGCAAACAGAACTATATCAGACATTTTTTTTGTACCAAATATGATAGATTATTAACGTAAACCAAGAACAAAAATGGACCAAGGATCGATCCCTGAGTAACACCCATTTTTATTGCACAACCTGATGACATAACACCGTTGATGGCCACTTTATGAGTTCTTTTTGTAAGGTAGGAAGATAAAAGATCCAGTGAGGATGATAGTTTACTACGCAGCAAGTGCTCGTGAAAGGGTACAGTGATTTTAAAATTCAATTTAAGACCAGAATTATACTCTTCGTTTTGCCTCCATCGGTCCAGCAGATCTTCAGTAAAAGTCAACTATCAGTTTACTGTTGATCGAAATTTCGAATTATCTATTGTCTGACTCTCTACTCACTACTCCCGTGATCCTAGTGGCCAGAGTACCCGACTTCTACGCCGCGGGTCTTGGGTTAGAATCACAGCCGGAGCCAACATTTGTGCTAAAACACAAATTGTCGGTTTCCGGGTCTGGTTGTGTTGTGATTGTCACGGTGTTTCTGACACTGCATCCTAGCATACCTCCGATCTTATCGCATCGGCGTAACATCGGGCGCGTGTAGGTTGGGACGAGTGAGTGCCTCTGTGTTTGCGCGTACACTTGTGGCACTATAATATCTCTTGCACAGTTGATGGCTCTCGACATTCGGATTCGGAAGTTGTCGCCGTGGTCGAAATCGGCTAGGAGAACATCATCACACATTGGCAGAATTCTTTTGAGAGAGGCTAGAACAAAAGAATAAGAAAGAAGAAAGTCCTATGTACGTCAAAATTTACACCGGCTCCAAAAATAAGACCTCAGAGAAGAACCGGCAAGAAAATCTCGTTTCTCACTTTCTTGTCAATGCCATATTACATAAATTACTGAAACTGATGTCCCAGGGTGACGGGCGCAGTGTGGCGTCACATAGAAATGTTCCGGGTGACATTGTTATGGGTAGACGTTGCACTTTACATCAGGTGAACGTTTTGCTCGTTACGTCACTCTATCCAATAAAAAAAATGCAAAGAAGTATGTACCTCCTGAATTCAGCAGATTAAGTAAAGGCATGCCAATATTAGCATGAGGCATTGGCATGAGATTAAAGGGACGAGAGCCGTGGTAGCTCAGGCGCTAGGCGTTCGCTTTAAATTTCATAATACCCGAGTGTCCCGGGTTCGATTCCCGGTGTCACTAAAATTTGTAATTGCAAATTTAAGTGCTCGTTTAACCGCGTGCTCGGCGGTGAGGGAAAACATCGTGAGGAAACCTGCATGTCCGAGAAATAAAAAATATTTCGAGGACATGTGCAGTCCGCCAACCCGCATTGGAGCAGCGTGGCGGATTTATTGCAGCTCCAAAACCCTCTCGAGAATGGAGACCTGTGATATTTAGGCTGTTACTTTACTTTTATGCGAATATTGGATACAATAAATTCCTTTTCTTGTCCATTTTGATTTACACTTTTATATATATTTTGACTTATACTGGTACGCTTTTTTTATTAGATAAAGTGACGAAACGAGCAAAACGGTCGTCTGATGGTAAGTGCAACGTCTGCCCACAACAAATGCTGTGTCACCCTAAACATTTCTGTGTAGCACCACACTGCGCCCGTCACCCTGAGACATGAGTTCTTAAGTCTCATATTCCCAGTGATTAAACTAGCTCACAGTGCCCTTCAAACCGAATGTTTGCACACTACTGCTTCACAGCAGAATAAATGGCCCTGTGGTGGTACCTACCTAGACGGATTCCAATGTCTCGGAAACAATGTCCGTGTCCTGGGAAGAACCAGCAAGAAATTCTAGCAAAAACTTATTCCAGTAAATATGTCTCATTTTTAATAATAACCTCATAATTAGAAATTATGTCACTAATAGTAACGACTCAATGGTGGTAGTAGGACTCCTATTTGAGAATCTGTCTAGGTAGGTACCACCGCAGAGCCAGTTATTCTGCCGCGAAGCAGTAGTGTGCAAACATTACTGTGTTTCGTTCCGAAGGGCACTGAGAGCTAGGGTAATGAAAGGGTGACGGGCGCAGTGTGATGTCATATAGAGATTTTCTTGGTTACACAGCATTTTTTTTTATTTGGCATTGCGCGGTTTGCGCATATGCCACTGACAAATTAAATAAAATGTAACTTCATAGTTTGATCGACAGTAAAACGATAGTTGACTTTTACTGAAGATTTGCTGGACTGATGGAGACAAAACGAAAAGCACAATTTTGGCCTTGAATTGAATTTGCCAACCACTGTACACTTTCGGGAGCACTTGCTGCATAATAAACTATCAATATCAAACATCAAAACTCCAAATATACACAGAAATTAAAAAAATAAATAAAAACACTGCCGCCACTCTTCGAGTTGCCGCTAACAGTCCCACACAGCATTTGTTACGCGCAATCGTAGCACTTACCATGAGGTGAACGTTTTGCCCGTTTCGTCACTTTATCCAATAAAAAAAAACATTGTATTTCAAATACGTATTTCAGTTACAAGTAATTTAATTTTAAACACTGCCCCATATGCCTTGCATATGTATAGATGATTCTGTTTTTGCCGTGTGGTGGAAGCCGTGTGGTGGCGGCTCGATAAAAGAATACTACCACTCCATCTCATCCAATGGATCTCGTAAAAGGCGAGTAAGGAATTAAACTGCACTGTGCACCCAACAGCGCATGGTGGCGATGGGCTCACCACCTATCACACCAAGTGCATTATATTGTTTTGGTGAAACGTGGATTGTGGCAGTCATCTGTTTTTGCAGTGAGTGCACAGTCTCTGACTATCCCTTATGGGATACAGTCGTGATCTTATGTATGTATGTATGTATGATTCTGTTTTTCTGTGTCACTGACCGGAGATTTATATGATTGGATTTGCCCGAATTCTCAGAGAACCTGACACCGCCCAGAGAGAAGATGCCGTTGAAAGAGAAGGTGCCATCACCGGAGAGGGATCTCACTCCACCATTGCCGGATACTGTCAAGCCGGAGGAGAAGAAGACGGACAGCGACGACGAGCTGGACTTGATCTTGGATGACATCGACGGTATACTGTCTGACGAGGACGACAGTGGGAGGTTCAAGGAGAAGCCTAAGAAGTAAGTTGCATTGATGTTTTTCAAATCAAAAGTATTTTTTTACTTAAAACATACCCTCAGTAGCTTTCCACTTGAATAGTGGGTGAGTTTAACAGACATATATTGCACATGCACAACACAAGCAGCCCCTCCCGTTTGAATATAGTTAATAGAATCAGGCGTTACTTTGCGGAAATCCATTACACTAAAACAGAGAAAGTTAATTTGCTAAGATCCGCATGCAAAATGTAAAATGGTGTGTATTACCTAGTGTTGAAGAGCACCTCCCGCCCTCTGTCAACAGCGAGCACAAGAAAATCAATACCGCCATCAGATACCCCTCCACCACTGCAACACTACCACTAGGCAATACACACCACTGAAGTCGAGAACACGACAAGTGTTTCACCTCAAAACGAGGCATCATCAAGTGATATTGACTCTACGACAGTCAGCCGCCGAGACTTGACTCGGGCTGCTGTGGGAGGGCGGGCGGTGCTCTTCAAAACTAGTTAATACAAACCATTTTACATTTCGCATGCGGATCTTAGCAAATTAACTTTCTCTCGTTTACCTCTCGATTGAAGTAAGTGAGCGAGCCGAGGCGGGCCCCCTGGGGCACCCTCGAGCCATTCTCTCGGGAACAGGATGACGCTCCAAGCCGGGGTCCCCTCTCAGGGGCCCTTGCGCTAGTTACCCATTATAAAGGTCTGGGCTAACAGTGACCAACAGTTCTAAAAAACACAACCAGACCCTTTAAATGAATTTTATCGCGTTTAATTTTACTTTTAATAACCCGACGTTTTACGAGCGCTTTACAGCACCCACGGTCACGGGTGGACTGACTGCGTAAATCGGACCAAAAGTAATAATTAAAAGCTGAAGGTACCCCGGGTTAACTATGACATCGGGACCTCAGTCCGCCCGTGACCATGGCTGCTGCTGTAAAGCGCTCGAAACGTCGGGTTAGAAATAGTTCAAAATTAAACGCGAAAAAATCCGTAAAATTAGTTTCATTTAAATGTACAGTGTTCGCGTAAATATAAGAAATCATTATGGACAACCCGAAAACCAATAATTTGTGTTTTAGCACAAATGTTGGATTCGAACCCAGGACCCGCAGCCTAGAACTCAGTTGAGATAGCTAAACTTACATTAGCTTACAAATCCTGTCTGGCACCTCTGAAATTGTTGCTCATGTCTGAGGAATAAAAATATTGCGAGGAGATGTGAAATCCGCCAACCTGCATTGGAGCTGCGTGGCGAACTTCCTAGCACCAAAACTCTTATAAATAAGAGGAGGACTCTGCTCAGTAGTGGGACATTTATGGGCTGTTGTTTGACACTAGCCAACAAACCAGATTTCTGTAGATCAGAATCACTAAACCGATCAGTACCGTGTGGTGGCGGCTTAAGAGAATCTACCACCCCATCTCATCCCGTGGGTGGCGTAAAAGTCGCCAGAGGGAAAACTAAAACCAGGAGATGGGCAGCAGCATCTACCTGGACCACCTGAATAAATAAACTGCGGTTGCCGACCCGCCTGCTAAGCAAAGAAACTATGGCAAAATCTCCCAAAAATTAGATTCTATGGGGCGGCCTATGTTCAGCAGTGGACTAGTTATAAGTTGAAATGATGATATATTTCGTTCGCATCTCAGAAACTTTCATGATGATGTTCTCCTGATCGATTTCGACCACGGCGACAACTTCCCAATATTGTCGGGAGCTATCAACTGTGCAGGAGATGTTATAGTGTCACAAGTGTACGCGCAAACACAGAGGCACTCACTCGTCCCAACCCACCCGCGCCCGATGTAACGCTAATGCGATAAGATAGGACGTAGGCGAGGATGCAGGGTCAGAAACACGGGGACAATCACAACACAACCAGACCCGACCCCTTTCATAGCTCGATTATAGACGTAAGAAATATTATTGAGCTTCTCATGTCGCTAACCGAACAGACACACGAAATCATCTTCATCATCATCATCATCATCTCAGCCTATCACTAGTCCACTGCTGAACATAGGCCTCTCAATAGATTGTCATAAACGTTAGTAGCTCTCATTTTGGGGTGATTTTGCCATAGTTGCCACGCTTGGCGGTGAGGTTGGCAACCGCAGTTTATTTATTCAGATGTTACAGGAAGATGCCGTTGACCATCTCCTGGTTTTTATTTTCCCTCTGTCGATTTTTACGACACCCACGGGATGAGATGGGGTGGTAGATTCTCTTAAGCCGCCACCACACGACAAGACACACGGAAGCGAGTCAATAAAAACTTGTTCCCAGGGCGGAGGCGCCAGTGGCTCAGCCGCCAGCAGACCTGCGCAGCAAGCTGCCGCCCAAACCCGCCGACAGCAGAGCGCCGCGCCAGAAGATCGTCTTCAACGACCAGAGGGACGATAGGAAAAAGAAAGGTATCAAAGAACATACAAAACATCACGCCTTTGCCCATGTAAGGGCAGAAGCCACACAGCTAGCCCACGACACATGACGGGTGGCGAACCACGTCGCCGCCATTTTGGTACGAGTCGAAACATTCTTACTTCCCATTGTGTCCCCACGAGCAGTGACAGCATTGCATATTATGGTCTTATTTTGTACAAACTGGTGGTAGGATTCCTATGCACTGCACGAACTGATGGTAGGGTTCCTATACACGAAACCGTCTAGGTGAAGCAGTAGTGCGCAAACATTACTGTGTTTCGGTTTGAAGGGCACTGTGAGCTAGCGTAATCACTGGGCATTTGAGACTTAAGAACTGATGTCTCAGGGTGACGGGCGCAGTGTGGTGTCACACAGAAATGTTCTAGGTGAGACGTTTATTATGGGCAAACGTTGCAGTTACCATCAGGTGAACGTTTTGCTCGTCGCGTCACTTTATCAAATAAAAGAAAACGTATTGAGTCTATCCGTACAGCTTAGCCGCCTCTTACGACACCTCGGTAGGAAAGAGGTAGCTGCTATTCTACTCTGCCGGTCGCCTATCGGCTAAGAGACACCAAACTTACTATTTGTGCCCCCAGCCAGGGATACTTGATTGTTCCTTTGTCCGGCTAAGACCGTAGAGTGATGATGATGTACTCCTGCTCGATTTTCCATCATAGCCACAACTTTCGTATATTGTAGGAAGGCTCTCAACTGCGCAGTAGATATTATAGTGCCACGAGTGTGCGCGCAAACACAGAGGCACTCACTCGTCCCAACATACCCGCGCCCGATGTAACGCTGATGCGATAAAAACGGAGGTAGATTAGTATGCAGTGTTAGAGACACGGGGACAATTACAACACGAGCAGATCCGAAAACCGACAATTTTTAATGTTTTCTTTTATTTACGCGAATATTACACGTTTAAATAAAACTACTTTTTACGGATTTTATCGCGTTTAATTTTGAACTATTTATAACGCGACGTTTCGAGTGCTTTACAGCACCCATGGTCACGGGAGGACTGAGGTGACAGATGTCCTGATGTCATAGTTAACCCGGAGTACCTTCAGCTTTTAATTTTTTTTTGTTTGTTTTTTGTTTGCTCTTTTAGGGCAAACTAAAAGATCCATTAAAACCCGCAAAAGAACATATAGCAGATGTGAAGCATAGACGCTCTAGGAAGTCTGCAGTCTGTGACCATATTCTGGATCATCCCAACCATTACATCAGATTTGATAAACCACAGATCCTTGCGAAAGAACACCGATTCCTACCAAGGATGATTCGCGAGGCTATTGAAATTAAAAAACATCCTAATTTCAATAGAGAAGATGGTTGCGTATTACCACCAGCCTGGGATCCAATAATTAATAAAATTAAATCAAAAACCAAGCATACCACTGCAAGGCTTCAAGACACAGTAAGCTCTTTCTGCGTAGATCGGACTACAAATAATAATTAAAAGCTGAAGGTACCCCAGGTTAACTATGACATCAGGACATCTGTCACCTCAGTCCTCCCGTGACCATGGGTGCTGTAAAGCGCCCGAAACGCCGACAATTTTTGTTTTTGCACAAGTGTTATCTCCGGCTAGGATTCGAACCCAGGACCTGCGTTGAAGTCAGGTACTCTAACCACTAGGCCACGCGGCAGTGAGCCGGTCTCCCGAGCTACTGCTGTCTCCTGCTGCTCCTTCCGAGATATCCTACAGCTAGTAGTTCCCTTCCAAACTTCCCATTTCTTTTTTTTTATTGGACAAAGTGACGAGACGAGCAAAACGCTCACCTCATGGTAAGTGCAACGTCTGCCCATAACAAATGCTGCGCGCCCAGAATATTTCTGTGTGGCACCACACTGCGCACGTCACCCTGAGACTTCAGTTGTTAATGTCTCAAATGCCCAGTGATTACGCTAGCTTTCAGTGCCCTACAAATCGAAACACAGCAATACTTGCACACTACTGCTTGTGCCGTGTGGTGGCGGCTCGATTAAAAGAATACTACCACTCCATCTCATCCAATGGATCTCGTAAAAGGCGAGTAAGGAATTAAACTGCACTGTGCACCCAACAGCGCATGGTGGCGATGGGCTCACCACCTATCGCACCAAGTGCATTATATTGTTTTGGTGAAATGTGGATTGTGGCAGTCATCTGTTTTAGCAGTGAGTGCCCCGTCTCTGACTACCCCTTATGGGATACAGTCGTGATCTTATGTATGTATATGTACTACTGCTTCACGGCAGAATAACTGGCCCTGCGGTGGCCCTAGACGGATTCCTCCATAGGAATCCTACCATCAGTTAGAACCAAAACCTTATCCCTTTCTCTCCACCAAGTCAGCGGTCAAGAATTTGAATCGGTACCAAAATGACCGCAACGTTGTTCTCCGACCGTCACGTTTCGTTTCCCGCAGGGGCGAGTGTTGTGGCGGGGGTAATGTGGGCTCTGCTCACCCCAGATATATCCCGTGGGGGTGACAACTTGCGAGCGTTGGTCTTTCTCGAATAGACATTTTGGGTTTAGTGTTAGTCGAAATATTTAACGTATTTTTTTTTTAATTTTCAGAGAAGTCACCACCGTTACGCAGGACCGTGGTCACCAGCTCGACCAAGGCTGATGATCAGAACATTGAGAAGAAGTCAGCTAAGGTACGAGTAGTAACGTATTCGGTACATACTGTTGGTAAAGTATTTTGGTGGTAGGATGGTAGGTATCGCAGTGGTAGGTTGATTTTGATCAAATGAAAGTATACACTGACAATGTACCTTTGACTGAGATATTGATAGAAGAGTATTAGCAGGAAATCAAGTGAATGGGGCTCTGCATAACTTTATGTGTAGCCAGAACGTATCTAAAAAGGCACGACTGGCTGTACATGGGGGAGTTCTGGTCCCCACACTTATGTATGGTAGTGAATGCTGGGTCTGGCAGAAGAAGCATGAAAGTAGGATTAACGCTGTGGAGATGAGAAGTTTGAGAAGTATAGCTGGAGTAACTCTGATTGACAAAGTGAGAAAAAGTGAGAAACAGCGTGATAAGGGAACGTTGCGGTGTGGTTGAAGATGTAGTGAAAAAGATAAAGGCATGCTTAGATGGTTTGGACACGTAGAGAGGATGAATGAAAGGAGATTGACGAAACAGAATTATGAGGCAAGTGTGAATGGAAAAGCCGGTAAGGGTCGACCTAGGCCTACGTATCACAATCAGATCGGTGAACTTTTGAGGAAAGGTCACGTTAAACGTACCCGCAACCGACGAGCGTGTGTGAAAACGCTAATGAGAGTAGAAGAAGCTAAAGATGTGTGTCAGGATCGTAGCAAGTGGAAAGATGTGGTCTCTGCCTACCCCTATGGGAAAGAGGCGTGACTGTATGTATGTACCTTTGATAAAGATAACATTTTCAAGGCGCAGAGAACGAATGAAGATTGACCATCCATACTAATGTAATAAAAGCCGTGGTAGCTCAGGGGCCCGGTGCTCGCCTTTAATTTCATAGTACGCGAGTAACCTGGGTTCGATCCCCGGTGCCAGCACATCTATAATTGTTCTACAATTTTAAGTGATTTACCACGTGCCTAGCGGTGAAGGAAAACATCGCGAGGAAACCTGCATGTCCGAGGAATAGAAATATTTCGAGGACATGTGAAGTCCGCCAACCCGCATTGGAGCAGCGTGGCGGACTACTTCCCGGCTCCAAAACCCTCTCAGAAATGAGAGGAGGCCTGTGCTCAGCAGTGGGACATTTATAGGCGAAAGTAACTCCGTCCGCCTGTTTGTTACCTTTTCACGGCTCAATCGCTGCACCGAACTTGATGAAATTCGTCGTGGCGACGGATATACGCTACTTATATCCCCGGAAAATCTAATAGGAACTAAAGAATATTCAATTTTTTATAAAATTAAACACCAATAAAAAAAGTATTTGGGATGTGGGACAACGATCAGAAACGAAGCTGTTTGCGCTATCCTTTTTAAAATATAATCGGGAAAATAAAAATAATATGGTCGACAGTGGTGAATCCCTCTAGGTAGATAACCACCACAGGGCCAGTTATTCTGCCGTGAAGCAGTAGTGTGCAAGTATTACTGTGTTTCGGTTTGAATGGCACTGTGAGCTAGCGTAATCACTGGGCATATGAGACTTAAGAACTGATGTCTCAGGGCGACGGGCGCAGTGTGGTGTCACACAGAAATTTTCTAGGTGGCACAGCGTTTGTTGTGGGCAGACGTTGCACTTACCATCAGGCGAACGTTTTGCTCGTTTCATCACTTTATCCAATAAAAAAAATCCGTTTATTTTTTTATATTTAAGAAAAAAAATACATAATTTAAAGATTAATTATATTATTTAAACCTATATATACTTTTATAGCAAGGTTAAATAATGATCCACAACAACTCAACTTAATTTTTACACGAAAAACTCATTTGAGTTTGAGTGAGTTAGAGCATCATCATTTCAGATTATCACTGGTCCACTGTTGCACATAGGCCTCCCCTATAGATTTCGACAAAATTTTAGTAACACTTATTTTTGGGGATTTTGCCATAGTTGCCACGCTTGGCAGACGGGTTGGCAACCGAAGTTTATTTAATCTGATGATCCAGGAAGATGCTGCTGCCCATCTCCTGGTTTTTATTTTCCCTCTGTCGACTTTTACGACACTCACTGTTTGAAACGGGTGTGGTAGATCCTCTTGAGCCACGCTTAACTTGAGCTTGAAAGAAAGTTAATTTGCTAAGATCCGCATGCGAAAACATAAAAATGGTGTATATTACCTGGTTTTACGAGTATGAAGAGCACCGCCCGCCCTCCATCAGAAGCGTGCACATGCAAACTAACATTGCCACCAGGAAACTCCACCAGATACCCTCCACCAACCACTACAATACTACCACTAGATAAAATAAACCACTGAAGTGTGTGTGTTCTCGACTTCACTGAAGTGTGTGTTCTCGACTTCAGTGGTGGAAATGACATAGTGGTGTGTTCTCTACTGAGGGAGGGCGGGAGGTGCTCTTCAAAAAACTAGGTAATATACACCATTTAATATCTTGCATGCGGATCTTAGCAAATTAACTTTCTTTCATTCGTCGTCGTCGTCGTCGTCGTCGTCGTCTCAGCCTATCACAAGTCCACTGCTGAACATAGGCCTCCCACATAGATTGCCACAAAAGTTTGTAGCTCTCGTTTTGGGGGGATTTTGCCATAGTTGCCACGCTTGGCAGACGGGTTGGCAACCGCAGTTTATTTATTCAGATGTTCCAGCAAGATGCTGCTGCCCATCTCCTGGTTTTCATTTTCCCTCTGTCGACTTTTACGACACCCACGGGATGAGATGGGGTGGTAGATTCTCTTAAGCCGCTACCACACGGCTTATTATTATCTTTCATTCATTATAATGGATTTCCGCAAAATAACGCCTGATTCTATTAACTATATTAGTATTAAGAAATATAAAATGCTAACGAATTGTTGACAACTGTAGAGAAGTAGGGAAATGCTTTTAAAACAAAATACTAATAAATAATAAGTCTAAAAAATAAAAAAACACGCTTTAAAAATTAACGAAACTAAAAAGTAGAAAATAAATAATAGTTTGAAAAAACTAAAAAAGGAAAATAAATTTTAATGAATTTGAATTAAGAATAGTGTAAGCTATTCTAATAAATATAAATGAATAATAGTGTAAATGAGAATTTTTTTTATTGGTTAAAGTGATGAAACGAGCCCAACGTTCACCTGATGGTAAGTGTAACGTCTGCCCATAACAGTTGCTGTGTCACCCACAAAATTTCTGTGTGACACCACACTGTGTCCATCACCCTGAGACATCAGTTCTTAAGTCTCATATGCCCAGTGATTACGCTAGCTCTCAGTGCCCTTCAAACCGAAACACAGTAATGTTTGCAAACTACTGCTTCACGGCAGAATAACTGGCCCAGGGGTGGTACCTACCTAGACGGATTTCTGCATAGGAATCCTACCACCTTATTTAAAAAAAAGCGTGGGGTGCATGGTGTTAATAGTTATAAATATTTCATTGACTGATATGAGAAGAAGCATTATCATTTCGATGATATTTTTAAAAAGCACCCGCTTTTTTTTAAATTAAACTTTGTTTTCTTATTTACACTATTATTCATTTATATTTATTAGAATTTTTTACACTATTCTTAATTCAAATTTATTAAAATTTATTTTATATTTTTTAGTTTGGTTTTCTATTTAAAGCGTTTTTAGTTTTTTTTTTAACTATTATTTATTTTCTACTTTTTAGTTTGGTTTATTTATAAAAGCGAGTTTTTTTAATTTTTTGAACTGATATTGTTTTTTAGTTATTTCAAACTGTTATTTATTTTAATCACTAATAAATATAACGTTTTAGTTTTTATAAACTATTCTTTATTTTGTTACAAACTAATTTAAGACGATGGCCTCTATAACAGGTAATATATTAAGTCCATCTATTGAGTAATGTATATGGATTTTCTATAAAAGCGTGTTTTTTTAGTTTTTATAACTATTATTTTTTTTAGTTGGATTTTCTATAAAAGCGTGTTTTTTAGTTTGTTTAATCTATTATTTATTTTGTTACAAACTAATTTAAAACGATGGCCTCTATAACAGGTAATATATTAGCGTCATCTATTGAGTAATTTAGTTGGATTTTCTATAAAAGCGTGCTTTTTTAGTTTTTTTAAACTATTATTTATTTTGTTGCAAACTAATTTATAACAGGTAATATATTAGCGCCATCTATTGAGTAATTTAGTTGGATCTTCTATAAAACCGTGTTTTTTTAGTTTTTTTAAACTATTATTTATTATTTTTTAGTCGAATTATTGCATTGTCATCGGTCTTTGACAGGTGTGCAAAATTTGAATTAAATCCGATCGTTCAATGTAGGAGATAATCGAGCCTTTGGGAGTCGGTTACAAACATACAAACAAACATACAAGTGAAGCTAATATAAAGCGTGTAAAAAGACTTTGTTGCAATTTCTATTGTCCGCAATCTATCAGTTTATATTGGTTTTAAATACAATATATTTGTTAGCAGATTAAACAAAAGGGTGACGCGCTCACTGCCAAATCTCGCTCCAGGATTGTCTATGATAAGAAAGAGGTGATTATCTCTTTATTACGTTAATGTTTTGTTCGTTGAAATCCGTCTAGGTGGGTTGTGTCAGTTATACTGTTGTTTTAGCTAGTGTAATTACAGTATAAGAAACTTACGAATTGATGTCTTAGGGTGACGAGCGCAGCGTGCTACACAGAACGTAACGCAAAGTTAGGGGTGTCACCACAACCATTGGGCAGGCGTGGCACCTACCATCAGGTGAACGATTTGCTAAGATTGAATATCACATGGATAATTGATTTACTTGTTCATCAATATTCGTTACGAGCCTCATAACAGCCCACTGATGGACGTGAGCCTTTGCCACGCCGTGTCGCGATCTTATCATCACCTCTTACTTTAGACGATACTACGCGTCACAGGTCTGGCATATCCGAGATGATTATTCTTCCATCTCTCGGAGATCACGAGACTTCTTCATCTTTGGCATTTGGCACCCACGTAATGAAATGGAGTGGCAGATTCTGTAACACGACCATCTGACTATTGTCTTCTATATATAAATACGCGAAGAGAGGACTTTTTACCTCTTTTTAAGCATATTACGCACACGAAATAGGGTGAGATTTGGCATTGTTGAAGTTTATATATAGAAGAAGCGAGGAAGCTAAAATTTATACATAATTTGTGTAACGAATACATTAAATATAAAATAAAACGTTTATTTTTTTATGTTCATACTGACAATGTCAATCATATAACAGTCTGTGGTCAAACAGTCGCACAGAATGGAGATTGTCGCGATAGAATTTTAAAACATTGTCAACAAATAATTCCTCAAACTCGAATTTTTGATCACAAGGCGATCGCTAGTTTGTGATCATCATCATTTTAACCTATCACTGCTGAATATAGTCTTTCCTTATAGATTGCAACAAAAGTTTGTAGCTCTCATTTGGAGGCACGGGGGGGGGGGGGGGATTTTGCTATAATTGCCACGCTTGGTAGGCGGGTTAGTGACTGCAGTTTATTTGTTCAGATTTTTTAGGTGGATGCTGCTGTCCATCTTCAGGTTTTCATTTTCCCTCTGTCGATTGTTACGACACTAATGGTATGAAATGGCATGGTAGATTATATCTTCGGTGGCGGTTTTGCCAAGATTTTGTATTAATAATAGATATATATTATATATTTATATTATTTATCTAATATAATAGCTATATATATATAGCTATATATATAATAGCACCTACCTTTTTCTGAGTTACCAGTATGCTGTCACTATACCCATCGTGGGAACGCGATGGGGAGTAAGAATTTTTTCACTCGTACCAAAATGACGGCGATGCGGTTCGCTGACCGTCACTGGAAAAGAGGGCTACGTCGGTGACCTCTGTCCTTTTTTTTATTTTATAAAGTGACGAAACTTGCAAAACGTTCACCTGACGGTAAGTGCAACGTCCGCCCACAACGAATGCTGTGTCACGCAGAATATTTCTGTGTGACACCACACTGTGAGACACAGTGCTCTTCAGACCGAAACAGAGTAATGTTTGCACACTACCGCCTCACGGCAGAATAACCGGCTCTGGGGTGATACCTACCTAGATGGATCCCTGCATAGGAATCCTACCACCTATCCTTTGTATGGGAATCGTGAAATCGTGTGTTGCAGCCGGAGAGGGCGAGGGAGTCGGGCAAGCCGAAGGCGCAGGCGTTCAGCAACCGGCGGGTGATACTGCAGAGGGGCAGCCAGAGGGGCAGCCAGCCGCCGCCCGCCGGCATCTTCGGCCGCGCCGTGAGGAGCGCGCTCGCGGCGGAGCGGCCGCGCTGCGCCGAGCCGCGCGTGGAGTTCGCCAGCGAGGAGGAGGAGGAGGAGCAGCAGCAGCAGGAGGAGGAGGAGCGGGCGGGCGGCGCGCGCCTGGCGCTGCTGCGCAACCTGCCGCCCGCCATCACCGACGCGCGCCTCGCCTCCCTGGCCGGCCCGCACGTGCAGGTAACCCTCGCCTTCCGCCCCCCGCCCCCTGCCTCCCGCCCCCTACCCCCCGCCTCCCGCCCCCTGCCTCCGGGACGCCGCGCCGCCGCACGCTGCGGCTTGATGCTTCGAACGCGACCTTGCTTTACATTCGTCCGGTACCTCTCGTTCGGATATCGTTCAGGTTACTGTTAATTCGTCGTAGTCGTCGTTTCAGCCCATCGCTAGTCCACTGCTGAACACAGGCCTCCCACATAGATTGCCACAAAAATTTGTAGCTCCCGTTTTGGGGGGATTTTGCCATAGTTGCCACGCTTGGCAGACGGGTTGGCAACCGCAGTTTATTTATTCAGATGTTCCAGCAAGATGCTGCTGCCCATCTCCTGGTTTTCATTTTCCCTCTGTCGACTTTTACGACACCCACGGGATGAGATGAAGTGGTAGATTCTCTGAGGCCGCTACCACACGGCAAACTGTTAATTAGGAACCGTGAAAAGCGAGCGCTTAGCCCCTGGCTAGGCGCTCGCTCTAAAATTTCATTGTACGCGAGTGACCTTGGTTCGATTCCCGGTGCCGGCACCGCTAAAATTGTTAATTGCAATTTTAAGTGCTGATTTACCACGTGCTCGGCTGTAAAGGGAAACATCGCGAGGAGACCTGCATGTCTGAGAAATAAAAAATATTTCGAAGACATGTGCAGTCCGCCAACCCGCATTGGAGCAGCGTCGCGGATTCTTCCTAGCTCCAAAACCGTCTCAGAAATGTGAGGAGGCCTGTGCTCAGCACGGAAATTTATAGGCAAAAACTTACTTCTACATCTTTCTCATTGGGGTAGGCAGAGACCACATCTTTCCACTCACTACGATCCTGACACACATCTTTAAAGTCTTCTACTTTCATTAACGTTTACACACACGCTCGTCGGTTGCGGGTTTTAACGTGAACTTTCCTCAAAAGTCCACCGATCCGATTGCGATACGTACGCCTATGTCGACCTTCCCATTCACACCAATTCAATGTACTAGTTTCTGCATACACACGTCACGTTTTCCCGTATAAGAGGTAGGCAGAGGCTGCACACAGCCCAACAACGCCCCCGCAATAAACGAGAAGTGACGAGCGGCGTACCACGTCATAGCCATTCTAATATAAATCAAAAAATATCTAATTCTCCGTATTGTTCCCACGAGCAGTGTAACTTCTGACCTGTAAAAATATACGTAACCTACCTGATGCCCGCGACTTCTTCCGCTTGGATATAAACTTTTTAAACAACCCGTGGGAACTACTTGATTTTCTGGGATAGAAAGTATCCTACGGTCGTTCCCAGGATTCTCAGGAGGACTATCTCCGTGCCGAATTTAATCAAAATACATCTCAACGGTTGAGCTGTGAATACGTAACAAACAATAGGACCGAGAGGGTTACTTTAGCATTTATAATATTGTTTTTTTTTTTTATTGGAGAAATGAACGAGACGAGCAAAACGTTCAGCTGATGTTAAGTGCAACGTCTGCCCATAACAAATGTTCCAAAATATTTCTGTGTGACACCACACTGCGCCCGTCCCCCGAGACGTCAGTTCTTAAGTCTCAAATGCCCAGTGATTACGCTAGCTCACAGTGCCCTTCAAACCGAAACACAGTAATGTTTGCACACTACTGCTTCACGATAGTTTATTTAGTTCTGTGTGACTGACTATTAAATGGTGTTAATGAACTCATGTAAGTGACAATGTTTTTGTCTTAGTGAGTAAAGTTCTTGACACCTAAACTCAGAAACGAATCCGACTCAGAAGCCAATTGCTTTGCCACTGGGCCAAACTACAATTAACGTCTTTTTTTCCTCTGGTATCCTAAACCGCTTTCCTATAGTAACGGATGGACTGTGGATCGAAACGATTACAACACCTTTCACTCATTTAACACGACGGGACGTTTTTAATGGGCGACTGTTGAGGCGAAAATTCGAGAAGGAATTAACTAGACCTATACTGAAAAATTACCTTCATTGAAATTATTAAACCTATAGCCATTCGTATGGGCAGTACCTACCATCAGGTGAACGTTTTGCTCGTCTCATCACTTGATCATATTAAGAAAGCTTAAACTGTATGAATGGTATGGAGAATCGTCCGTTACATTTTTCAAACGTCCGAATAATTTGAAAATTTGCACACATATATTAGCATTTTTACAACAAAATCCCAGAAAGTCTTTCAAAAAAAAGTTCAAACTGTTTGTTAAACAAAGACTTTAAGAAGGGTTATTATAATATTAAGGAATACATGGATGATGATAACCCCTGGAAACGAGGTGATCGCTCCCAAGGTATTTCTACATCTTTATAAAACTGCTATATTGTATATATAAAATAACTGAAAAAAAAATCCCGCTGGGTTTCTTACTGGTTCTTCGCAGGACAGAGGCGTTTCTTTGCGAACCAGTGTAGGTTAAAAAAAATGACGTTTAATAAATATTATGTAAATGATCTATATTGAATAAAAAATATTCTATTCTGTTCTATTGTATTCTATTCTATCCAATGACAACACAATAATTTCATGACCGTAACTTGTTATTCTCACCAGGATCACCAGTAAGCAGAGCGAAGGATTTTTTTTACTTTCATTTTTAAGTATAATTTTATTTGTCTTGAATCTTAATTTACGTAATGATTTCTTATATTTACGCGAATACTACACATTTAAATAAAACTAGACTCTACGGATTTTATCGCGTTTACTATTTACTTTTTATAACGCGACGTTTCGAGTGCTTTACAGCACCCATGGTCACGGGGTAGTGAGGTGACAGATGTCCTGATGTCATAGTTAACCCGGAGTACCTTCAGCTTTTAATTATTACTTTTGGTCCGATCTACGCAGAAAGAGCTCACTGTGTCTTGAAGTCTTGCAGTGGTATGCTTGGTTTTTGATTTAATTTTATTAATTATAGGATCCCAAGCTGGTGGTAATACCCAACCATCATCTCTATTAAAATTAGGATTTTTTTTAATTTCAATAGCCTCGCGAATCATCCTTGGTAGGAACGGGTGTTCTTTTGCAGGATTTGTGGTCTATCAAATCTGGATGTAATGGTTGGGATGATCGAGAACATGGTCACAGACTGCAGAGTTCCTAGAGCGACGTTGCTTCGCATCAGCTATATGTTCTTTTACGCGGGTTTCGATCGATCTATCGCACTATGGAAGAGAGACCACATTCACAATCCAGCTTGTATACTCCTGCATCTTGTAGATGTTACACTTGACAGAGATGGTAAAAACTGACTTATCTTCTTCGGCGTCTTGAAAAATGTTCTTATGGAATCCCGCTTCAAGATATAGCCAATCTTGTCTGTGTCTCCTCTGACATTCTTCTCTCGGTCAATGCGACGAAGGCGCGGAACCCGAAGCTTGTTGTCTTGCAAAACCTGCTTGACATGCTGAAGCTCGGCGGCCAGGTGTTTACTATTAATAATGATATCATTACAGCTCCACCACAAGTCCACCGGTGGACATAGACTTGACGAAATTTTAACCCGAAAATAAATACATTATAAACAAAAGGGACTGCTACCAAAAAGAGTCATATTAAAACAGTTTTAATAAGAAACGCGGTTTCGAAGCATCAAGCCGCAGACTGATAGATATTAAATTTGTAACTAGCTGTGATATTGTATGTGATATTTATTTATGTTTATATATTTTTGTATATAATATAGTTTTAAGATTATTTAACAACACTGTTATGTTTATATACAAAGTTGTATCTTTACTCTCTGTTGTATGTCGAAGGTGTTACGTGTAAATTTTAAGCTATGTATATATATATTCACAGACATGTTTACATACCAAATAAGATGGTAAAAGATGTGGTAATTTGATATATTCCTTCTTATTAACATGTTTCAATAAGGAAATATAATGTGACGAAATCTTGACATAATTAAAAATTAGCAAATTATATGAACATACATATATGTTAATGATGACTTTATGACTACTGAAAGTCAATTTTTATGTAATATTGTAAAGTGTGACCAACACAGCATTATTGTGACAATTTAGCGATTTGTGGTAATTGATTCGATTTGTTTACTTTGGTGTTGTAAAACCGAATATTGTATATATAGATGTTTGTGAATTGAATTGTATGACCATCCAAAAAGTCGCATAATTTTTATACGACACGTGTACAAAATATGTCACTCACAACACCATGTATATCAAATTTCAAGTTACATTGTATATTCATAATGAGGGAATGAGAAGACATACATCCATCGTTCATTCTATTTGTATTTTGAATGAAAGAAGGAATATTTTCACTCTTGAAAACACGGAACGCTTTAAATTTGTTTGTAACAAAATATTAATTCGATGCATGTGATTTTAAAGGTATAATTAGTACAAACTAGCTTGACCGTGATCATGAACAGATGGCGCCATCTACCTTTAAATAATGTAAACTACTCCAACTGACAGCTGTCGTGCATGTTATTGAACAGATTGTCAACAGATGGCGCTTTCTGCAATTATGTGAATTCAATATTTTCAATCATTTCTTCTAACGAAAACATTAATTTTGAGACGTTTGCTTATTATACGTCTTTAGAGGGGAAAATAATCTTCAAAATGGCGTATCACACATGAATTTTGCCACAGTATTAACGGAGATATTTCATACTAATCATAAAATACCTTTGACAAATAATATATATAAATTAATGTAGTCATATCTAGTCACTCTATTCGTTTAAATAAACTATATTATAGTATAGAATATATAAATTTTATCAAATAAAAATCAATGATCGAAATTGTAGGGATGTTCATAAGGTTTGAACTCTGATTTAGTCGGCTAAAGAATATACAATCAGTCAGTTAAGGAGTTATCCCAGGGCTATTCCTGATTCTGTAATTAAATCGTTTTACAGACATGTATGATAAATGTGGCTGTTTTTGTAAGTTTCTTAATTAATTTAGACTTTACAAATACGTAAATTTAATTAACTGCATACTTAATGTTACTTATTTTTTTAGAATCGTATATTCCTAGTCTAATAACTTTTCTCATTCCGTCCATGGAAGCCTAATGTCAATGTATGTAGATTTAAGGAGACCTAGACGAGTATTGAGGTATATAGATATATATTAGTGAAAACAACCCGGATTGATGTTCCAGAATATGATTTTGGATAAAGAAGAGCGCAGCGCGAAGATTACGTTCAAGACGACCGTGGCGGCTGAGACCTTTAAGAGGAAGTTCAACAACAAGATGGTGGCCGCCAGCAGGCTCACCGTCACCTTGAAATAGATTTATTCGATCTGTCATTTATCCTCCTGTATGCCCATGCCATTACGGTAGAGGTCAATTAAGAAAAAAACTGTAACACTGCCGTTTGGTCCCGTGACGTTATGTTAATTAAAAAATATTGCCTGAGACATATTCAAAATTAAGTCGGTCGTGGTTTCTAGTCTTGACAGATTCGCACAAACTATTGTAACGAATTCATATCGAAATCATTGGCAAAAGCCTTTAAACCAAAAAAAAAACAACAATTCTCTTGCATAATCTATACTTTATATATTACCTACCCTAACTATAAAGAGTTATTTATGTTACTTCACTATCAACTGAGTCCTCGAGCAATAAATAATTGTATGTACCTCTCGCTCGCACTTTTAGCACTAGTGATGTATAAAACTGGTATCGATACGCTAATGGCTAGCGCTGAATGATGTTGTTATTATTTATACCGCGCACACGGTATTTAAACTTCTATGTCATTTATAGAATTATCGCGTAAGTCGCTTTCAAAATAACTATTTAGTCAACAATGTCTGATTCGCTGCGCGTATGCAGTTATCTTGTCATCGAAAGACTTATGCGCATTCTTGTCAGGGGACTCAGTAATTATATTATTATACTTGTATTCTCTTCTTTATGTTCAATTGCCAAGGTGTTTTTTGTAATTGTGACGTCCACTGCGAAATGTTGCAGTGTGCTTAATAATTTTCTTTTGCACTATTTCGAAACGTGCTTTATGATGAAATGCTTGAATTTAACTTAGAAACATGATGCTTAGTTTAGATTTTAAAAAGAATATATTATGTATTACAGTTAACAATTTATCAATTTCTACAAGAAACATCTCGTTCTGCTACAATTTATAGGTATTTGTTACCTTAATATTGTGGATACATACATTTCAAATGTACTACTTATTCTACTTTTTAATAGCCATTACTGACCAGCTTAAGGTTTTGTTGGAAACGTTCCTATAACGCTTTTTCTGACACATCGAGAGAATGGATAAAGCATACTTTTATCGATAAATGTTTTCATAGACACATCACTAATGTTTGCACACAATTTATGTTTCCACTTTTAAAATTGTCTAATGATTATTGAGAGAATGGATAAAGCATACTTTTATCGATAAATGTTTTCATAGACACATCACTAATGTTTGCTCACAACTTGTGTTCATTCATATTAAACACTTTTAAAATTGTCAAATGATTATTGAGAGAATCGATAAAGCATACTTTTATCGATAAATGTTTTCATAGACACATCACTAATTAAAATTGTCAAATGATTATACGATATAACACCGACTTTTTTTTCTGCAGGAATGAAACGACTGAAAGCATGTTATTAACTGATAGGTATTTGTCTGCAAATTGGTAATTTCTTTATAATGAAAGTAGCCGATGTAAATAATTTTTGTAATGCCTATAATGGTCGAAAAGTTAATAATAAATAAATTGTTAAAATATAGACCTTACCGCTAACATGACAGGGTTGATATTTCATTGTACGTATGATTTTTTTTCTTTAACCACCTTCGGAGTAGTCTGTGACACATTTTGTTGACAAAGGGGAAATTCTCAGATCCTATATAAGACCTTACCAAGCCTCATTCCAAAGTTTGTGGCGGCTGAGATGGAAAGCAAGAACGGGACAACATTATAATTGCAACTCTGTTGCACTGTATTTTTTTATGGACTCAACCAAACGTTTAACGTTCACCTGATGGTAAATGCAACGTCAGCTCATTGCAAAAGCTGTGTGTTCCAGAACATTTCCGTGTGGCACCACACTGCCCTCGTCAACATGACACATCAGTTCTAAAGTCTCTTATGCCCAGTAATAACACTACCTATCAGTGCTTTTCAGACCGAAACACAGTAATGTCTGAACACTACTGCTTGACGGAAGAATAACTGACACTGCAGCACCAGTACTTCTGGACTGGCTGGATAGCAAAATTGCAATCTTCTTCTTTGTCGAAGAAGTTGCGACTTTTAGTCGTTTTGTTTCCCATAACCTCGTCAAGTCTCGAGGCTACTAAATCTGATGTTCTCCTGGATGACAGAAGATATAAGAACGGAAGTAATCGCGCAATAACAGAGGCACTTGCTCGTCCTCTCCTCCCCTGTTCCGAAAGCATTATCAGCGACAACGACAATCACAACACCACGAGACTCTGAAACTAACAATTTGTTTTTACACAAATGTCGAGTCCGGCCGAGGATCGAACACGAGACCAGCGACTTGGTAGCCAGTTACTGGCTCTTCCTCTCTACTGTCACAGGCATTTGGATCGGGCATAACATTTCATTTTGCATATGGCAGAGGTGTTTAGAATTAGTTTTTAAACTCGCTAACAAAACCTCATAATTCTCGAAATAGTTTTAAGAGCCATTTTTAAAAACGTTCGCTTGAACGTTAACGAGTGTTGCCAGTGTTACGTTGACTGGGCACAAAATTTGTCTGGGACATGAGAATGATTTTCAGATACATTTTTGTAATTTCTATCGATTAGGTTATAAAAGTTTTACTTTACGTAGCTTTTGTAGATTGTCGCGATGGCATAGTTGTGCGATCTTTGTATTGTTATACCTGTATAGTGAAAAAAAAAAAGTTTGGTATATTATTTTCACTGTAGAAAACTACCGATTTGTATAACCTGTATTTAAGTTGTTGCATTTTACATAGATTATAAAGTAATACTGTATTTGCTTATGTGGAAGAGAAGCTGCAGTTTGTTACCTAAATGTTAAGTTAAATTTCTCATTATTTAAATAATTTTCCCTAACTGTACACAGTTTAATATTGTCTATGGTACGTTCACGGAAAAATAATTGTTGGTTCGTATTTTTCGACGTTTCATTTTTGTAAAACAAAACTTTAATAAATTTTGATCGCTATTTTATAATAAACTATAATAGTAATGTATAAGATTTTTTTTTTAATTTTGTGTAAGCGTGACGCCATTTTTGGTTTTTGCGAGACATTACATTGTTAGTGCCTATGACATAATATATACGTAGTACTAAATCGGGTTTGTATTTTCGTTTGTACCCCCCATATGTACAGATCTCAAATAAATTGGCGAGGCGAGTAAGAGTTGTTTCAATTTTGCATTACATTATCATGTTATGGTTTTCGACCCTCATATATAATGTATACGATAGTATATGTTGGTGACATTGTATATAGCTGTGAGTTGGACGGGTTCGTCGTATACGTTTTAGTGCATTTTCGGACCCGTACAAAGAGACTGACATTTTAAAAGAATAAATAATATTTAATACATATTTGTTTTATTTTACTATGAAAATTTAAAACGTGAAATCACGCTTTCTTTACCATCCGAGATTAGTATTATTATTATTCCTATGCAGGAATCCGTCTAGGTAGGTACCACCCCAGGGCCAGTTATTCGGCCGTGAAGCAGTAGTGTGCAAGTATTACTGTGTTTTAGTTTGAAGGGCACTGAGAGCTAGCGTAATCACTGGGCATATGAGACTTAAGAACTGATGTTTCAGGGTGGCTTGCGCAGTGTGGTGTCACACAGAAATGTTCTGGGTGACACGGCATTTGTTATGCTCTCTGGCAGACGTTGCATTTACCATCAGGTAAAGGTTTTGCACGTTTCGTCACTTTATCAAATAAAAAGAAATCCATGTACGTTTATTTAAAAATAAAATTATGTCTCAAAGTGACATCTGTATCGAGCCTTTTCATAAATTTCAGTCGTCGAATTTTAAAATTAATAATGGGGTCAAAGTTAATTTGCTAGGATCTGCGTGCAAAATAAAAAGTAGTGTGTACTTACCTGGTTTTAAAGAGCATATCTTGCCCTTCCAAAACACACTATAACAACAGTCGATATTATCTTATTTGTCTTATATTCACTTAATGAATGAAAACATTTACTGGTGGTAGGATTCCTATGCGGGAATCCGTCTAGGTAGGTACCACCCCAGGGCCAGTTATTCTGCCGTGAAGCAGTAGAGTGCAAACATTACTGTGTTTCGGTTTGAAGGGCACTGTGAGCTAGCGTAATCACTGGGCATATGAGACTTAAGAACTGATGTCTGAGGGTGACACAGCATTAGTTACGGGCAGTTGTTGCACTTACCATCAGGTGAACGTTTAGCTCGTTTCGTCACTTACTACAATTAAGTACATTTTTTTTGACTTTAACAGGTCTATTATTAAACATAGGCCCCATAAAATTTATTTGACTCACTTATATTCGTCGATATTACAAAACTTACCACTCGTAGCTCCATCTATTGGAAATCGCCCTACACTACGTTTTCCGTATGAGGTTGTTACCTGATAACCTTTCTTCCCCAACGATGATCGGTTCTACGAGCTACAGGTCTGGCCCATTGCGTTTCAGCTTACTAGTTTATGCAGGTTCTTTGCAACATTGCAACGCTACCATTATACTAGGGTATAATGGCTATATTATCTGAACAGAAGTAGCTGTTTAAAAAATTTTGACTTTAAAACAATAGATGACGTTAATACCGTCAATTATTTTACTAACTTTAAATAATACTCAACAGATGGCGCTATTTTTCATTTTATAAATCCATAAGTATTAAAGAACATAAACGAGTTTTTTATCTTACATTAACGTTAATATTAAATTATTTATTACAAAAATGATAAAATAGATAAATAAAAACTCACTAAAAATATGCCATCTATAAACGTTTTTACCTTATGGCCTTAACAGTGACCTCGCTACTTTCAGGGATACGGCCTTGCTCCAAGGCTGTGTCCTCGCTACAAGGTCTGCTTGAACTTGGCCTCGGAGTAAAGGACGCGGCCTCGGGTCTGAAGGTCTCACCTTGACGGCGAGGTCAGTCGCGATATTTCCGCGAATGATTCGCTACACAAGCGAGTTATTAACACGGCACGTGTACAATTTATGTTAAATTATGTCACGTTTTTCCTATTTATGATTAGAGGGTACATTTCATTAATAATTTACACGCCTTTATAAATAACTATCTTATTACAATTGTTGCCCATATATATATTGTATGTACTATTCATAATTTGTTTAGAAATTAATAATAAGCTATTTTTGTCTCGTAAATATATTTACAACAAATAGCTTATTAAGTTATATATAGCTTAAATAAAATATTTTAGACATATAATAGGTAATTTATACGACACAAAAATAGCTTATTAAGCTATATTATATAGCTTAAATAAAATATGTTAGACATATAATAGGTAATTTATACGACACAAAAATAGCTTATCAAGCTATATATACCTGAAATAAAATATGTTAGACATACACTCAGCGTCACAAAAATCGCACCTCTGAGTTTGCGCGAAAAATGGCTGTAATGGCTAGAAACGAATTATATTTATATAAATATTGGTATGTTTGAAATGGGTATTTGAATAGCTTTACATTATTAATAAAAAAATCATGAAATCATTAAAACATTTATCATTATAGAGCGTCAAAAATAAACACTGTCAAATGCTCGTTAGTAAGGACGCTAGTTACACCACCTAAAAAGGGTATAAAAGGGTCGATCTGGAAGAAATATGGGCCAGTCGTAATTTAGACTTTGCAGTGAACACATGTGAACAAGTAACCCAAGTAAGAACAAGTAAAGATGGACACCAGCTCTGAAGAAGCCGCTCAAGTGATTGCCCTATTGCAGTCGGGGATGCGGCAGTGTGACGTTGCTCGACAGTTGAACCTGTCCCGTTTTTCAGTTCGACGGGTGTTCCAACGTTTTCAGCAGACTGGTGGTTATGTTAGAAAACCGGGATCTGGAAGAAAACGGTGCACATCAGAAAGAGATGACCGTTTAATCGTTACGACATCTTTACGAAACCGTTTTACAAATGCTGTTGAGTTGCAACAACAGCTTCGATCAACTCGGAGAACATCTGTGAGTGTATCTACGATAAGAAGAAGGTTACACGAAAAGAGTTTAACAGCCCATAGACCTGCTAAAGGTCCAAAACTTACTGCACAGCATCGCAGAGATCGCCTAGAGTTTGCTCGCAATCATTGCGAGTGGACTCTAGAACAGTGGCGGACCGTACTCTTCCCTGATGAAAGAAAGAAAGAAAGAAAGAAAGAAAACATTTATTGCGGAAATACGCCACAGACACAAATACATAAAAAAATTAGGCACTAGACATACAAGTAAACAATGTATTTACAGACAAACAGAAAGAAACATTAAACATCATCACAAAACTGAACATTTAACAAAACTCGTGTACAAAAATATTGTCACGTGTGTCGTGGCGCATTGAGCAAACGGGTCTCACTCAGCTTAATGCCGCAGTCGAGACTACAGCGCTGGTTTTCAGTGAGCCCGAGCGGCGAGGGACGTACGGACGTTCACGCTTGATATTCATAAATACATTTTGTACATACACAATAAAATAAAAAATAAAATAAAACTTAGTAAAATAAAAATACGTAATAAGTAGAAACAAAATTGCAGTGTGTCAAAAAAAATAAAAAATAGTTGTATTTAAGATGTGGCCAGTAATTTAGTCGCTGGGACCTTGCTCATCAAAGCTACGTGTCTAAAAACTTTGTGGTATGTATTATTGTATCTGTACTATTTTTTTGAGTTATTATTAAATGTTTTTTATATGTTTCTTTGAATGTATGCACTGATTTCAGACTACGGAGCGGTGGTGGCAGGTCGTTCCAACACTTGGAGGCAGCATATCTGAAACTCCCTCGAAAGGCGGCAGTTCGATGGGCTGGCACAGAAAGGGAATAACTCGACGCGCGAGTGATCTTTGACTGCACGTCGCGCGACCATACTAATTTTTCAAAAAGATAAGAGGGCACATTGTATTTTATTACACCAAAAAGTAATGTTGCTAAGTGATGGTCTCGGCGGTATTTCATTTTTAATATATTACCTTTGTTAATGTACGGCGTAACGTGAGTGCGGGTCTGTCTCTTCTGCAATGACAGACGTAGAAGGGTCTACAGAAGACAGGGGGAGAGGTTCACACAACCCTGCTTCGAAGAATCCGTCGAATACGGGGGTGGCTCGTGTATGTTTTGGGGCGGCATTTCCGTCGACGGGAAAACGGAACTTGTGTGCGTTTCCCGGACTCGGGGTGGCCGTGGGCAAGGGTCATTAAATGCTGGTCGGTACATTACTGAAATCCTGGAGGAACATGTGGTGCCGTATGCTGGTTATGTCAGTGATGGATTCATGTTAATGCATGATAATGCTCGTTGCCACACCGCGGCTATTGTACGGGATTACCAGCCAGCACGAAGTCCAGACCTTAACCCAATAGAACATCTCTGAGATGACCTAAAACGGCACGTGCGAGCTCGAGATCCAGCTCCAGCCACTCTTCAAGTGCTCCAAGATGCGGTACTTGAAGAGTGGGAACAAATACCCCAAGAGGCTGTTGCGATCCTTGTAAGGTCCATGAAAGATCGCATGGAAGCCGTTATCAAGGCAAGGGACCCCCCCTTTCGACCAACACTAGGTTTTAAGAACTTTTTTTGTATTTATTAAGTTTTTTTTAAATTATTAATTTGCAAATTTGTACATACCCTGTCTTTTTCTTTAATTTCTCTTTCGTCTCGTTATAAAAGTAAAATTCAATTAAAATTCCTGAAAGCTAATGAAATTACCTTTCGAATGATACCCTCAAACTACAACATTGCCATTGGCCTGTTGTGTTAAATTAGTATTTAAATTATTTTTTTCGGATGTGCGATTTTTTTGACGCCTAGTGTATAAAATATGTTAGACATATAATAGGTAATTTATACGACACAAAAATATCTTATTAAGCTATATATAGCTGAAATAAAATATGTTAGACATCTAGTAGGTAATTTATTTCATACAAATGAAAGTGTCCTTCTGGTCGGTTTTAGACCACGTAAGTTTCGAATACTGTCGGTTACTAACAACTATACGTGTGCCCGATGACACAGAACCACTAATAAATTCGCGCTAAATGTTTGCCCAGGCTGGGATTGGAACCCAGGTCCCGTGGCGACATTACAAATATAATAAGTTTTTTTACTATGCAAATAACTAAAATTGGAGTGTCTGTTTGTAATATATACGATACTTATAAGAAATAAACAATTTTAATTTTTTTTTGTCTGTCTGTCTGTCTGTTTGTTCCAGCTTATCTCAGAAACGGCTGGACCGTTTTCGTCGGACTTTCACTGACAGATAGCTGATATTATAGCGGGTAACTTAAGCTACTATAATTTTAGAAAAATAATTAGGGTTCCGCGCAAAAAAAATTAAAACTCCTAATTCCAATTCAAATAGTGAAGTATATATCGCCCCTGCCGCGTTGGGCGCGTACACGCTTTTCCCACTAACTTTCTGGTTGACTGGTAGAAAATGCCATATGGCATTAGGTCCGCCGTTTGTACAGTTTGTACAATAATGTACAAACTGTACAAACTGTACAAACTGTATGCGGGTGAAACCGCGGCGCACTGCTAGTTAATAATATTATAATAATAATAACGTCGGGTTATAAATAGTTTTAAATTAAACGCGATAAAATCCGTTAAAAGTAGTTTAATTTAAAAAATAAATAATCTAAATAAGCTGTATAAAATTAATTTATCCGCAAAGCTCCATTTTGTGGATTTATCGTATTTTTCTTATGTTGTCATATCTTGACTGTCAAGATTTATTTGAATATAAAATTTGTGAAAACTGTACGTTTAAGGATAGCAAAGTTAATCAGCGAATACGCAACTATGAAGTAAATACCACTTATTTCGCGACCTGATCCAAGTTAACCAATTAAGACTGTTTTGTCTCTTACTATTATGGAGGAGCGGTGGTAGCTCAGGTGCCAGGCGCTCGGTATAAATTTCATAGTGATATATTTTCGGTGATGTAATTGCTGTTAGCCTTCTCGGCTTTTACAGCTTCATCGGATACTATGCTCGCGGGCCAGGGGGCCGCGTGCCAGGTTTGGTTTGACCCAAACATAAATACATAAATAAATAAATAAAAACTCCTGAAAAATTCCTCGAAATTCGGCCTGTGTCGCGTTCGCTGTGTGCTTTCGCGATTTCGAAAATCTTAAATATTTTAAGTCATCTAATGACCGTCTGAGGGAGGCTGCGGGCGTCCATTCGGACTGTCGACTTGTGTGTCGGTAACTCTGAGCGGTGAGAACCGCCCTGGAACACGGGTGAATCGTGTGTACGCGGTGTGATTATTGACCATTGCGCGCCGCTCTCTACGGCGGTCGCGCGTCGTGGTGCGTGTTATATTAAAGCTATTGACTGTGTGTACAGTGTGGCCTGGATCGTGACTGACGGTGTCGTGGTCAGGAAGAGCTGAGACGTCCGTGTCGTCAGGCATGTTTCGCGGGCGACGTTTGTTTTCGGTCGCGTTTGCCGTCGCGTGAGCGAAAGCGACGCAAGCATAGTCCATTACGGGTCTTATGCAAGTCTTATAGAGGCGAAGTTTGTGTCTTAAGCACATTTTGCTTGAGGAGCAAGTTAATGGGTATAGACGGCTTGAGATAAAAGCCGCTCTATTGCGTATATTTTTAATGTGTGTAGCAAACGACATCGCTGCGTCCAAAGTGACCCCGAGGTATTTGACGCTCTTTTCCCAGGGAATAGGGCGTCCGAACAGGGTGATCGTGCCTAGCTGATTGTTGCCGATTGGGTGACATCGTCTAGCGGGCTTTGGTGTGCCCCTCGAGAAGTATATCGCTACACTTTTCTCAGGGTTTACCTCTAATTTCATAGTACGCGAGTGACCTAGGCTCCGATTCCACTGAAATTGTTAGTTGCAATTTTAAGTGCTGATTTGCCACGTGCTCGGCGGTGAAGGAGAACATCGTGATAAAACCCGCGTGTCTGAGAAATAGAAAATATTTTGAAGACTTGAAGTCCGCCAACCCGCATTGGAGAAGCGTTGCGAATTCTTCCCGGCTCCAAAACCCTCTTAGAAATGAGGGCAGGCCTGTGCTCGGCTGTGAGACATTTATAGGCTGTTACTTTACTTTTTACTATTTTGGCCGATATGGGTCCGGCAGAGTAGAATAGCACCTACCTCTTTACTACCGAGGTGCCGTAAGAGGCGACAAAGGTATTGTACGGACAGCCAGGTTTAGAGACAGCGCCATCTTACGCCTACATTCAGAACCTTATCATTGGTATATTAAGTACGCCAAGCGTCCGTGAGGTGGGGTAACTGCTACTTCACTCGCAGGGCAGCGCTTCCTATGCAGAATGTAGATTAGCGTTATAAAATGGGAATGGGCTGTATAGAATTATGCGAGTTGAAAGTAAATCTGATGAATTCAAACGTATTTTTCTTACTTACTTATTATAGATAGATAGATACTTTATTCATTGCGTCACAGCGAAGAATTACAATAAAACAATAAAAAGAAAAAATAAAAAAAACATATTATACGTTATAACTAGAAAAATAGAAATATATATCAAATTATACAAAAATCTGATTAAAAAAAAATGCCTTAACATACTAAAGTTGCAACTCCATTTTTTTTTTACTATATTCAACAGTTTTTGTACTACAGTGTGACGCAATGAATAGGTCGGCGCTCAGTATGAGTTACGGACGCCCGCAACACTGATTTTCAGCACAGCCTTATTTTTATACCAAGCCGGTAGTGCGCGCTATACTACAAGTTTATTATATATTTATACAATATCCTTAAAATTACTGTTAGATTAGTCTAAGCGAATTACAATAATAAAAGTACAGCTACACGACAATTAGCTTAAAGCAACATGCCGAGAGGAGAACAAAAGAAAGAAGCTGTCGCAAAGTCGCAAAGTGCTGGAACGATTACAATTAAACAAAATTAGCAACTGCATAGATAAGCATAATATCGAACACTCGTGGAGTATCTATTTTTAGGAGAAATTGTAAGTATTAGTACCTAGGAAGGTACCACCGCAGTAATAATATAATATAATTCTGGTCTAAATTGAATTTTCCAATTACTATACACTTTCACGAGCTCTTGCTGCATGATAAACTATCAACATTAAACACCAAAACTCCAAATATAAACAGAAATGACAAAATTCAATAAAAACGCTTCCGCCACTTTTCGAGTTGGCGCCAAAAGTGAAGCCAGAATTAAAAGAAGAAGAAATAAATACCTGTGCAGTTTATCATACTGCCTGTAGTGTATTTTACAATTAGTTCTCAATTGGCATTGGGTTAACAAAAAATAAATAAAAAATAACTGTAATAATTATTTATTTAAAAACGTTTAAAATATAAATCTACATAAATACAAAAGCTTATAATACGAACACTGTGGTAACTTTTACATTGTATTGTTCAAAATTTTTAAATTAATTTGTTCAATAATAAACCTAAATACATTTCATAATTTACAATGCTATAGACGTTCACTCCAAACACGCATTTATTGTAACATGTTACGTATATTTTATTTTAGTTATATTCTAATTCAATAAATAAATAATAATATAACAAAGAAAATCATAATAACATTACACCCTTAGTGTTTGCATCGAATACAGGTATTCACTGAACCTCAACTTCGGACTCTAATTGAGGGAAGGTTCGAATGTAGTGTCTGAGGGACAAGGATAGTTACAAATTCAACTAATGTTAAATTGAAACGAGACGCAATTTCAAAGAGATGAATCAAGCAATATGTACATAGATTAAAAAGATACACCGGAAAACGCAGTGAAGATGGCCGCTATCATTAAAAGAAGTAAAAACTTAATCCTAAGAAATGTACAACTGTTAGTATATTATCGTTACAAATAATATAAGCAAAATTTTCCTAAAATTCTTACTGCCATAGTTTGTTACGTATGTTTCCATTTTTAATATAACATTAAGATTACATAATAGCAATAAAATAACATCTGTGGTCAACACAAAAAGAGACGGTCGTCAATTGATTTGAGTAGAATACAGATCACTTTTGAGTTATACAATTTAATTTGTCATTACAAGGAAAAATAATCTTCAAAATGGAATAGGAACCATTAATTCTGATACAGTATTATGTCAGATATTTTATTTTATACTAACAAAAAACACATTTGAGAAATAATATACACATAATATATTATTTTTTTAGGTTAAAGTTAGAAGTTGTCATTTAGGCAAGATGTATTAGCGTTTTATGTGATGTAAGATTAATTCATTTAAACACGCCAAACAGTAATTTGTTGTAAATATTTCGATTGACAATGACGTGTGCAGTGTGGAGTCGACTATGTCAAATGCGGAAGATGCGGGGCGGAATAACCATTACAAAAATGTCTGCAATCCCAATGATATGGGTCGCGATTACGGCAAAATCTCTTGAGAGGCTTATGTCCAGCAGTGGAATGTTAAGAGACTGAAAAAAAAACTTAAGCAATTACTAAGGCCTCAAAATTGAACTCTTCTTCGTTCACATCTACTCTAATTAGACTAAGGTATCTGAATCGAACTTGAATTTAATACATTCCAGTAAATGGATTTCTGTCGGGTGGTTACCATTAAGGTTCCAGACCCTCATCTCGTAGTTATGTTCTTTGACAGATGGCAGATGACATATGTTCAGCGTATGTAATTCTGCTAAGCTTCTTGATTTTTATAGAAGACAGTGACGAGACGCGTCAACCGTTCAACCTGGTGGTAAGTGCAACGTCAGCCCTTAATAAATGCTGTGTCACCCAAAACATTTTTGCGCGACACCACACTGTACCCGTCACCCTGAGACATCAGTTCTCAAAACACAGTAACGTTTGCACACTACTGCTTCACGGCAGATTAACTGGCCTGGGGTAGTGCCTACCTAGTCGGATTACTACCAGTAAAAGCTTGCAGATCGATGTGTACTCCTAGAAAACCTCCTTGCGGAAGTCGAAGCCGAACTGGTCACACTTGAGGCGCAGTGCGCGCGCCAGCTGCGGCGGGCCGCAGTAGAACACGGTCACCTTGCCCTTGCGCTGCTCCTGCAGCCGCTGGAACACCTTGTCCCAGTTGGGCCGCCCGGCGTTCGTCCGGGTCTTCAGCCCGGTGATGAGATCGCGTTTCTCCTATAATTCATTATAATTGTCAGTCGATAAGTTTCCGGCTAGGTGCCAGCTAGCCGTGTGGTAACGGCTTTGGAGAATCTACCAACTCATCTCACCCCGTGGGTGTCGTAAAAGTCGACAGAGGGAAAATGAAAACCAGGAGAAGGGTAGCAGCATCTTCCGGGAACATCTGTATAAATAAACTGCGGTTGCTAACCCGCCTGCCAAGCGTGGCAACTATGGCAAAATCCCTCTAATATGAGAGCTACAAACTTTTGTGGCTATTTATGGGGGAGGCCTATGTTCAGCTGTGGACTTGGCTGAAACGACGAAGACGACGACGAAGAGGCGTACAAGTTTTTCCGGTCGTCTTTAACATAAGGCCTAGCGAGTCCTTACGAGAACCATTCAAGGAGACTAATATTTTCCTTGCTGTGAACTGTTTGGCGGTGACTAGGGAATTTTTTATAGAATTCACTGCGCGGCAAGTGTTACAAGGCGAGGTACCTTCTCGTGCAGCAGGTCCAGCGCCAGCTGCAGCCCCACGGCGCGCATGTCGTGCCGCTGCAGCGCGCTCGTGATGTACATGTGCATCTCCAGGAAGCGCTGCCCGCGCAGCTCCGCCTGCTCCATCTCCAGCTGTGACAGCAGCGACACGAACCACTCGAACGAGCGCTGCTCGCGATTTATCCAGAAGAAGTCCACCTGCAAATAACACGTATAACACAAATACTATAGAATTGTTACGAAAATTCTAGGACGCTATATTTTCCTCTCAATGAAGACGAAGTTTCTAGAACGTTATAACTTCCCCTAAACGAATAACGAAGTTTCTATAACGTTATATCGTTATATTAGTTGCGTTTAATGATTCTAATCAGTAACGGTATACGTATTCATATCAGTATACACTGATGGTAAAGGCACCCCATGGCATGTTGTCAATGATTGTGAATCGTTTGGACAGGATCACTGTACTTAAATGTTTAATAGATCGCGTGTTAGATCTGGGTTCGATCCGCTGCATGCTCGATGGGAGAAATGCTTAGAGAAGATTTACATGTCTCAGAAATCAAAAATATTGTCACGATAAAATTTCGCCTACAAGCACTGGAGCTGCGTGGCGTAACCCTGGCTCCAACTCTCAAAAATTACCAAAGGATTTGTAGGCAGAATGTAAATAGCTATGCTGTGTTAGGCTCAATTATTTAAAAATAAAAAGATTCCCGGAGTTGCCGCCTGTGGCGTTCGTGTTCTCTCTGTCGGGCTGCGTACGCGGCTACATCCATTTTCTCCTTAGTTCCTTTGTTAATTAACTTTTATTATTAAATACTTAATACATTGTTGTTTCGGTATATTACTTATTTCCACAGAATTAATCCAAAGTCACCTTCTTCAAACTCATATTTCCCGGAGGCAGCGCACTAGGCCAAGTGTGTCCGCATCTTGGGCAGAGATTCCTCGCGGCCCAGTGACGATGCATGATGCTCTGCAGGATGGAGGCGAACGGAGTGACCCCGATGCCGGCGGCGATGAGCGCCGCGTGCTGCGCCCGGAAGATATGCGAGGAGGCCGCTCCGTACGGACCGTCCAGGAAGATCTGATGGGACATATTGTGTCTTATTGTCACCAATCAGTTCTAAATCGAATTTCGAAACTCCTTTGTAATCGTGTCAGGGGAAAGTGACGAGACGAGCGATGGATGATGGAAAAGCAACGTCTGACCATAATAGATGCTGTCACCCACCAATAAGCCCATAACAAATGCTGTATCACCCAGAACAGTATGACACAACAATGCGCCCGTCACCCTGAGACATCAGTTCTTAAGGCACATATGCCCAGTGATAACGCTAGCTCTCAGTGCCCTTCAAACCGAAACACAGTAATGTTTGCACACTACTGCTTCACGGCAGAATAACTGAACGTTCACCTGATGGTAAGTGCAACGTCCGCCCACAACAAATGTTGTGTCACACAGAATATTTGTGTGACACCACACTGCGCCCGTCACCCTGAGACATCAGTTCTTAAGTCGTCAAGTTCTTTAGTCTGTGCAGGCTTATGCTCAGCAGTGGACAAGTGATAGGCTGAAATGATGATGATCATGATGATGATGATGATGAGCATTTAATAAAACTAATATTATAAGCTGACCGAGGTGACAGATGTCCAGTGACCATTGGTGATGTAAAATGCTCGAAACGTCGGGTTATAAACAGTTTCAAATTAAACGCGATGAAATCCGTAAAATTCATTTTATTAAATGTGTAATATTCGCGTAAATATAAGAAATCATAATCACTGGCGGTAGGATTCCTATGCAGGAATCCGTCTAGGTAGGTTCCACCCCAGGGCCAGTTGTTCTGCCGTGAAGCAGTAGTGTGCAAATATTACTGTGTTTCGGTCTGAAGGGCACTGGCAGCCAGTACAATCACTGGATATAATGCATATGAGACTTAGGAACTTATGTCTCAGGGCGATGGGCGCAGTGTGGTGCTACACAGAAATATTCTGAGTAACAAAGCATCTGTCATGGGCAGACGTTACACTTAACGTCAGGTGAACGTTTCGGTCGTCTCGTCGCTTTATCAAATAACAAAAATGTTTTCTTTAGCTTAAACATGTTCACTACAGACATTACTTACCTCCAGTGGTTTTCCAATTGGATAGTCATCCACTGCATCATCATTTGCAGATTCCGATGCACTGATCACGTTTGCGTTTATTTTGTCGCTTTGTGCCTCTGTGTCCTTATCAGGCGATAGACTCTTGGATAGACGTCTTCTTGCTGTGAATGTGGAAAGATCTTATTCAGTGTAATTTGGAGGAATCCGTCTAAGTAGGTACCACCCCAGGGCCAGTTATTCTGCCGTGAAGCAGTAGTGGGCAAGGATTACTGTGTTTCGGTTTGAAGGTCACTGTGAGCTAGCGTAATCACTGGGCATTTGAGACTTAAAGAACTGATGTCTCAGGGTGACGGGCGCAGTGTGGTGTCACACAGAAATGTTCTGGGTGACACAGCATTTGCTATGGGCAGACGTTGCACTTACCATCAGGTGAACGTTTCGCTCGTTTCATCACTTTATACAATAAAAAGACATATATAGGTTATTATTATATTTTTAGGTTATTAATATTATTGATAATGCCGTGAGGTAGCGGCTTATGAGAATCTATCAGCCCATCGCATCCCGTGGGTGTCGTATAAGCCGACAGAGGAAAAATGAAAACCAGGAGATGGGCAGCAGCATCTTTCTGGAACATCTGAATAAATAAATTGCGGTTGCCAACACGCCTGTCAAGCGTGGCAACTATAATCCCTCTAAAATGAAAGCGACAAACCTTCATGGCAATCTATGGAGGAGGCCTATGTTCAGCAGTGGACTAACGATAGGCTGAAATGATGATGATGATGAATTATTACTATGTTAGGTAATGGTATCGTTGCGGACAAGATAATAAAATCCAATGGCCGACTAAGGAATCTAGATATTTTATTAAAACTATTCTCTTACTCTGGAATTAAAATAGAAAAGGTATTTGAAACATAATGTTGTAGATAGGGAAAAAAATAAACATTCTATAAATATCCAACTTTAGAAGAACTGTCCTCTTCTTAAGAGAAGGGGCCGCCGACGGTAGGCGGCCGGCGCCGGTGTGGTGGCGTGGCCCCGCCAATATGCGGCGAAGGCGGAACACCATGGGGTTTTAGTCGGTCCCACATAACTCGTCCTTGCCCCGGTGCAGACGAGCGATGCTTTTGTCATTTTCACATTAAAAAAAAGTTTAGTAGGTGATGATTATTTCTTTCAGTTACTTACCAAGAGTAAGTATACTATCGTTTGATCGTCGACGCTCGCAATCTTCCAGGCTGGGGGTTTTGAAGGCGATGATTGGCGGCTTGTTCCGCATGTAGCGGAAGCTGTGCGCCAAAGCTTTGTGCTGCGGCGAGCGAGCGAACGAACGGAGACGCGCGCGCCGAAGCTCACGAGAATCAAATCCAAGCTCGGACTCTGAGCGAGTGTAATCGCGAAGTCTATAATTAGTAAATTATTAAGTTATTTAATATTGCTAAAAGACAACGCGTTCTTGTAACACTAGCAAAACATCAAAAACAAAACTATCAAAAAGCCGACTACAACGCAACAGCTCCAAACAGACTTTCATGATTTTGTCATGAATCCCATCGTCAGGACTTAATCAATTTTGGGCGACCAATTATATGAGATTCTTACGATATTCCCTTTCTGATAAAAAAAAATAAAATCGGTTCATAAACAAAGGATTTACGCTCAAACACATTACGCACAACACACAAAAAATATACAGTATGATTGTGCTCTCCTTCCCAGAAATGTTAGGGTGTGATAGGTGGGTGGAATAAAAACTATACACGGTATTATTAATTGACCATCTTTGACTTTTACTAGAGTCATCCGTACATCCAACAAACTATATAAACCTAAGACATAATACCCTGCCGCGGCAACAAATAATACTTAAAAATATGTAAAATAAACATGCCACGGGCTTCTATTTCACCTACTTTTTCTGAGAAGGAGTGAACGAAAACCCTGTATACAGGCGAATTCAGAAGCTTCTCCTTTTTTGAAATGAGTTTAAAACGGATCAAGTATTTAACCTGGAGATGGGCAGCAACATCTTCCTGGAGCACCTGAATAAATAAACTGCGCTTGCCAACCCGCCTGCCAAGCGCGGCAACTATGGCAAACTACCCAAAATAAGAGCTTTGGTGGCAATCTATGGGAGAGGCCCATGTTCAGCAGTGGACTAGTGATAGGCTGAACTGATGATGATGATAATGAATGATGTGCGTCTTTCAGCAACAACAATCAATTGTAACATAATTATTACGTTTCCCAGTCACAAATATTACAATTAGTAGGTAGTATTCCTATGCAAGAATCCGTCTAGGTAGGTACCACCCAGGCCAGTTGTTCTGCCGTGAAGCAGTATTGCGCAAACATTACTGTGTTTCGGTTTGAAGGGCACTGAGAGCTCACGTAATCACTGGGCATATGAGACTTAAGAACTGACGTCTCAGAGGGACGTACGTAGTTTGGAGCTACTCAGAAATGTTCTGAGTGACACAGCGTCTGTTACGGGCAGACGTTGCACTTACTGTCAGGTTAACGTTTTGCTCGTCTCGTTACTTTATGAAATAGAAACATAAAAATTACTGATCACCGAAATGTTGTCTGTCAATGTTACTTACGCTTGTAGTCGCTGCTTCTTGACATTATTGTGCATATCGGGCATTGACGACGACTTCTCCAACAAACGAAAAGGAGAAAGCAGGGCCGTCGTGCGTGACATGCGCACTTGTGGGCTCAGCGCTATAATTATAATAGAACTTATTAGTGTTGGCGTGTGGTGGCGGCTAAAGAGAATCTACCACCCCATCTCTTTCTGTAGGTGGCGAAAAAGTCGATGCTAGGAAAATGACAACCAGAAGCAGCATCTTCCTGGAACATAAGCCGCCAACCCGCCTGCTAATCGTGGCAACTATGGCAGTTCCCCCAAAAATGCTACAAACCTGTAGCAATCTATGGGGGAGGTATATGTTCAGCAGTGGACTAATGATATGATGAAATCAAGATGACTAAGGGCTAAAGAGAATCTACCACTCCTTCTCATCCCGTGGGTGCCGTAAAAGTCGGCAGAGGGTCACCAGGAGAAGGACAGCAGCATCTTCATGGAACATCTGAATAAATAAAAAGCGGTAACCAACCCGCCTGCCAAGCGTGGCAACTATAACCAAATTCCCCCAAAATGAGAGCTACAAACTTGTTGTAGTCTATGAGGGAGGCCTATGTTCAACAGTGAAATAGTGGTAGGCTGAAATGATGATGATGAAAAATACTCGCCTTCCTCCACTTTAGGTCGCCCGAGGAACCTCAGTCGCTCAGCATGCTATGGAAGTATTCCTATGCAGGAATCCGTCTAGGTAGGTACCACCCAGGCCTGTTGTTCTGCCGTGAAGCAGCATTGCGCAAACATTACTGTGTTTCGGTTTGAAGGGCACTGAGAGCCCACGTAATCACTGGGCATATGAGACTTAAGAACTGACGTCTCAGAGGGACGGACGTAGTGTGGTGCTACACAGAAATATGCTGGGTAACACAGCATCTGTTATAGGCAGACGTTGCACTTACTGTCAGGTGAACGTTTTGCTCGTCTCGTCACTTTATGAAATAAAAAAAAAACAAAATCACTGACCACCGAAATATTGTCTGTCAATGTTACTTACGCTTGTAGTCGCTGCTTCTTGACATTATTGTGAAAAGGCTTTGCTTGGTGTTTCTTTGCGAGATAAAATCGCATAGAACTAATATAATACAAATAGTTGGTAAACAGTTTCGGGAATATAACACCCGCCTGCCTTACTCCTCGATGCATCTGGATAGGTTTAGTCTGACTACCCTGTACTTGCACGAGCATCATGCTAACACAATACAGATATTGCAACACCACGATGTATGCGATGCCAATTGATTTGGCATCGCCGCAAAGAATCCAGAACAGCCCAAGTTTCGATGGAGTCAAAGGTTTTCTAATAGTCCACAAATGCAAGACACAGAGGCCGATTATACTCACTTGTCTTCTGTATAATCTGCCTCACTGTGTGAATGTGGTCCATGGTGCCAAAGCCTGGATTCGTGATGACCCTCGAGAACAAGACGTGGCCCAGGAGAGAGGTGGGGCGATAGTACTTAAGTTGGGTCCTGTCTCCTTTTTTATAAAACAGAACTGTAATGCTCCTGCTCAACGCCTCGGGAGTTCTTCCATTTTGTAAGACGGAGTTAAAAATCCTTAGGAGCTCTCTAAACAAGGGTTGTCCCCATTCCTTTAAGATCTCCGTCGTAACGCCGTCTTCGCCTGGGGCTCTTCCATTTTTAAGTTGCCCAAGTGCCACCTCGATCTCGTCTAGACATAAATCTGGCAGCTCGTCGGTATAGTGGCGGATCAGCGTGGCTCTGGAATCGTCGATTTCAGGGTCAGGAACATTGTATGTTGTTGCAGGGTAGTGTGGGGAGCATATAGTCTACCGTAGTAGTCTTCAATCTCAGTGAGAACTTCGCATTTCGACGTGAGGAACTTGCCATCATCGGTCTTGAACTTAACTAGACGGCTTCTCCCAAGCTGCTGTGAGAAAGCTTGAGGACCTTTAATTCGCTCTATTGCATCCCGAATAAGAAGTGCATTAGAGCGACGTAGGTCCCGCCGCACAGATTTTCTTACGAGCTTTGTGAGTGCCGCCTGTTCTGATGATAAAGATGTTGTTGCCTCACGTCTTGTCTTCATAAGCTGGAGTGTCTCGACTGAGAACTTTGACTTTAAAGCTACAGTTTGAAGCGTACTCGGTCGGAGCGTGAAATTCATTAGACGGGTTCTCTCAAGCTTAAAATCAATATTCAGAGTGTCTCGGACCAGTCAGATTCCACGCCAGTATAAGTATACGAGTATAAGTAACGTATATAAGTATCCCATGACAACATTGTAGTGGGCCTTTGTGGTGTTGGGTAAAGACCTGGCTACATCTTCGTACATAGCTTCGACTTCTTCATCCGAGTGTGTCGAGGTTGGTGCATAAACTTGTACAATCTTAAGAGTATATTTCTCAGACAGCTTAAGCACAAGATATGCTACTCTAGTCGACACACTGGAGATTTCAAGAATGCCGTCAGTGAGGATCCTGTGGACGAGAAAACCTACTCCGCCTTGGGAAAGGCTGTCTCCCTCTCGAAAGTAGTGGACATGACCCGATTGTACAGTAAGAGTGTCCTCCCCCTCTCTGCGGACTTCACTCAGCCATACAACGTGCCATCGTATTCTTCGCAGCTCTTCTTTGAGTTCGCAGAGGTTCGCGTCTTGCCGCAGAATTCTTCCATTGTACGTCGCCAGGTCTAATGTTTTGCGGCAGCCTGTCTGACCGTTTTTAAAGAGATTGATAACTGGTGATGAAAAGTGGGTCACGTACGACAAGAACGCGCGGAAAAGATCGGGGTCAAAGGTCGGTCAGGCCTCACAGACTGTGCCAAAACCCGGGTAAAATCGCAATAAGGCGATGATGTGTGTAGGATGGGATTGGGAAGGACGTTGCTCATTATGAGCTTCTACCGCCGGGCACAACCATCAAATCGGATCTCTACTGCCAACAACTGAAAGAATTTGAGAGGCCGGAATTGATCAATAGGTGTGGTCTTTCATCACGACATCGCTAGACCACACACATCTTTAGCCACTCAGCAAAAATTAAGAGAGTTTGGCCAGGAGGTGTTAATGCATCCGCCATATAGCTCTGACCTTGCACCTTCAGATTTCCACCTGTTTCAGTCTCTTCAGAATTATTTAGGTAATGTCAGGTTAACATCAAGAGAGGTCTGCCAAAACAACTTGTTGCGTTTTTTTGGTTAAAAAGTCCCAAAATTTCCACAGCAACGGGATCATGTTACTACCATCAAGATGGCAAAAAGTCATCGAAAAAAATGGCACATATACTGAAGATAAATGTAAATTAACTTTGAAAAAAAATGTGTTGAGTTTTCATATAAAATGCGAAATAACTTTTTCCCCAACTGTGACAGGAACGGCCCCGCAGCGCAGCATGGCATATTTCAGAACAAAACGCATTCACGGTACTTACCATAGACTTAGACTATACAACAATATACGTCTATGGTACCACGTCATTGCAACTACACGTAATTTTTATGTCATTATCAATTTGTCGATGAATGCCGCCCGATTGTTGAATCACTTCTTTGGATATGACACAAATAAAAACGAAATAAAATTCCCGAGCTTTCAAGTAAGATGAATAAGAACCTTTTGCTATTTCTTGAGAAAAGTTTGATACATTTAAAAAATAAAAGAATTTTAATAACAGATCCACATGAAAAAATAAATAATGCTTAGAAATATTGGCAACCCTAGATTATATGTATATCGTGTATACCTTTTGACCCGACCTCGACGTTCTCTTCGTCTATACAAAAGGCGTCGTTGATATACGATGCCGGCGAGAAGTCCACGGAACGTTTTCCTCTTCCGCTGCCCGACGAGCCTATCCGTTTGCTCCTATTGCTCTGGTTAGAGATTGAGTGGTTCAATTTCCTGAAAAATTATAACATATTATTTATTGGAGAAAGTGACGAATCGAGAAAAACGTTCACCTGATGGTAACTGTAACGTCTGCCCATAGCAAATGCTGTGTCACTCAGAACATTTTTGTGTGACACCACACTGCGCCCGTCACCCTGAGACATCAGTTCTTAAGTCTCATAATCCCAGTGATTACACTAACTCTCAGTGCCATTTAGACCGAAACACAGTAATGTTTGCACATTACTGCTTCACGGCAGAATAACTGGCCCTAGGGTGGCACCTATCTAGACGGGTTCCTGCATAGGAATCCTACCACTAGTATTCGTAATTCAATTCAAGACCAAAACTGTAATTTTCGTTTTGCCCTCATCAGTCCAGCAAATCTTCAGAAAGTCACCTAGCATTTTACTGTCGATCGAAACGAAGTCCTTCTTATAATTAAATGATTACTCGACATTGGCAAAAATGCCTGTTTGGTAGCTGGATTGCCATGATCAAAAAGGAAGAAGAATTGATCAGATGGTTTGTTACTAACTCGTGTCCGCAGGTGTCGGCCGCGTGGAGTCGCTCGTGCTCCAGCTCGAAGTATGAATGTAGGCGGTTGGTCCACTCGCCCACGCCGCGCACGTGCAGCCACAGGTAGTCTGGACGAGACGACATTACATTATCTCTAGTGCTGACGTCGCGCGGGTCATTGGTCGACTGGACGAGGTTAGACCCTCACGGAATACGAGATATAAGAAAATCTGCCAATGCATCCTGTGTTTTTTGGATAAAGTGGCGGGACGAGCAAAACCGTCACTTAGTGGTAAGAGCAACATGTCCATAACAAATGCTGTGTCACCCAGAACATTTCTGTGTGACACCACTCTGCGCCCGTCACCCTGCGACATGAGTTGTTAAGTCTCATATGCCCAGTGATTACGCTAGCTCTCAGTGCCCTTGAAACACACAGTAATGTTTGCACACTACTGCTTCACGGCAGAATAACTGGCCCTGGGGTGGTACCTACCTAGACGAATTCCTGCATAGGAATCCTAACACCATAATAATAAATTCGTTATACAGTCGCAAGTTAGTATGTCGTAAGATTCGACTAAAGGAAAATGAAATGCGTGTTGTGCTACAACTATGATCGCCAATCCGCCTGCCAATCGTGGAGGTCTGCTGCATCTGGCAGTGAACTATTCTGATTTTTTTATAGTTAATAGAATCAAGCGGAAATCCATTATAATGAAGGAAGGTAAGTTACTTTGCTAAGATCCGCATGCAAAATATAAAAATGGTGTATATTACCAAGTTTGAAGAGCACCGCCCTCCCTCCCTCAGTAGCGTGCACAAGCAAACTAACACCGCCACCAGGAACCGCCACCAGGTACCCTCCACCAACCACTACAATACTACCACTAGATAATATACACCACTGAAGTCGAGAACACGACACGTGTTTCGCCCCAAAACGAGGCATTATCAAGCGTCATAGACTCTACGACAGACGGCCGCCGAGTTGGTGGAGGGTACCTGGTGGCGGTGTTAGTTTGCTTGTGCACGCTACTGAGGGAGGGCGGGCGGTGCTCTTCAAAAAACTAGGTAATATACACCTTTTTTATATTTTGCATGCGGATCTTAGCAAAGTAACTTACCTTCCTTCATTACTGATTTTTCTATTGAACAGAGTGACGGGATAAGCAAATCGTTCAACTGGTGGTAAGTCCGTCCGTATCAACTGCTGTGTCACTCAGAACATTTCTGTGTGGCATCACACTGAGACATCAGTTCTTATGTCTCATATGGACAGTAATTATACAAGCTCTCCGTTCTTCCTTTTCTCCTTCAAACCGAAACAGTAATATTTTTGCACACTGCTGACTGCAGAATAAAGGGCCCTGCGGTGATACCTACCTAAACCGATTCCTGAATAGAACAGTAATCTTGTAAACAACTTCGATTTTGTTTCATCGTAAAGTAAAAGTAAAGTAACATCCTGTAAATGTTTAATGCTAAGTCTTTCACACAGGACAGGGTTTTTGGAGCCGGGATGTTTGCGATGTTTTCCTACACCACTGAACACGTGTTTGACCGTAATACTTCAAAAGCTTCTGGAGTTACATTTTTGGCAGATGAGGTGCCAAGGAAAAAGGTAGCCCCACCCCCCCAGATTTTTCACTAACGTTTTTTTTACAATACGGGTTGGCGATCTTCAAACTCGAAATATTAGTATTCCTAAGACATGTAGGGTTCCTCACGATGTTTTCCTACACCAAAAAAGTTTGTAAGTTAAAAGCTTCTCACTTTGCGTTTTTAGCAAATTTGGTGCTAAGGAAAAGGGTAGCCAGGTATCCTCCAGATCTTTAACTTCCATTTTATCTACACGCACAACACGCGGATGGACGTGGAGTTGCGTAAACCGGCCCGTTGCACAATTTACCCCCTAGATCAGGTGGTCTGATCCGGGGAGGACGTCTCCTACCTCAGTAATCTTTTGATAAATGAATCTTCATGTGAAACAACAACAACAACAACTTCACATGAACATTACTGTTTCGGTTTGAAGGGCACTGTGTGCTAGCGTAATCACAGGGCATTTGAGACTTAAGAACTGATGTCTCAGGGTGATGAGCACAGTGAGGTGTCACACAGAAATGCTCCAGAAGACACTGCGTTTGTTATGGGCAGACGTTGCACTTATCATCAGGTGAACGTTTTGCTCGTTTCATCACTTTATAAAATAAAAAATAAATAAAAATCTTCATCTGGTCGGGCTTCTTATGCGGCATAGATGTTTAGCGACGTGTTAGCTTCTGTCTGGCAAACCCTTCTTTATTTATTATTTACCTACCCACTTATTTGTAAAACTCGTCAATGATTGGATTGCATAAAAGTAGGGATTTATTATAAAGAGGAACTAACACGGTCGTTAGGCATTCTGCTTCGAGCGTTGGATGGAGCAACTTGTGCCTAATAAAGTGAAGATATAAATTGGGTAGTGTGATTAAGAAGATTTAACTGTAAGTACATGTGAACTCATTTGCTACGAATATTTGCATTTCTTGTGATTTTAAATAGGATATTGAAATTATAAATTGTTTATTTGAGATGTTTGACTTTAATTATTACAAGAATCCCCTTATTTGAACTGACGATAATAGACGTCTTTTCTGTCGTGAGCGGGAACAGAGTTGCGGGCTAGGATGTTGCTTAACGTTACCTTCCTGTTCTGGCGCACTGCTGATTGTGAAGGGATGCCACTCGTACATAGCGATGGCTGGGATGTTGACGAACACGTAGTCGCCCGCGTGGAAGTCGAACAGCGGCGGCCGCCGGATGACCAGGTGCGTGACGCGCGACGGCAGCAGGATGCCGGACGAGATGTACGTCTTGCCGCGCTCCGATCTGCAATACGCTTTGACTAATGGAGCTGGTTGATTGTAACTTGGCCGTGTGGTAGCGGCTCAAGAGAATCTACCACCCCATCTCATCCCGTGGGTGTCGTAAAAGTCGACAGAGGGAAAATGAAAACCAGGAGATGGGCAGCAGCGTCTTGCTGGAACATCTGAATAAATAAACTGCGGTTGCCAACCCGTCTGCCAAGCGTGGCAACTATGGCAAAATCCCCCCAAAACGAGAGCTACAAACTTTTGTGGCAATCTATGGGGGAGGCCTATGTTCAGCAGTGGACTATTGATAGGCTAAAACGACGACGAACGACGATTGTAACTATAATTTTTTTTTTTTTTTTTAACGAAGCCCCACAGTAGGATTTTCTCCTGTATCGTGGGTGCGTTTTACAAACATACATTTCACATGCACAACACAACCAGACCCGAAAAGCAACAATTTGTGTTTTTGCACAAATGTTGCCCATGTTGTTGGAATCGAACCCAGGACCGGTAGCGCAGAAGTCAGGTACGCTAAAAAAGTGCCGTGTGGCGGCCGCGTCAGAAGATCTGCCACCCCATTTCATTCCGTGGGTGTTGTAAAAGTCGAGTATGGGAAATGTCTATTAAGGCCTCCGATCGACGAAGAACAAAATTATCCAGACCGATGATGGGCCGCAGCATCTTAATCCAATCCGCATGGCGTTGCGGTTGGCGGTTCTCACCTTTCAAAGAAGAAGAAAGAAAGAAAGAAAGAAACACATTTATTCACGGACAAGAAAAAAAATGGAATTACACAGAACATAAAATGATATTGCCCAAAATTAACAAAAGTGAAAAAAAAATATAATATGAGTCTGTGTAGCAGCATAATACCGTGAAATGGACAGGACTCAGTAAAAATCGAGATACAGAGACTTAAATTGCTCTGATCCCGACTCTGTTTTCCAGTCCGGCCCGCACTACGAGCCAACTCGGACGGCTGCGTCGGTGCACTTACAATAATACCAGGAATATGCTGCTGCCCATCTACTGGTTTTAATTCTCCCTTTGTCGGCTTTTGATGATGTTCTCCTAGCCGATTGCGACCACGGCGACAACTTCCGTCTACTGTCGAGAGCCGTCAACTGCGCAGGAGATATTATAGTGCCACAAGTGTACGCGCAAACACCAAGCCACTCACTCGTCCCAACCTACTCGCGCCCGATGTAACGCTGATGCGATAAGATCGGAGGTAGGCTAGGATGCAGTATCGGAAACACGGGGACAATCACAACACAACCAGACCCGAAAACCAACAATTTATGTTTCAGCAAAAATGTTAGCTCCGGCTGGGATTCGAACCCAGGACCCGCGGCTTAGAAATCAGGTACTCTGGCCACTAGGCCACGCGGTCGTCGAGTGTCGGCTTTTACGACACCGACGAGATGATATACACCACATTCGTAAATGTTACTCGCATTCGACTTGCATTATTATTTTTAATAGGAACTGATTTACTTGTAGTGTTGACTCGTATTTATATTGTGAAGATCTGATAATCCTTTAAGAAGATGCAGACATCAATTTAACAGTTACAAATACTACCTACTAATAGTTAAAATTATAAAATTTGTATTGAGATTGTCTCGTGTCCCTGACACTGCATCCAAAACTTTAACAGTTCGGGAAGGTGCTTGTGTTTGCTTTACTTCGGTAGCGTTTACTGTAAATCACTGTATCGATCACAGGTGGAAGATGTCACTGTGATCGTGTAGCCCACTTTTCGCCCCGCGGGAAACGGGATATGTCGGGTGGCGAACCCCGCTGCCGCCACTGTGGTACGAGTCAAAAATTCGTCCTGAGGCTGTCCGTACAATACTTCAGCCGCCTCTTACGACACCTCGGAAGGAAGAGGTAGGTGCTATTCTACTCTGCCGGAATCCTATTGGCTTATGAGCTTAATATAATTACTTTGGGCTCACTGAGTCCTAGATGCTAAAAATGGGGCTTTGAGGTGACTTTGATTACTTGAAAATATTTAATACTTGAAATTCATTATAATAAAGGAATGAAAGGTAATTGGCTAAGATCCGCATTCAAAATTTAACATAGTGTGTGTAGCGACATCTATGTCGCCACATGAGAAGCTCAAGAAATATTCGCATACGTTCATAATCGCGCTATGAAAGTTTTCTGAGATGCGCACTATATATACAACATCTAATATATTACTAGTTGGAGGAGACGTCCTCCCTAGATCAGACCATTCGATCTGGCGGGTAGGTACCCTTTTCCTTGGCAATATCATGCGCCAAAATGGTGACCCCGGTACGAACATACGCAGCCATCACAGTCACAGCACCAGACTACTGTCGGCACAACGCGTGCTTCCTAGTCTCTCAACCATGGTGTAATACCTAGTTTTTGAAGAGCACCGCCCGCTCTCACTCAGTAGCGTGCACCACTGAAGTCGAAAACACGGCACGTGTTTCACAAACGAGGCATTATCAAGTGATATTGACTCTACTATTTCTAGTACTCTTTATAAGGGGGAGGGGTCGTTCTACTCACCTCATCCAAGCTAACCGCATGATCCGTTCTATGACGTAAATGCTTCCAGGCAGTATGAACCACTTCCAAAAGTTGGGTGCGTGAAATATCACCAACACCCAGAACGGAATGTAGAGTAAGTGCGTCCAGTAGAACACCTGGGACGATACACAAAATAATATTAATATAATCGGGCGGTAACATTGCTGTTACCATGGACCTGGCGACCATGGTAATGAGAGTAAAAGGCGATGATGGAAAATCTATCTGTTTCGTACCAAAAACTACTGATGGTAGAATTCCTATGCAGGAATCCGTCTAGGTAGGTACCACCCCAGGGCCAGTTATTCTGCCGTGAAGCAGTAGTGTGTAAACATTACTGTGTTTCGGTTTGAAGGGCACTGTGAGCTAGCGTAGTCACTGAGCATGTGAGACTTAAGAACTTATGTCTCTTACTGATGGGCACAGTGTGGTGTCACACAGAAATTTTCTGGGTGTCACAGCATTTGTTATAAGCAGACGTTGCACTTACCATCAGGTAAACGTTTTGCTCATTTCATCACTTTATCCAATAAAAAAAAAATCAGTAGACGTGACATCTTTTTTTCTTTCAACATCCTCCCTGCTTGGCGTAATGATTACCAGGTTGAGATTTCCTTGAAACGGCTGACGTCCAGCAGTGGGTGAATAAACCTTGATGATAATCATACCGAACAGTTTCTGATGTCTGCCTATCCTCCAAAAAATAATTGTGGATATACATTTCACGACTGCCTGGTTCAATGGTACCTGTCTACTGAGCCGTGGTTCAGGTCTAGATGTGTGACGGTCCTAGTATGCCTGACACGGAATCCAGCTCCTTAACCAATATTATTGCTACAGGGTTATGTGGGGTATGGGAAGGTGAAGACTAATGAGTGGCGCTATATTAATGCTCATACGTACGGCTCTTTAATATATCTTACACGACGACCGCGCAGCCTAGTCGTCAGAGCACCTGACTTCTTATCCGCAGGTCCTATGTTCGAATCGCAGTACCGAGTACCGAGCATTTGCGCTAAAACACAAATTGTTTGTTTTTGGGACTGGTTGTGTTGCGATGGTCCGCGTGTTTCCGACACTGCCTACCTCTCATCTCCTAGCCTACCTCCGATCTCGTCGCTTCAACGTAACATCGGGCGCGGGTAGGTTGAGACGAGTGCCTCTATGTTTGCGCGTGCACTTGTGGCACTATAATATCTCCTGCTTAGTTGATAGCTCTCTACATTATTTGGAAGTAGTCGCCGTGGTTGAAATTGACCAGGAAGACATTATATCTTACACAGATGACGACTTCTGATTGTTGATTGATAGAGGTTGCTGAGATGATGATAAACCAGCATAGACAAGGAACTGCATTCGGTAAGGTGGATATAGATTAAACAATTTATCGGTTAAATACCTCAAAACTCCCTCCTCTTCTAACAGCAGGCCGGCTGCAGGTACTCAGCACAAATAGCATCACCACCAGCGCCAGCCCAGTGGGGTTGGCGGCGCCGCCAATGAGCCCAAACAGTCCCGGCCGCGAAGTTCCCACCCACTCCCACACGGTGTAGTTGTTCGCGTTGAGGACTGGATCGTTTACCACTATCAGACCTGGCGATATGGGACATACACAGTAAGTCTATCCAGGTATTATGACTCCACTTGCCTAAACTTGACTCCAAGAACCAATGTACCTCAGCCTCTGACAAAACCCATCAATAAAAAGAGAAGGTCTCTTACAGCTTATGTTAGTCTTCTTAACAGTCTTTCTTTATGATTCTGCTGTACATAAGCCGTAATTGTCGTGATCGCTACACTTGCAGGTGACTCGGCGACCGCAGAATCGGACGCCTTTTACCTTTTACCGTTACTGGTGGAAGGATTCCACTGGTGGTAGGATTCCTATGCAGGAATCCGTGTAGGTAGGTACTACCCCCGGGCCAGTTATTCAGCCGTTAAGCAGTCGTGCGCAAACATCACTGTGTTTCGTTTACACAGAAATGTTCTGGGTGACATAGCATTTGTTATGGGCGTTGCAATTACCAACAGGTGAACGTTTTGCTCGTTTCGTCACTTACTCCAACAAAAAAAGAGAACGCTTTACTGATCTGAATATTTCTTGTCTGTTATGTTTGGGAAAAATATTCTGCTTTATTTCTTAGAAGCTTACATTTCCCTGAGTTAGGTTTTGAGACATCCCGATGACGATGTGAGAGGCACACATGCAACTTTCTTTTATTATAAGTGACGAGACGAGCAACTTGTTCACATGGTAAAGGCCACGCCTGCCCATAACAGTTGAGATTTCACCAGAACTTTCCGCTGGATGGCTCAATGTAGATCTGCGCTGCGCTCGTGACCATGATACATCTGTAATCACGTCACGTATGCCCAGTACACTATCTTCATCACACAGTGGTGTCTGCTCAGAAAAGCTGACTGTATGTTGGTATCCTAGGCGGTTTCCTGAATCGTACCTACCACTATTAAATTTTAATTTTTAATTTGCTTGAGAATGTGTGAAAGTTCTTCCGCATCATGCAGTATAAATGCTGTGGAAGCCGCCTCTCGTATAATAACCTAATTGGTAGCTATATTTTACTAACGTTGAAGTCCAGACGATTAATGCTTGGTGCCATGGTGACAAGTGACGAAACGAATTCGTCGTTCACGTTCACCTGATGGTAAGTGCAACGTCTGCACATCACAAATGCCGTGTCACCCTGAACATTTCTGTGTTACACCTCACTGTGCCCATCACACTGAGATATAGTTATTAAGTCTTATATGCCCAGTGATTACGATAACTCACAGTGCCCTTCGAACCGAAACACAGTAATGCTTGCACACTACTGCTTCACGGCAGAATAACAGGCCCTGGGGTGGGACCTACCTAGACGGATTCCTGCATAGGAATCCTACCACCAGTAAAACTTGTGTAACCAGCTCTCCTACTCTGTACCTAGAATAGCCCACCATAGACCGTGTACACGCGCTTTACAATTATTCGCGAAAGATCGTAGCCGTACCAACGACGGCACTCGTATCCCGCTGAGAAGGTACATTACACACTTTTGCGAAACAGAGATTTTTGCACTCACAAAGCCAAATTTTAAGAAATCTATTGTGGACACACTCCTTACATATTAGTTCTTATTTTTATGCGTATTCATAAATGATATGGAAGTACATACATATGCATACTTACATGCATATGTATGTACTTATGCATATATTTTTATATTATAATTAAACTCAAAATTATAACGAAACCGAGAAGCTCCCATTCCTTTCATATAAAAAAAAATATATCTCAGACTTTTGGCGCCAACTCGAAAAGTGGCGGTAGTGTTTTTATTTAATTTTTTAATTTCGGTGTATATTTGGAGTTTTGATGTTTAATATTGATAGTTTATTAAGCAGCAAGTGCTCCTGAAAGTGTACAGTGATTGTAAAATTCTATTCAAGAGCAAAATGGTGCTTTTCGTTTTGTCTCCATCAGTCCAGCAAATCTTCAGTAAAAGTCAACTATCAATTTACTGTCGAACAAAATTTTGAAGTCTTGCTGCTTGAAGATTGTGTACATGGATATGTTACTTGACACTGGAAAATAGTTTATGACTGTTTCCATTAATAAATAAATAATAATAAATGTAATTCAAGCCTACATTTCATTTTAATTAATAATTCTTGGTAAGTAATGGATAATGTAGTGGGTCATAAGCTGATTTAATGTTTAAATGTAATGTAATAACGTATAATATATAATAGTGTACTGACTGTTAGTTACCCCAAATAAAGATTAAAAAAAATAATAATTGATAATTATTAATTTTAGTAAGGATTTAGTTTCAAATAAAAATAGAAAGCACTCACTGAAGTTACACAAATGCATGATAGTGTGGACCACGCTATATATAACGATTAGGACACCGGTCAGTTTGTGCAGATAGATGTGATGGTCGAGCGGCAAAATGGATCCCAGCCCTCGCACCCGAAGCGCTGTGATGCAGTTCCGCAGCATAAGCACGAGGACCCAGGAGCAGTTGAAGTTTAAGCATTGGCCTGAAAGGAATGGTCATGACATAGTGCATGCATACAATCACGCCTTTTCCCATATAAGGGGTAGGCAGAGACCACACCCGTAGCCAGCTTTTCGCCCCCTCGGGAAACGAGACGTGACGGGTGCCGAACCACGTGGTATTATGGTACGAGTTAAAATTCTTGCTCTTCATGGCGTTACCACTTGAAGCTATAGAAGACGTTGTCAACCCAAACAGAGTCCCGCATGCTAGGATAAGGAGTAGAACGGTACGCTAACGACTAGGCTCGCCCTTAGCCATTCAGCCATCGGCACGGCAACCACTGGCTTGGAGGAGACAAAGGGAAAAAGGATTAGGTAGGAAATGGACTAGGGCTAGGGAATGCGAAAGTTGAGAAAGGAATTAGAACTCCTGAAAGGATATTTTGGATCGTTTACTGGTGGTAGGTAGGTACCACCCCAGGCCAGTTATTCTGGCGTGATGCAGTAGTGTGCAAGCATTACTGTGTTTCGGTTTGAAGGGCACTGTGAGCTAGCGTAATCACTGGGCATATGAGACTAAGAACTTATGTCTCAGGGTGACGGGCGCAATGCGGTGCTACACAGAAATATTCTGAGTAACACAGCATCTGTTATGGGCAAACGTTGCGCTTGCCATCAGGTGAACGTTTTGCTCGTCTCGACACTATATGAATTAAAAAAAAAAATGGTTCCATCTATACATATATATTTTTTTTTTTCGGTAAATTATAGTGCCAAAATTATTTGTACTCTAATCTTGTACAGGTTATAAAAGTAGGAGCAGTAAGTAATATATGGTACTAGCTGATGCCCGCGACTTCGTCCGCGTGGATATATTTTAAAACCCCTAAACATCCAGTGGGAATTACGAGTATTTGATTTTCCGGGTTAAAAAGTATCCTATGTCCGTCTCCAGGGTACAAGCTATCTCCGTTCCAAATCGCATCAGGATCTGTTAGGCGGATAAACCGTGAAAATGTAACAAACAGACAGAGGGACAGAGAGAGTTACTTTCGCATTTATAATATTAGTATGGATGTAGGATTTCTTGTGAAATATTTTTTTTATTGTCATTGAAAATCTTACCGCAAGCCCTAGCGAACATAACGAAACCATTCGCGTTCCTGTACTCCACACATCTGGCGGCGAATAGACTGAGGTTGACGAGGGAGAACAGACCTAAGTACGCGAGAAACACCTGGTTGTTCTTGAAATAAGGCCAGGAGAGTTGGTAAGGCTTCATTTTGTTCAGCTTCTGGAGAAACGATGTCGGTTCAGGGTCTGGTGTGGGTGGCACCAACCAGCGGTCTATGCTGTGGAGATGATATTTTATTAAAACAGTTTTGATATAATATTTCGTTCCCATAAAAATCAGGGTGGTGTGACGTGGCTCAGAAGCGGTACGTTCTTCGCAAATTTCTTTACTAAACTTTTTACTGGTGGTAGGATTCCTACGCAGGAATCTGTCTAGGTAGGTACCACCCCAGGGCCAGTTATTCTGCCGTGAAGCAGTAGTGTGCAAACATTACTGTTTCGGTTTGAAGGGCACTGTGAGCTAGTGTAATCACTGGGCGGGCATATGAGACTTAAGAACTGATGTCTCAAGGTGATGGGCGCAGTGGGATGTCACACAGAAATGTTCTGGGTGACACAGCATTTGCTATGGGCAGACGTTACACTTACCATCATGTGAACGTTTTGCTCGTTTTATCACTTTATCCAATAAAAAAAAACTATCGTAAATTTCAAACCCTTCTGCTGTCACCGCTTTTTGGTAATTCTTAACTTGAATATGCAATAAAATTAATTTAAAGTATTTAGAACACTCTATGCTCCCGACGTCCCAAGGGCTTTTTAGCACCTATGGTCATATGAGGGCTGCGGTGTTAGATATACTGGATGTAATCGTTAAATAGGGTTACTTTCAGCTTTTAGTTATTACTAACTGTGTCCTGCGGTTTCACACGCGTAAAAAAGCCGACCCCGATCGATTATACACATATATACCTATAACAATGTAACAACTCTCTATGCCTTGGGTTGACTGGGAGAGAATGCCAAAAGGCATTAAGTCCGCCCTTTGTAATCCTTTTTTTTCAATTAAAATTAGGTGAATGCAATAAAGAATAAATAAATAAATATACTTTCCTATATGAATTTTGGGATTTTAATTTGTTTGGGTGAAACCCTATTTTTTTAAATTAAAGTAACCAGAGTTATCCGCTATAATACCAGCTTAGCCGGAACAAACAGATAGACAGACGGACAAAAATTAAAAAAAAATACTTACGTGTACGGTATATACTTTTTTTGTTATTACAAACAGACACATCAATTTTATTAATTCGTATAGACGCTACTCTACTCTGTCGGACTTGCGTAAAATAAGACGAACACATGATCGGGCCGTACGTTCGCCGTTTCTCGGCAATGTTCGGTCTTCTTTAAGGCTTCACCTTACTCATTAAGCGAACGAATCATTAATTGAACCTTACAATAAGTAATGGAACAAAAGGCGGACTTAATGCTGAGATCATTCTGTGCCAGACGACCATCATCATCATTTTATAAAAAAAAATCGAGCCCTTTCCATAGCTCGCTGAGCGACTCTGGAGCTTCCTTAAGCGGCCCGCAGTGAGGGACCACTCTGTTTCGAATGTCATAACTGGCAGCACGCACTGGTAAACTTTGCTTTTGAAACATTGAAGTATACCACCAATTAAAACTGGTTATAATTAATTTTGCTTAATTATCTACCTAATCGACAAATTCTCCAGCAGCCCGCCATGTTTGCTCAGCTGATCTCTAAGCGCTTCGTACGTGATGGCGCCGCGCTGCTCCACATCGGCGTCCTCGAACATGGCGCCGGTTAGCTCCAAGAGCTGGTCGTCGCTGAAGGTCATGCCGTTTTCCTCCATGCACGCGCGCATTACGTGTTGCAGCTCGCGATGTTGGATTAAGCCATCACCTGAAAGTTTAGTGTTATTGTACCCCTTTTCATCATGTCACTATATTGCTCGTGGGGGCAATGTGGACTAAGAATTTTTTTAATGGTGAAAAAATGGCGGCGAAGTGGACCAGTCACGTCTGGTTTCCCGCGGTGAAACGTGGGCTTCGGGTGTGCTTTATTATTATCCATCATCAGTTAAAGTTCACTGCTGGACGTAGGCCACTCTCAAGGGGCGAGGTTTTGCAGTACCACGCTTGACAAACTGATTGGCAACAGCAGACGCTACACAGCTGGCATTTTCCGAGATGTTTATAACGCCAACCATTTCTTTGGTGAGCCATACGACAGTCTAGGGATAAAACGGAGTGGAAGATTTTACGTCGCAAAACGCGGCCGCCTCATAATCATGATATCACTGTATCATCTTATTGACAAGCAAACAGACGACCGTTTATCCTTGTGGTCAGAGTATCTACCGGATTTCTCCGCCGCGGGTCCTTGGTTCGAATCCGGGTTTGGTTGTGTTGTGATTCTCTGATACTGCATTCTTACCTATCTTATTGCATGAGTGGTACATCGGGCACAGTTTGCTTAAGACGAGGGAATACGTTTGTGTTTGCGGCGGAGCCGGATGATCAGCGTTAGCCCGAAGTTGCCAGAGAGTTAGATATGTACCACCCCAGAGCCAAGTTATTCTGCCGTGAAGCAGTAGTGTGCAAACATTACAGTGTTTCGGTTTGAAGGGCACTGAGAGCTAGCGTAATCACTGGGCATATGAGACTTAAGAACTGATGTCTCAGGCTGTCAGGCGCTGTGTGGTGTCACACAGAAATGTTCTGGGTGACACAGCATTCGTTATGGACAGACGTTGCACTTACCATCAGGTGAACGTTCTGCTCGTTCCGTCACTGTTGTCATATAAAAAAAATTGTCCTGAAGGACATAACAGCTACAACGTGACCCTTCCAAGTACAAAAATTGCGTAAAATGCTATATTTAGTTGGCTTAAACTCACAACAACTACCTTCTCAATTTACTGTCGTAATATAAGGTAGGGTAGAGAAACAGCTGAAGTATAAATGTCCCACTGCTGAATCAGGCCTCCTCTCATTCAGGTTTTCGAGCTGGGAAGACTCCGCAACGCTTCTGTATTGTAGGTTGGGAGATTGTATCCACGAAATATTTGTTATTTCTCAGACATGCAAGTTTCCCCACGTAGTTTGAAGTTTCCTGGTGGTCTAGGTAGGCACCACCACAGGGCAAGTTATTCTGCCGTGAAGCAGTAATGTGCAAACATTACTGTGTTTCGGTTTTAAGGGCACTGTGAGCTAGTGTAATCACTGGACATATGAGACTTACTCATGTCTCAGGGTGATGGGTGTAAAATTGCAATTAAAAATTATATATTTGTAGAACGGGGGGAGGGGGGGGGGGAGCTACCATGCTCTAGGATATTGTGTTACTCAAATCATCAAAGACACGTCAAGATCAAAAGAGCTTACCATCTAAATCGTAGACCCTGAACAGAAACTTGATCTTGTCTTCCGGTGTCTGCCGCCCGAAGCGATGTACTGCCGCGATGAACTCGTGGTGAGAAATAGTACCGGAATTGTCCTCGTCGAATATTTGGAACACGCGCTCAGTGAAGAATGGCTGGAAAAATGGAAACTTTCATGAATATTACATTGTGGTATTGCGGGCCCTATCACGAAGGCAAGATGGCCCAAATAGCGTGGCGTGGCTAAGTCATTATCTTCTGCGTTACCTACGAATAATTGTATCTCAGTGCTTGATCATTTATTTATCAGTGTGTGTGCGTGTGTGCGTTTGTTAGTTTGTGTCTGTTAGCTAATGAGTTTGTGCATTTGGGCAATGAAGTTTTGCTTTATTTATTGCGATTGTCTCTTTGACAGCTTTCTTCTATTGATGGGTGGATAATATGAAAGGATCGATAAACGAAAATTTATTATTAGATAAATGCTAGGTATCCGTACCAGTGCCGAGTTCGAAGCATATGGAGTGTGTTCTAGAGGTGTCATGAAAGAGACGCGACCACGTTTGACGAGTGCGTTTAGAGGGTACATTTAAGGAAATTGAGCTTAATAATTCAGGCGAGTCAAGGTGACCAGCAAGGATGGCGTGTAAGAACATCATGTCATGCAATTCACGGCGGTTCTTTTATTGTTCAATACGGAAGTCACGACAACAGTCTTCATAATTGTCCTCATCATCGTCATCATCATTTTAGCCTATAACTAGTCCAATTATATCGGCACAGTTGCAATTTCAAGTGCTGATTTACCACATGCTCGGCGGTGAAGTAAAACAACGTGAGGAAATCCGCATGTCTGACAATTTCGAGGACATGTGAAGTCCGCCAATCCGCATTGGAGCAGCGTGGCGGACTCTTACCGGCTCCGAAGCACTCTCAGAAATGAGAAGAAGCATGTGTTTAGCAATGGGATTTATAGGCTGTTATCTTTTAGAAACTTCGTTATTCATTAAGGGGAAAATATAACGTTCTAGAAACGCCTATATTTGTTAAGGGAAAGGCATAACGTTCTAAAATGTTCGTAACAGTATCAAAAATCGGGACGTACGTTTTTGGACACGACAATCTTCTGAAACTGTTCCCTTGTGATCTCCTTCTGATCTCCAACAGTCTGCCTAAACAATTGTTCCAAACGATCCACACTAGGCTTGTCGATGCCCACACGAGGTCTGTTGAGAAAGATATTTATTTGTTAAAACCACCTGAACAACTCGGTTCAAGAACAAGATCGAATCCTTCCTTGCACACCTGCTGCTCGATACCGCTGCAATGAACTCCATGATGTCATCAGCGGTGACGTAGCCGTCGTCGTCTGTGTCGACCAGTCGGAACAGTTTGTTGGTGACCTAATAAAATATAAGCCATTATTACTTTGTACTTATAACATTTATGTGTAGTCCATGTCTCGATACATAGGGCAAACAAAAAGATCAGTAAAAACACGCGTTAAAGAACATATAGCTGATGTGAACCATCGTCGCTCCAGGAAGTCCGCAGTCTGTGACCATGTTCTGAATCATCCCAACCATTACATCAGATTTGATAAACCACAAATCCTCGCAAAAGAACACCGATTCCTACCAAGGATGATTCGCGAGGCTATAGAAATTAAAAAATATCCTAATTTTAATAGAGAAGATGGTTGGGTAGTACCACCTGCTTGGGATCCTATAATTAATAAAATTAAATCATAAACCAGGCATACCACTGCAAGACTTCAAGATACAGTTAGCTCTTTCTGCGTAGATCGGACCAAAAATAATAATGAAGGTACTCCAGGTTAACTATGACATCAGGACATCTGTCACCTCAGTCCTTCCGTGACCATGGGTGCTGTAAAGCACCCGAAACGGAATATAAATAGTAAATATAAACGCGATAAAATCCATAAAATTTAGTTCCATTTTAATGTGTAGTGTTCGCGTAAGTATAAGAAATCATTGTAAGAAGTAGCTTACGTACATTCGTATAGTGACGATGTCATTCTCGCCATTCTTAACCACGGCGACAACTGTCGAATACTGTCGGAAGCTATCAACTGCGCATGAGATATGACAGTATCACAAGAGTACAGAGGCAGTTACACGCCCTGATCTACCCGCCCCGCATATCTTCAGTCACAACACAATTAGACCCAAAAATTAAGTTTATACACAAATCTTGGCTCTGCCTTAGATGCGAACCCGGGATCCAGCTTAGTAGTCAGGTGGTCTGACCACTTGGTCAAATGGTCATTTTAATTCATTTCACCACATCCGCAAATCAGCAAAGTGAGGTACTGTTCTCACTATAAATATACTCACCACTTTGTTCTGCAGTATAAGCTGGAATGTATCTGGCGAGATGACGCCGTCGCCGCATAGCACGTATGCGACGCTCTCAATTTGCTCAACGAAGTCCAGCTGCTTGTCCTCTCTGAAATGAAATGGAGTTATTAGCAACTACCCTCATCTTTCAAAGTTGCTTACTGCTTATTATAACAAATGCTGTGTCACCCTAAACATTTCTGTGTGGCAACACGTTGCCGTGTAGTGGCGGCTTAAGAGAAGTAAAGGAGAGAGAGAGAGAAAGTTAATTTGCTAAGCTCCGCATGCAAAATGTAAAATGGTGTGTATTACCTAGTTTTGAAGAGCACCGCCCGCCCTCCCTCAACCGCGTGCACATGAAAACCAATACCGCCACCGGGAGCCGCCACCAGATACCCTTCACAACTACAACACTACCACCAGGCAATACACGCCAGTGAAGTCGAGAACACGACACGTGTTTCACCTCAAAACGAGGCATTATCAAGTGATATTGACTCTACGACTGTCAACCGCCAAGCGAGCGAGAGCTCGGCGTGTTCGGGGGTTTCGTAAAAGTCGACAGAGTGAAAATTTAAATCAGGAGATGGGCAGCAGCATCTTCCTGGAACATCTGAATAAATAAACTGCGGACATGACAAAATCCGCCCAAAATGAGAGCTACAAACTTTTGTGGCAATCTATGGGGGAGACCTATGTTCAGCAGACAGAAATTATGATAATGAACACATGACATATCATTTCTTAAGTCTCATATAGGTACCTGTAATTACTTAATTCACCATCATTCAAATGATCTTGACCGATTTTCAACCACGGCTACAGTTTTCAAATACTGTCTGAAGCTGTCAACTGTGCTGAAGATATTATAGTGCCACACAGAGGCGCTCACTCACACAGGTCATGACGACCTACCCGCGCCCGATGTAACGCTCATGCCACCAGATCCGAAAACCATTTTGTACAAATGTTGGCTCCGGCTAGGATTCGAACCCAGGGCCAGCGGCATGGAAGTCTGTTACTCCGATCACTCGAACACAACACGCGGTCGGTCAGTCAGTGTGGTGCCACTCCGACATTTTCTGAATGACACAGCATTTGTTATGGACAGACATTGCAATTAACATTAGGTGAACGATTGGCCCGTCTTGTCACTTACTACTATAAAAAAAATTAACAATACTCACGGAAGTCGCTCCTTGAGGAACTCGATCCAATCTTCCTGCACGAGGTGGTCTTTCCTCTCCACGTCGAACAGACGGAATATCCTCTCAAGCAGATCCTGAAACGAAATTGTACAATAGTAAATTTTTAGCATTTGCAAGTAATCAATTGGATTTTGGAATCGGTATTTTCGGATGGATTATCCAGCATCTGCTTGATCGCCAGACCCTCGTCTGTCAGTAAGAGAAGGTCGGGGAAGGGACCTCCTTTCCCCATCTGTTATTTCGAACACAGATAGCGATACACCTAATCTTACTTTTTCCACTGAAATGTTAGAAAATCGCATCCAATTTATGGCGACATCACCATCAACGAGGCCCTATATCAAAATTTATTTAACCGGCAGAGGCGAAGCCCAAAAGGAGTGCAATGTTTTTTTTAAATAATCAAAAACATACGCAATAAGAAAATGAGTATATTTAAAAGTTTAAATCAGTATCCGTCTATGTAGGTAACACCAAAGGGCCAGTTATCCTGCCGTGAAGCAGTAGTGTGCAAACATCTAGTTGTTTCGGTCTGAAGGGCACTGAGAGCTGGCGAATTCACTGTGCATATTAGACTTAAGAACTTCTGTCTCAGCGGACGGGCGTAGTGTGGTGCTACACAGAAATAATCTGAGTAACACAGAATCTGTTATGGGCGGACGTTGCACTTACCATCAGGTGAACGTTTTGCTCGTCTCGTCACTTTATCAAATAAAAAAAGTACTATAAACTATCTGTAGTTAGTCAAACAGACAATTTTCTTGCTTTTTTTCTGTAAAGTTATTTTTTATAACATCTATAGCTGAACGCGCACTAAGTTTTTCAATATTTGCTGCTTCTGTGGTCACAAGTTGCACTTGTGATCGAAAGATCACGATGAGGAAGCACAATAGTAATCATATTTTGATTTTTCACTCTCTCTTATCGATAAAAAATCGAGGTTGTGGATAACATTTTACATATATTGCTTACAAGTCGGGAACCCTGTTAATCGTGGGCTTCGGCGGTAGCTACGCACCTGTCAAGGCAGCAGAGTCTAGTATCTCGTACTGTGATCGCCAATCCAACTGCCAAGCATGGCCATTACGGCAGACCCTCTTGGGTAAACTATTACATGCTGATAAATAATCTATCATTAATGTTTATCCCTGCTATTCATACGCTATGCTATACTACGATAATATCTTTGAATTAAGACCACTATGCACCACTCTGTACATAAAAGTTTCACAAATAAAATAAAAAAGGAATTATTAGACACTAACCTTTGTTTATTATTGAATTACAAACTTGAGAAACGCTTAAGATGACGTAGCATTTTTATGCGTATACCGTCACAGTGATGACTTGCTTAAAACAATGAAAGACTATCGTTAGATTCGACGGTAATCGAAATATTTAGTGCAATACAAAGTTCAGATGTGAGATACAGTGGCTTGTATTTTAACAAAACTATTCTTTTTTAATAGTTTATATATATATATATATATATATATATATATATATATATATATATATATATATATATATATTTCTTGTTTTTTATTGCATAAAGTGAAGAAACGAGCAAAACGTTCACCTGATAATAAGTGCAACGTCTGCCCATAACAAATGCTGTGTCACCCAGAAAATTTCTGTGTGACACTACACTGTGCCCATCACCCTGAGACATAGGTTCTTAAGCCGCCAAGCCATTTCTACATCTTTATAATACTGCTATTATGGTAAAAATGACTTTAAAAAAAAGCCCGCTGGGTTTCTTACTGGTTCTTCCCAGGACAGAGGAATTTTGCGAACCAGTATAGTTTAAAAAAAAGAAAAAAAAATGACTTTCAATAAGTATTATGTAAATAATCTATATAAAAAATTATAGAATAATTTTTTATATAGATTATTCTATTCTAAGTCTCATATGCCCAGTGATTACGCTAGCTCAAAGTGCCCTTCAAACCGAAACACAGTAATGTTTGCACACTACTGCTTCACGGTAGAATAACTGGCCCTGGGGTGCTACCTACCTAGACGGACTCCTGCATAGGAATCCTACCACCATTAAAATTCTCGGGCTATAATTAGAATATGCAGGGAATATAACTCGAGAGAGAGAGAGAATCTACCAACCCATCCCATCCCGTGTGTGTCGTAAAAGTCGACAAAGCCCAGATCCACGCATTGAATTTCGGAATCAGTAGAAAATCTATACTAATATTATAAAGCTGAAGAGTTTCTTTTGTTAAACGCGCTAATCTCAGGAACTACTGGTTTGAATTAAAAATTATTTATCGCCCATTTATCGATGAAAGCTATAGGCTATATAACATCACACTACGACCCTTAAAGTTTTTCTTTTAAATTAAACCTCACCCCATCTCATCCCGTGGTTGTCGTAAAATTCGACAGAGGGAAATTAAAACCTGAAGATGGGCAGCAGCATCTTCCTGGAACATCTGAAGAAATAAACTGCGGTTGTCAACCCGCCCGCCAAGCGTGGCAACTATGGCGAAATCCCTCGAATGTGAGAGCTACAAACTTTTGTGGCAATCTATGGGGGAGGCCCATGTTCAGCAGTGGACTTGTGATAGGCTGATACGACGACGACGACGATCCGAGACATTGACATACATACATAAGATCACGACTGTATCCCATAAGGGGTAGTCAGAGACTGGGCACTCACTGCAAAAACAGATTACTGCCACAATCCATGTTTCACCAACACAATATAATGCACTTGGTGTGATAAGTGGTGAGCCAATCGCCACCATGCGCTGTTGTGTGCACAGTGCAGTTTAATTCCTTACTCGCCTTTTACGAGATCCATTGGATGAGATGGAGTGGTAGTATTCTTTTAACGAGCCGCCACCACACGGCCTACGACGAGACATTACATCGAGACATTACATCGAGACATTGACATAATCCAGAATTCTCATAGCGAATTTAAACGTAAGATCACGCAATCATTCGTAGCGTCCGCTTAGTTTTGGTTTCATGTAATTGTTTTTTTTTTACGGTATAATTGATAAAGTTCCATTTTTTATTTTTATTAGTAACATCTTATTAGGTAATTGGTTTCGTCGTAATTAACCGTTATATGTAAGCGCGTTCAGTTTTGGTTTTATGTATTGCATTGCACGTCTCATGGTGTGAAGCGGCGTGAGATACTGCTATAGACACGACGTCAAGTTCAAGCGGACGTCAATTCGGCTGTCTTCAAATGCCTATACAATTATGTTGCTCTTATATGCTAATTTTAATAGACTAATATCAAGAAAACACTTCAATTAATTCCTTAAAATTATTTTGAAAAATCATCTTAAATTGCTAATTTTGAAAAAAAAAAAGTATAAAAAAAATTTGATGTGGATGTCCGGATGTTTTTAGGGATGTGGTCACGATAACTCCCGATAAAATTGACGTATCGAGACCGGGTTTTTTTTATCGTGTCCAGAATTTTATCTACTGGTTTCCTATTTCATATCAAAAGTCTAACACTCGTAGTTATTAAGAAAAATATTTTTTTCTTATTGTTTTCATTCGAAATGCAAATGACTCGAAATGTTTGAACCTCTATAGGTTTTTTTTTCCAAAGTGAGACGTGTACTTTTGTATTTTCTAAACTTTTTGTTTAACTTCTTATTGGGTAAGTGGGTTTGCTTGACGACCGCGTGGCCTAGTGGACAGAGTACCTGACTTCTAAGCCGCGGGTCCTGGGTTCGAATCCCAGCCGGAGCCAACATTTGTGCTAAAACATAAATTGTTGGTTTTCGGGTCTGGTTGTGTTGTGTTTGTCCCCGTGTTTCTGACACTGCATCCTAGCCTACCTCCGATCTTATCGCATCAGCGCTACATCGGGCGCGGTTAGGTTGGGACGAGCGAGTGCCTCTGTGTTTGCGCGTACACTTGTGGCACTATAATATCTCCTGCGCAGTTGATGGCTCTCGACAGTAGTCGGAAGTAGTCGCCGTGGTCGAAATCGGCTAGGAGAACATCATCATCAAGTGGTTTTGCTATCAATAACTTTTATATTCTTATAAGGTAATAACTAATTGTAGAGAGTGTAAAATGAGCGTAAAAGTGTGTTTATAGGCGCTCACACTTCACGAATAAAACTACACTGCTGGTGGTAGGATTCCTATGCTGGAATCCGTCTAGGTAGGTACCACCCCAGGGCCAGTTATTCAGCCGTAAGGCAGTCGTGCGCAAACATTACTGTGTTTCGGTTTGAAGGGCACTGAGAGAAGTGGTGTTACATAGAAATGTTCTGGATGACACAGCATTTTTTATGGGCAGACGTTGCACTTACCAACAGGTGAACGTTTTGCTCGTTTCGTCACTTACTCCAATAAAAAAAGAAAAAAGCACTGTGAGCTAGCGTAATCACTGGGCATATGAGTCTTAAGAACTTATGTCTCAGGGTGATGGACACAGTGTGGTGTCACACAGAAATGTTCTGGGTGACACAGCATTTGTTATGGGCAGAGGTTGCACTTACCATCAGGTGAACGTTTTGCTCATTTCGTCACTTTATACAATTAAAAAAAAACATCCAAGAGCAAAACCACAATTTTAATAGATGAGCGACATCCAGTGTAGTTAAAAAAGATACCAATTAAACAGTGTGTGTTCGTCCGTACTTGGTACGCACATCAGACTTTATTAATAAACTTAATGTGTGTACTGTTGACGTTCCATGTTATATAAATAAATAAATAAGACGATTATAATTCGTTCTAGATACCTGTAATGATGCATGTAGTTCTGTTGTAAGCGTAGTAGAATCACAGTTAATGTTGCAATGGTTTCCGGGGCTGGTTGTACTGTGATATTTTTATAAAAACGCTTCCCTACGGTAGGGATTTCTCCTGTTTTCTAGGTGCATTTTAGATAAACCAATTTTTGTAGCTACAGAAACGGGGCATTGATAAAAAAAGATGGCCACAAAAGAATTTTTCCTGTATCGTGGGCATTTTATAGATAATCTTCACGTCGCACAAATGTTGACTCCGGCCGGTATTCAAACCCAGAACCCGCAGCGCGGAAATCAGATAACGCGATAGGCCACGCGGTCGTCTTTTGATTTGTAAATACATACATACAGTCACGCCTATTTCATGTTGGATTAGGCAGAGATAAAGACATAGATCTGCATAGACGTAGACAGACTTTATTCGACGTACACGACACAAAAATCACATCAATGCAAATAAAATCAGGAATAACAATTTACAGTACAATAATAAAAAAGAAAGAAACAAGATCTGTAAAACACTGGAAACAATTGTGACGCTGTATTGTGAAGTCGAAATGGACTCCACTCAGCAAATAATGCTGCGGAAAGACCGCAGCGCTGGTTTTCAGTGGAGCCACTACGCTAGTAAAGAGAGAATGCACGTACGTGTCTATGTGTAACAAATACAACTGAGTGAACAGAATGATAAAATATATGATAATATAGGACAAATACGAATGGTATTAAGACATCGAATATAGTAAGAACCTAAAAAACGATAAATATAAAAAAAAACATATCTGATGAAATATAATTAATGTTTTGACCGACACATTCAATGGACGGATTTAAAAATATAGAAAATATATATGTATATCCATACTAACAATATAAATGCGAAAGTGACTCTCTCTCTGTCCCTCAGTCTGTTTGTTACCTTTTCACCGTTCAACCGCCGAACCGATCTTGACGAGACTAGGCACAGAGATTGCGTGCATCCTGGGAACGGATATAGGATACTTTGTATCCCGGCAAATCAAATAGATCCCACGGGATATTCAAAAAACCTATAATCATGCGGGCGAAGTCGCGGGTATTAGCTTGTATGATGTTCTCCTAGCCGATTTCGACCACGGCGACAACTTCCGACTACTGTCGAGAGCCATCAACTGCGCAGGAGATATTATAGTGCCACAAGTGTACGCGCAAACACAGAGGCACTCACTCGTCCCAACCTAACCGCGCCCGATGTAGCGCTGATGCGATAAGATCGGAGGTAGGCTAGGATGCAGTGTCAGAAACACGGGGACAAACACAACATAACCAGACCCGAAAACTAACAATTTATGTTTTAGCACAAATGTTGGCTCCGGCTGGGATTCGAACCCAGGACCCGCGGCTTAGAAGTCAGGTACTCTGACCACTAGGCCACGCGGTAGCTTGTATATAATAATATTAAGAGCACATGTAGGTAGGTAAGTTGCTTTCCAGTTGTTACGATCCTGACACACATATTTCGCTTCTACTTTCATTAGCGTTTTCATACTCGCTCGTCGGTTGCTTTAAAAAATTCGATTTGTAAATATGTCGAAATAAATAATACGTAATTAAATTATTATCGTATTAAACAAGTTGATCCGATTTGGTTTGTTGAGGAGTGAGTGAACGTAACCGCAGGAATCTCATCGAGGTCTCCTCGGAGCTGTCCAGTTTAATTAAACGTTGTTGTAAGAATTTAGATTTTGGATAAAATAAATAAAATATTATCAATCTAATGTTTGTCGTTAGTGAGTGGTTGCAAAGGCAAAATTATACTTTTACGGAGAACCTACTATATTTGTAAAGAAAACATTTTAGAATCGTCAGTATTAATTTAAACATATACGACACGGGCAGAAGGCGTAAACAATTCGGCTCTTACACACGGTAACGAACACACACACACAGGGACTCCCACTCACACTCTTACACACACACACGTTTCCAAATGTTTTTATTATTTAAAAAAAAGACACGATCTAGCAGGCTACTGAATGACATTGGTGAAATGATAATCACAACATCCAAGGTCGTATATAAAGAGCTCTGTTGGTGAAGTAGCTAAGCGACAGGCTTTCGAGTTACGGGTCGCCATGTGATTACGAACCAGGAGATGGCCAGCAGCGTCTCCCTGGAACATCTGATTAAATAAACTGCGGTTGCCAACTCGCCTGCCAAGCGTGGCAACTATGGCAAAATCCCTCCAAGACTAAAGCTAGAAACATTTGTAGCTTTCTATGGGGAGCCTCCCCCATAGATACAAAAGTTTGCAGCTCAGCAGTGGACTGGCGATAGGCTGAAGCGACGACGATACATATTATGCTATGCATTTACTAATAAACGGGAAATAATTTCCAACCGCGGAACTTTTTCAAAATTTTATTAATACGAGGGTGGATTGAAAAGTACTCGGCCTAACCAAGAAAATAAACACATACTAAATCAGTTATATTTTTATTTTTCTACATAATCACCATCAAGTTCAATACACTTTTGCCACCTCCCTTTCCAAGCATTTAGACCGTTAAAAAAAAATGATTCTTCCTTAGAGTCAAAATATGCGTCTACAGCTGCTTTGACCTCGTCGTTTGTCGAAAATCTTTGACCTCCCAAGTGCTTTTTTAGGTTAGGGAACAGAAAGAAGTCTGATGGTGCCAGATCAGGTGAATACGGCGGATGCGGTAACAGTTCAAAGCCACAGTTGTGAATTCCAGCCATTGACTGTACTGACGTGTGAACACGGGCGTTATCTTGATGAACAGGACTTTTCTTCTGAGCATTCCTCGACGTTTTTCTTTTATTTCCTCTCGTAAACGACGTAGTAAGGTGCAGTAGTAATCAGAGTTTATAGTCTGACCCCTTTCAAGATAATCAATCATAATCACACCTTTCGAGTCCCAGAATACTGAAGCCATCACCTTATTTGCCGACAAAATCGACTTAGCCTTTTTAGGGGGTGGTGAACCAGGTCTTCTCCACTGTTTTGATTGTTGTTTTGTTTCCGGTGTACAGTAATGAACCCATGTTTCGTCCACAGTAACAAAACGATTCAAAAAATCATCTGCATCGGCTTCAAATAACTCCAAACAGTCGTGTGAAATAGTCAATCGCGTCCTTTCTTGTTCAACTGAAAGCAGTCGCGGAACCCACCTCGCAGACACCTTGTGGAAACCCAACTCGTTGACAATGATGTTTTGAGTTCGTTCATAAGAGATGCCTATAATCTCGGCTATCTCTCTAATTTTTAATCTGCGGTCTCCCATTATTAAATCAAGTACTTTTTTAATATTTTCGTCAGTAGTTGACGTCGGAGGCCTTCCAGAGCGGGGTTCATCTTTCACACTCTCTCTACCACGCTTAAATTCTGCTATCCATTTTTTGACGGATGAATATGACAGAGCACAATTGCCTAATGTACTGACCATGTCATCATGGATGGCTTTTGATGATAGCCCCTTCTTATGGAGGTACTTAATGACGGCACGCTGCTCGATTTGCTCCATTCGCGGAAATTATGACCGATTACTTTGTTAATAAATTTATAAAATCACAACTAATTATCGCACACGTTTCGAACTTCACACAATGAACTAGTCTGAACTGAACTAAATAATGTGGGTAGATTTGATTTTTAGAATTGAATGGATCTGTGTTAGGCCGAGTACTTTTCAATCCACCTAGTATTTATGAAATATACGGACAAAACTTACCTTAAAAACCATTCTCAGTTTTTATGTATCACCTTATATGTCCATTTGATTAAGAGTTAAAAAAAATTATTAGACATACATTCGACGATATGAGAGCTACAAACTTTTGTGGCAATCTATGCGGGAGGCCTATGTTCAGCTGTGGACTTGTGATAGGTTGAAACGACGACGACGGCGATTTGATTACGGCACGAAATAAATATTTGTATTTTTTTATGGATGATAGGGCAAACGACCAAGTGGCTCAAGTGATGGTAAGTGATCAACGCCGGTCATGAACATTTACAATACCAGAGGAATAACCGATGCGTTGCCTTTGAGAAAAAAATAGGCTCTTTTCTTGATGGTCCCTAAGTCGTATCAGTCCGGTGAAACCGCGGGCAGCAGCACATTCCATAGTGCATTTGTATTTTTCTAATGAAGCAAGTGACGTGTCTGTAAAACGCACCAGCGATACAGGAATAAATCCTACTGTGAGGCATTTTTTATTAAAAAAAAACAAAAAAACATTATATATGTAAGCGTACTCTCACGTCACTTAAGAGAATCTACCACCCCATCTCATCCCGTGGGTGTCGTAAAAGTCGACAGAGTGAAAATGACAAAAAGAAGTTGGGCAGCAGCATCTTCCTGGAACATCTGAATAAATAAACTGCGGTTGCCAACCCGCCTGCCAAGCGTAGCAACTATGGCAAAATCCCTCCAAAATGAGAGCTACAAACTTCTAGGGCAATCTATGGGGGAGGCCTATGTTCAGCAGTGGACTGATGATGAAGCGTACTCTTGATACAGGAGAAATTCAATTGTAGGGTGAAGCTTTTTTAACAAGAAAATCTTCAAAACTGATGGTTTTCGGTCTAAATTTATGAAGGTGGTATTTTTACTTGTAATTAAGAGTGATAAACAAACAAACAGTCCATTCGATGGTAATGGTCACTTTGATGACCGCGTGGCTCAGCGGTCATCGTACACTTCGTTTACTGGTAGTAGGATTCCTATGCAGGAATCCGCCTAGGTAGGTACCACCGCAGGGCCAGTTATTCTGCCGTGAAGCAGTAGTGTGCAAACATTACTGTGTTTCGGTTTTAAGGGCACTGAGAGCTAGTGTAATCACTGGGCATATGAGACTTAGGAACTGACTCACTCACTATGAGAGACCTCATATTCAGTGGGTCACAGAGTGAATTTTACGAGCATAAATGACATAAAAAATATTTTTTAATTCAGCGAAAGGTAATTAATCCACAATCACTGATAAGAAGCATTTAATTAAATCAGCTCGGGCGTTAATTGGGCGCGAGTGTCACTTTCGCAACCGTCAAATGTCACAGTGACAAGTGACAGATGACAGGTTAACCCACGCGTCGTTCCGATCTTGAAATACCTGTGAGAAATGGCTTGTGACGTAACGTGTTGTATCGTACAGTTGTGATTTTGATTTCTTTTTGTACATCTTATAATTTTTATAGCAATGTTGCAAATAATGCACAATCCGGCGAGTAGTAGAAGCGTCAAAGATTTTTGTTTTTAGAAGAACATAACGAGACTAGCATAGTGCAATGTCTGCCCATAACAACATAACACCCAGAACATTCCTGTGTGTCAGCACATTTCGCTTGCCACCCAGAGACATCAGTTCTTAAGTCCAATATGTCTAGTAAATTCTCTAGCTATACTGTCTTTAGACCGTAACACAGGCACGCTTGCACACTACTGCTTCACGGCAGAATAACTGGCCCTGCGGACCACCGCAGGGCTCCTATGCAGAATATAACGTTGTAGTTACATGACCATCAATCGTGCCTAATCTTACTTAATTCAAATAATATTTCAATTAGATTCATTCGTCAAATTTAAAATTATAACATACATACACATTTCAATTTAAATTTTATATATATTAGCGCTGGGCTTCGCAATGCATACCCGCGTTTAATATAAAGTAACATTCACACTTACCCTCCTATGACTGATCGCGACAGGACAAGTTTCTTTTGTCTCCGTTCGCGTGACGTCATGGAAGAGTCGAGACCCGATGGAGGTATTTATTACCTTCGGCCATTTCAATGGGGCGACAATTCTGCACCCGGTCAGTTTAGGTACACACACGTCTCCTGTCGGACTTTATGTACGTTGTGCTGTACCTACCTTAGTTGCATTCGGTTGCAAATTCATATCGCGACGGAGTAAGACTTTCATATTAATCTTCATCCCCAAATTGGGGTTCGAGGTTTGGATCAAGGTACGAGTTACGCTTTCGAGGTTCGGATCAAAACACCGTTCATCACCGGCGTCCCTTCAACGTCACTGGCAACCCGACGGTGCCTTCAACCATCGTGTCACGCAGAACGCCAGGGCAGTACCGGACTACGTCTGCATAAATTAGGCGGGCCCCTACACCCACGACCTACCATTTTGTCATTTTCTTTTTTTTAAATTTTATTGTGTTGACAAGGGTAGTTCTTTCATTCATTTTTAATAATTTATCTACACTCCCCTAAACCACGTCTCCGCCATTTTGCTACGAGTAAAAAAAACTTATTCCACTTTGCAAATGAAATGTATCTCTGTACAAACAAACGATATTATAATATAAAAGGTTTAATCCGAGCAACGGAGTCACGTACACGACCACCTGAACCGCCCCAATTGCGGCTGACCTTCGGAACTAGATCAATGCTCCTTGTCACTATGAGCTGTACCTTAATGTGACAGTCGTGACTAGACGATCAGCTTATGTTTCTCTAAGGTGCGACGTACACTGGCGTTAGTAGAGTTGTTGTTATTTTTATATCTTAATTGATTGATTGAGACATTTTCGTTTATTGAAGAATGTGACGAGATCAGCAAATGGCTCGATGGTAAGTGCAAGTTCGGCGTATCCATACTAATATTATAATCGCGAAAGTAACTCTCTCTGTCCCCCTGTCTGTTTGTTACCTTTTCACGGTTAAACCGCTGAGTCTATTTTGACGAAATTTGGCACAGAGATAGCTTGCATCCAGGAGACGAACATAGGATACTTTAAATGTCGGAAAATCAAATAGTTCCCAAGGGACATGTAAAAAACCTTTTTCCACGCGGACGAAGTAGCGGTAATCAGCTAGTACCAAGTAATGTATCATTTAGGACGTTTCTGTGTGTCACCACACTGCGATATAAAGAACTGATGTCTCTCGGTGATACACAGAAATATTTTTTGGTGATACAGCGTTTGTTGGGCTGACGCTGTGAAAGTCAAAATCCAAAATTCAAAAAATAATGTACTGGTATGAGATGTATTTTTTTGGATAAAGAGACGGGACGAGCAAAACGGTACCTCTCACCTGGTGGTAAGTGCAACGTCTGCGTGCGTCGTCGGAACAACGACTGGCACCACACTGCGCCTGGTCACCTTTAGACTTCAGTTCTTAAGTCTCATATGCCCAGTGTTTACACTAGCCCTTCAGTACGAAAGACAGTAATGTCTACACACTGGCCCTGGGGTGGTACTACCCTAGATCAGACCACCCGATCTAGCGGGTAGCTCTAATTCCTCTTATTACTTGGTATTTTTCTTTGTTGGGGAAAGTGACTGAGCCTTGCAAAACATTCACTTGGTGGTAAGCACAACATCTGGCCATGTCGGGTCAGCCAGAATATTTCTGTGTAGCACCACACTGCGCCAGTCATCCTGAGGCATCAGTTGTTAAGTCTCACAGCCCAGTAATTACGCTAGCTCTCAGTGCTCTTCAAACCGAAACACAGTAATGTTAGCACACTTCTGCTTCACGGCAGAATAACTGGCCCTGGTGTGGTGCCTACCTAGACAGGATTCCTGCATAGGAATCCTACCACCAGATACTCGGACGACCGCGTGGCTTAGTGGTTAGAGTAACTGACTTCTACGCCGCGGATCCCGGGTTCGAATCCCAGCCGGACCAACATCAGGCATGGGTAGGTTAAGGCGAGTGAGTGGTCCTGTGTTTGCGAGTACACTTGTGGCACTATAATATCTCCTGCGCAGTTGATAGGTTCCGGCAGTATTCGGTAGTGGTCGCCGCGGTCGAAGATTGGCCAGGTAACATTATCATCCTTTAACCTCTCTGGGTATTTTAGGACTATTATAAATATACCATTGATTCTGTTTATTTAAAACTAGCCGATGCCCGACTTCGTGGATGTAGGTTTTTATATATCTCGTGCGAACTATTTGATTTTCCGGGATAAAAAGTATCCTATGTCCGTCTCCAGGAGGCAAGCTACCTCTGTGTCAAACTTCGTTAAGTTTGGTTCAAAGATCGAGACGTGAAAAGGTCACAAACAGACGCGTTTATAATATTAGTATAGATGAAAATATTGTGATTTTTTTTTAGAATAGGACCCTAGTGTCTAAGAAGTAAAACTTAAAAAACGTGATCGAAATCTATCCTGTAGGTTTTGCGTGATGCGCGCACAACGGCACATCGCTATCATTTTTTTTAAATATTTTTTTAGACTTCAACCGCGTGGATATTAGTTATTTTTAAATATCCCGTGGGAACTATTTCAATTTTCCGGGATAAAAAGTATCCTATGTCCGTTCCCGGGATGCGAGGTATCTTTGTATCGAATTTCATGAAGATCGGTTGAGCAGGTTAACCGTGAAAAGTTAACAAACAGACAGGGGGACAGAGAGAGAGAGAGAGAGAGACAGAGAGAGAGTTACTTTCGCATTTTTAATAGTATGGATTTTATTTATAGAAAGAGAGAAACATTTATTTGTTACACGCACAGAATTGACGGACAGATTAACAGCGTAGAAAAAAAAAACAGACGTCACAGGAAAAAAAATCATCCGTTCATGGTGGAATGCAAAGGACTTCCACTCAGGATATGCTAGAATGCATCCTGCCTTGACTTTCAGTGGTATCCAATAATATAACAATAAATTGAATTATATTTTTTTATAAATAGGAACGGAATAAGATATACACATATACACTATATACACATATATATACAGATACATACCTATATTAAAAATACTTATAATGTAGGTAATGTAGGTAAATGGCCGTGTGGTGGCGGCTCGATAAAAGAATACTACCACTCCATCTCATCCAATGGATCTCGTAAAAGACGAGTAAGGAATTAAACTGCACTGTGCACCCAACAGCGCATGGTGGCGATGGGATCACCACCTATCACACCAAGTGCATTATATTGTTTTGGTGAATCGTGGATTGTGGCAGTCATCTGTTTTTGCAGTGAGTGCCCAGTCTCTGACTACCCCTTATGGGATAGAGTCGTGATATTATGTATGTATGTAGGTAAATACTGCTGAATATAATTGTAAACCTATGCAGTACAAAATATCTTCCATTCATATAATAATACATCATATTATTTTATTTATATAGAAAGATTACTGTGTGTAGACAGTATAAAGGTGTAATACCGAAGGGCGGTGCACGTTTTCGGATTACGAAATCCGCGCTGGATGCGAGACTGCCGCATTCACCATTGTTCGTGCGCGAGCCGCTACATCATGTCACCCGATAGCAATCTAAATCGCGTCGTGATAAGACTGTCGAACGACCCTCCACTTAACAGCTTAAATCTTTTCTTAGTAGATCCATAAAATTTTCTAATAAAATTGTTTTTTTTTTTTAATTGTAGAAAGTGACGAAACGAGCGAAACGTCCACCTGATGGTAAGTGCAACGTCCGCCCACAACAAATGCTGTGCCACCCAGAATATTTCTTTGTGACACCACACTGCGCCCGTCACCTTGAGACATCAGTTCATAAGTCTCAAATGTCCAGTGATTACGCTAGCTCACAGTGCCCTTCAAACCGAAACACAATGCTTGCATACTACTGCTTCACGGCAGAATAACTGGCCCTGGGGTGGTACCTACGTAGACGGATTTCTGCATAGGAATCCTACCACCAGTAAAGACTCCTAAAAGTGTGACTTAAAAAAATGACATAGAATTCAATAAACTTGTCAAGGAGACATTATTAGTTAAAGCGTATTATAAAATACATCATTACATCGAAGACAGAGATGTGTGGAAATAACTCTTACTCTGTACTTGCAAACCCCCTGGCTACTAAATTTATGATGTAATTTTTACGTAACTTATAAATGACATGTAACATGGCATTGAAAAAAAGAAAGACCTAAGAGTTTCTTGCCGGTTCTTCTCTGAGAAGGTCTTATTATTTGAACCGGTGTAGATTTTGTCATTCATAAGAGCTTTATACAAGCCTAAACTGAATAATGAAATTTTGACTTTGACTTTGAGCTCAGTGACGCAAAAAAAATTGTCTTTTAATAGATTACTGGCGAATGCACGCGACTTTACTCATGCAATATTTATTTTACTTAAGCATGTCTACCGTGTGGTGTAGGCTAGGATGCAGTGTCGGGCACGAGGACAATCACAACGGAACTGGACCCGAAAACCAACAATTTGTAATTTTGCATCAAAGCACCGGCTGGGTTTTAAACCCGAACCTGCGGCGTGGTAGTTAAGTACTCTAATCACTAGGCTACGAGGTCGTAACTTCTGCCGTGAAGCAGTAGTTTCTGTACGTTCACCGATCCGTCTTAGGAATCCGATTTAGGAAACCTTTTTCCGACGTATATACTAGCCGATGCCCGACTTCGTCCGAGTGGATACAGGTTTATATATACCGAGGGAGCTTTTATTTTCCGAGATAAAATCCTACGTCTGTCTTCCGGATGCAAGCTACCATTGTGTCAAGTTTCGCTAAGATCTGCTCAGCGGTTGAACCGTGAAAAGGTAACAAACAGACAAAGGGACAGAGATTGATTGATTGATTGAGATACTTTCGCATTTTTTTATTTTTTTAAAAAAAACGAAGCCCCACACTAGGATTTTCTCCTGTATCGTGGGTGCGTTGTACAAACATACATTTCACATGCACAACACAACCAGACCCGAAAAGCTACAATTTGTGTTTTTGCACAAATGTTACCTCCGGCTGGGAATCGAACCCAGGACCGGTGGCGCAGAAGTCAGGTACGCTAACCACTACGCCATGCGGTCGATTCATAATGTTAGTATGGATGAACATTTTCTTTTTCAGTTGTTTTATGTTTCATTTCATTTTATTTGTATTGTTATTATTTATGTATTCTGTAACAAATACAAATTCTTTCTTTTTTTGATATAATATGGTATCAGCTTCGGTGACAATGGCAAAAAATATTGTACCATGGAGCTGATCTGTTGATGGAGCCGCAAGTTGGCCACAGGAACTGCTAAACTAAGCGAAATAACTCCTTTGTTTTGTCAATTAATATACGAGTAGCTATAGCAATTGTTGAAGCAAAAAAAATATTTTTGTTTATATCTTATTTAATACCACCTGAAGCCCGCGACTACGTCCGCGTGGATTTAGGTTCTTAAAAATACCGTGGGAACTCTGATTTTTCTGTAATAAAATGTATCCTATTTCCGTTTCCAGGATGCAAGCTATCGCCACATTTCGTCAAGATTGGCTCAACAGTTGGGCCGTGAAAAGGTAACAACCAGAAGGACAGAGAGAGTTACCATTGCATTTATAACATTACTAGCAGATGCCCGCGACTTCGTCCGCGTGGATAAAGGTTTTTTTTTAAAATATACTGTGGGAACAATTTGAATTGATAAAAGTTTCCTATGTCCGTCTGCAGGATGCAAGCTAGCCATGTGCCAAATTTCGTCAAGATCGGTTCAACAGTAGGAGCCGTGAAAAGGTATAACATTAGTATGGATGAGACATAGGTCGTAAGCTTATCTCCCTCGCAGGGTCCCGGGTTGGCGTACCAGCCGTAGCTAATGATGTTCTCCTAGCCGATTTCGACCACGGCGACAACTGCCGACTACTGTCGAGAGCCATCAACTGCGCAGGAGATATTATAGTGCCACAAGTGTACGCGCAAACAAAGAGGCACTCACTCGTCCCAACCTAACCGCGCCCGATGTAACGCTGATGCGATAAGATCGGAGGTAGGCTAGGATGCAGTTTCTGAAAGGAGGGCCGTGACGAGGCCCGCCGATGCCTCGGCGGCGTCGTCGTCTCCGAGAGGGATCGATCCTCTCTCGATCCCTGTCGGCAGCCTTCTGGACCATCACGGTCTCGCAGAAATTGGCTACGGCCCTCCACGCCGTGTCCCCGCTCAGCATAGCCGACACTACTGCTGGCAGGGAAAGGTTCCGTCCGATTTGGCTGACCAGGATACTCCGCTTCGACTCCCATGCTGGGCACACCGAAAGGGTGTGGGATGCGGAGTCCTGGTCCCTTCCACCGCAGTGAAAGCAGTTCGCCGTCGCCTCGCGTCCGATCTTACACAGATAATCACCGAAGCAGCCGTGCCCGGTAATTATCTGTGTCAGTCTGTAGGTGAGTCTTCCTCCTCGTCGCTGCATCCAGGCCTCGAAGACCGGCAGGACGGCACTGACGACGCGTTTGCGTGCATATTGCTCCTCGTGGAGCCGAGCACGCCACGTCGCCAATGCGCTCTGTCGTTCCTGCCGTTTGATGGACTCGAGCGCCTCATCTGGCTCGCTGCCACCGCTCTGGCGGAGGGTGCGGATCCGGTGATACACCCTCGCATCCATGTCCGCCAGTATGTCCAGCGGCGGAAAGCAAGCCAAGACGGTCGCCGCCTCAAAAGATACCGTGCGGTATCCTCGTACGATCCGTATGGCCATCCTCCGCTGGACACTGTAGATTTTTGTTCTACAGCGTCGGATGGCTAGCCTTTTTGCCCATACGGGCGCCCCGTACAAGGCTACGGATCGTACTACTCCCGCATAGAGGCGGCGAACTTCCTCCCTCGGCTCCCCGAGATTGGGCAGCAGTCTGTGCATGGCACCCGCTACCCTCTCGATACGGGGGACTAGGCGCTCGAAGTGTTCTTCGAAGCCCCAGCGACTATCCAGATGCAGGCCCAGGTATTTCATATACCGGCCCACTCTGACTTCAGACCCACCTACTCGGACGCACGAGTCGGGAGGTTCCTTGATGCGTGGCAATTTGTGGAACCATAGCGCCTCGGTCTTGTGAGGGGCTATCTCCAGTCCCAACTCGTGGATTTTGGCGACGACGACTTCCGCCCCAAGCTCGGCGAGCTCCTTGGTCCTCTCGAAGGTGTTCCCGCTGGCGACCACCAGTGTGTCATCTGCATAGCAGATTATGTTCACACCAGCGGGAAGATCGACGCGCAGGACTGCATCGTAGGCGATGTTCCACAGTAACGGGCCCAACACCGACCCCTGCGGAACACCGCACTGGATCTCCCTCCGGATTCTCCTACCGTCTTGATCCATGTACATAATGTACCTGTCGCGCAAGTAGTCCGCGATAACGCCTCGCAGGTAAGGGGGGACTTGATGATGTGCTAGTCCCCCCTTAATCGCGTCCCAGGGAATGGAATTGAAGGCGTTGACGATATCGAGACTTATCGCCAACGCCACGCCTCCCCGGGACACCGCCTGCTCTGACAGTGAGCGGACGCGTATAATCGCGTCTACGGTCGAACGCTCCCGTCTGAAGCCAAACTGGCAGTCGGCGAGATCGAGACCGACACGCGACAGATGCCGGTTGAGACGAGTGGCAACGATTCTCTCGAACAGTTTGCCAACCTCGTCCAACAGGCATATGGGACGGTACGCAGAGGGAGAATCTGCAGCCCTACCTTCCTTCTTCAAGAGGACCAATCTTGCCTCCTTCCAGGCCGTGGGGCACGTGGCTCTACGGAGGCAGCTGGTGAACAGCTGCCTCAGCCTGTCCCCCAGAGCAGCCAGACTCAACACCCATACTCGACCGGGTATTCCGTCGGGTCCGGGCGCGGTGTTTCGGGCTCTCAAGTGGCTAACAGCTCGGTCCGGCTCCTGTACGGTCACCCCCATATCCTCCTGCCACTCCCACAACGGCGGGGGGTAGACAGAGGGACTTGACCGACCCTGCGGGAAAAGCGACGTGATCACTCCTCCCACCAGATCCGGATCTAGAGTCTCCGTCACCGGAAACGGTGTTCAGAAACGGTGATCGCCTACCAGAAACGGGGCCTTCGGCGCCGCGGGCAATCGGGACAGGGGACCTGAACGCCCAGTAAAGCGACCCCGGAGAGGACGATGACTCGATGTGGTCTCGAGTCATCGTGATAGCACCGAGAGAGTGCTGGGGGCAGCGAGTACTGTCCCCGGGTCGGGCTATATATATAGCGATGCGTTAGAGGGGCCACGGTTGCGTTCCGAACGGAGATCCCGTGACCCCTCTTAAGCGCTGATGGAGGCCACCGTGGGGTTTTAGTCGGTAAGAGTCCGACATAACCCGGCTGCCTCCCCTGGCCAGTCGGGTATCCATGCAGGATTTCGGAATCTGATTGTATCGTGACAGTCCATGTGTCCTTGACACTGCAGCCAATCTTATCACATAACATAACTGCTGTGTGACGGTCGGAAGTAGGATTGTAAAATCGAGTGAGTGCCAGAATGTTGACGTTAGTACAATTACTGCACTATAATAAAGTGCAGTAATCCCACCCCCTCCCCGGGACTCTATCGCAAATGCGTATTACAGGCAAGTTTTACACGCAGACAAACAGACCCAAAAACCAATAATATACGTTGCACAGCTGTGGGCTACGGCTGGAATTCGAACCCAGGACCCGCGTCAAGTCAGGTATTCTGACCACTAGGCTTTTACTGGTGGTAGGATTCCTTTGCAGGAATGCGTCATGGTACCCCAGGCCAGTTAATCTGCCACGAAGCAGTAGTGTGCAAACATTACTGTGTTTCGGTTTGAAGGGCACTGAGAGCTAGCGTAATCACTGGGCATATGAGACTTAAGAACTGATGTCTCAGGGTGACGTGCACAGAGATGTTCTGGGTGATGCAGCATTCGTTACGGGCAGACGTTGCACTTATTGTCAGGTGACCGTTTTGGTCGCATTAAAAGTTTTTGGGGGTATTATGCCATAGTTGCCACGCTTGGCAGGCGGGTTGGTAACCGCAGTTTGTTTATTCAGATGTTCCAAGAAGATGGTACTGCCCATCACCTGGTTTTGATTTTTCCCTCTGTCGACTTTTACGACACGGGCGAGATCTCATAATCCCAAACTTTATGGCCTTGCTAACGTATTAAATGAGTTAGAATGCATTAAAAAAATGTCCATTAGCTGCCCAAGATGGCGGCGCGCGTCTTATGGATCAATCAGCGGCACCTAGCGGCCATATAGGGAACTGATCAGTTGTTTGCAGTTTGCACGCGGCCAAAGATCCGTAAAGAGGTAAGTAACCACATTCCTGCCCGCGTAAATGTCGAGCTGTTTCCTTACTGGGATTCTGAAGCATTAAAGATGTAATAATATTTTTTTTAATGAAATAAATGACACGAGCAAATCGGGTAACTGGTGGTAAATACCCCGTTCACCCATAGCAGTTGCCGGGTTAACCAGAACATTGAATTAAGTAGTTCGGTGTGCCACATAGGGTTTCTGATTTCTGCACATATTTTTTTCCCGGGACACGGGACTTCTCGACTAGGAAATCCCGGGAATTCTTGAGTGTTCGATGGATTTTCAGAACTTTCAAAAATCATTAAATTTTTAATAAAATGCTAAAAAAAACTACTCTGAATAATAATCATCAGCGTTTAATTCATCATCAACGGTCAATCAAGACATGACGGGTGGCGAAACACGTGGCACGTTGGCACGTGTTAAAAAACACTTACTTCCCATTCCGTTCCCAGGAGCAGTATAGTGGTAGCATTGCATGTTATGGTGTAATTCTGCACGAGTACAGGGCTGTCCGTACAATACCGTATTCGCCTCTTACGACACCTCGGAAGGAAAGAGGTAGCTAATATTCCACTCTGCCACGTTTGAAAAGGGGTTATTATAATATTAAGGAATACATGGATGATGATAAGCCTTGAGCGATCACCCTTTTCCCAGAGGTTGCTGCCACATCTTTGATGATGATGTTCTCCTAGCCGATTTCGTCCACGGCGACAACTGCCGACTACTGTCGAGAGACATCAACTGCGCAGGAGATATTATAGTGCCACAAGTGTACGCGCAAACACAGAGGCACTCACTCGTCCCAACCTACCCGCGCCCGATGTAACGCTGATGAGATAAGATCGGAGGTAGGCTAGGACGCAGTGTCAGAAACACGGGGACAAACACAACACAACCAGACCCGAAAAACAACAATTTATGTTTTAGCACAAATGTTGGCTCCGGCTGGGATTCGAACCCAGGACCCGCGGCTTAGAAGTCAGGTACGCTGACCACTAGGCCAAGCGGTCATCTTTAATACACTACTATCCTAAAAGAAATGGCTGCTGCGTTTCTTGCTGGTTTCTTTCCAGGACAATTTAACCTTTATGTGAAGCGATGTAGTAAAAAAAATACATTCATAGTATTATGTAAACAATTAATATTGAATTAAAATTATAATTAATTATATTCTATAGAAAATCTGACTTTCAATCTAATCTTGTGATGTGTTTTGGGCTTAGGAAGCCGCTGCTCCTATCACCTGAGACATATGATGACATTGATGATGAATGAAGCCACCATACTAAGCAGTGAATTTCCGGTAAAATTATATTGTCATTACACTAAACTTTAGAGTAAAGTAAGAAGCTATAAATGTCCCATTGGTGGGCACAGACCTCCTCTCATTTCCGAGAGGGTTTTAAAGCAATGCGGGTCGTCGGACTTCACATATCCTTGAATTATTTTTTATTTCCCAGACATGCAGGTTTCCTCACGATGTGGTAGCGTGTGGTAGCGGCTTAAGAGAATCTACCACCCCATCTCGTCCCGTGGGTGTCGTAAAAGTCGACAGAGGGAAAATTAAAAGCAGAAGATGGGCCGCAGCATCTTCCTGGAACCTCATAATAAATAAACTGCGGTTGCCAACCCGCCCGCCAAGCGTGGCAACTATGGCAAAATCCCACCAAAATGAGAGCTACAAACTTTTGTTGCACTCTATGGGGGAGGCCTATGTTCAGCAGTGGACTAATGGTAGGCTGAAATGGTGGTGGTGGTGGTTGTTTTCCTTCACCGCCTAGCACGTGGTAAATCAGAATATAAAATTTCATGTAATAATTTCAGTGGTGCCGGCACCTAAAAATCGAACCCAGGTCACTGGTGTACTATGAAATTTTAAGCCAGCGAGCTCCTGAGCTACCACGGCATTGGTTTATCGCTATATTGCTTTTTTTTTATTTGATAAAGTGACGAGACGAGCAAAACGTTCACCTAATGGTAAGTGCAACGTCCGCCCACAACAAATGCTGTGTCACCCAGAATATTTCTGTGTGACACCACACTGAGCCCGTCACCCTGAGACACAAGTTCTCAAGTCTCATATACCCAGTGATCACGCTAGCTCTCAGTGCCCTTCAGACCGAAACACAGTTAATGTTCGCACACTACTGCATCACGGCAGAATAACTGACCCTGGGCTGGCACCTACCTAGACGGATTCCTGCATAGGAATCCTACCACCGTCAAAAATGTGTAATTAGAAAGTAGACACTCAAATAATTGATTGCAAAAGATCATATACTTATCTCATTTTTTTTTATTGTATAAAGTGACGAAACCAGCAAAACGGTCACCTGATGGTAAATGCAACGTCCGCCCACAACAAATGCTGTGTCACCCAGAATAGTTCTGTGTGACACCACACTGCGCTCGTCACTGAGACACAAGTTCTCAAGTCTCATATGCCCAGTGATCACGCTAGCTCTTAGTGCCCTTCAGACCGAAACACAGTAATGTTTGCACACTACTGCTTCACGGCAGAATAACTGGCCCTGGGGTGGTGCCTACCTAGACGGTTTCCTGCATAGGAATCCTGCCACCAGTAAATTTCGCCTTCATTTAAAGGCGTCGCCGAAAATTAATAATTCATGAGACGATTATGCGCTTAAAGTACTACCGCTTACTTATCAATGAAACGGAAACTCCGTGGGTAATCGATAAATCATCAAGTGGGCGGAATTTCAACGGTATGACTGACGTGACCATTTCTTTTTACACCAGAGCGGGACGCTCTAAAATTATTATTGTTTTAAAAATAAAACATAGTTTTTATTATTTATATTGTAATACAACATTGTTATAAATACAATATAGCTATTAAATATAATGATTTCTCATATTAACGCGACTGTACTGGTGGTAGGATTTCTATTTATGTTATTTTCAAAAAAGATCATTACATACAGGATACATACGTACAGGACAGAGATGTGTGGAAATAACTCTTACTCCTGCACTTGCAAACCCCCTGGCCTACTAAACTTATGATGTCATTTTTATGTAACTTAATAATGATATGTAATATGGCATTGAAAAAAAAGAAAGACTTCAGAGTTTCTTGCCGGTTCTTCTCTGTGAAGGTCTTATTTTTTGAACCGGTGTAGATTTAGACATTCATAAGAGCTTTATACAAGCCTAAAGTGAATAAAGAAATTTTGACTTTGACTTTGACTTATGTAGGAATCCGTCTAGGTAGGAACCACCCCAGGGCCAGTTATTCTGCCGTGAAGCAGTAGTTGTGCAAATATTACTGTGTTTCGGTTTGAAGAGCACTAAGAGCTAGCGTGATCACTGGGTATATGAGACTTGAGAACTTGTGTCTCAGGGTGACGGGCGCAGTGTGGTATCACACAGAAATGTTCTGGGTGACACAGCATTTGTTATGGGCAGACGTTGCACTTACCATCAGGTGAACGTTTTGCTCGTTTTCGTCGCTATATCAAAATAAAAAAAAAAAAAACTAGTTTTTTCTTTAACAGTTCCGTTCATATTCAAAAACTAAATTGATATATTAAGCAAAATTTGCACATCCGGAAAACAAAACCAGATTAAGTACATATCGCTTTTAATTTACTATTTATAACTCAAGACGTTTTGAGCAATTTACAGCACCCATGGTCACGGGAATGATGATGATGATGATGGTCTCCTAGCCGATTTCGACCACGGCGACAACTTCCGAATATTGTCGAGAGCCATCAACTGCGCAGGAGATATTATAGTGCCACAAGTGTACGCGCAAACACAGAGGCACTCACTCGTCCCAACCTACCGCGCCCGATGTAACGCTGATGCGATAAGATCGGAGGTAGGCTAGGATGCAGTGTCAGGAAACACGGGGACAAACACAACACAACCAGACCCGAAAACCAACAATTTGTGTTTTAACACAAATGACCCGCAGGCTTAGAAGTCAGGTACTCTGACCACTAGGCCACGCGGTCGTCGGAATCCTCCAAACGGTCTCGGGTTGATCGTCATCATCATCATTTCAGCCTATCATTAGTCCACTGCTGAACTTAGGCTTCTTCCATAGTTTGCCAAAAAGCTTGTGTTGCCACGCTTGGGAGGCAGGTTAGCAACTGCAGTTTACTTATTCAGATGTTCCAGGAAGATGCTTTTGCCCAACTCCTAGTATTCAATTTCCTTTAGGACTTTTAAGACACCCACGGGATGAGATGAGGTGGTAGATTCTCTTAAGCCAACACCACACGTCTCGGGTTATAAATAGTAAATTAAACGCCATAAAATCCGTAAAAACTAGTTTTTTTTTAAAAGTTATGAAATAATTTTAATGTTGTTATTAGAAGGTTTAATGTTCAAAAATGAAAATAACAACGAAGCCTGTGTAATCTAGTTTCATTTTCCGGGTGTGCAAAATTTGTTTAAGATATTAAGTTTAGTTTTTAATATTAATTATTATGAGAACTATTAGTTTTTAATAATATGATAAAACTGCATTGTTTTGTCATACTTAACGTGATGTCAAAGCCGGACATTTTTTTAAAAGTACAAAAAGGGACAAAAACGTCCCGCTTTGACAAATCGAAAGCGTAAGGCGCTATTCAGTTCGACGCGGAGCGCCCGCGTCGAGGAGAGCTGTCCGCGCGCAAATAAAGAAACTTATTCTCCTTTATGAAGCGTTTGCTCAAGGATAAGGTGCACATAAATCTCCTACATACATACATAAGATCACGACTGTATCCCGTAAGGGGTAGTCAGAGACTGGGCACTCACTGCAAAAGTAGATGACTGCCACAATCCACGTTTCACCAAAACAATATAATGCACTTGGTGTGATAGGTGGTGAGCCCATCGCCACCATGCGCTGTTGGGTGCACAGTGCAGTTTAATTCCTATACTCGCCTTTTACGAGATCCATTGGATGAGATGGAGTGGTAGTATTCTTTTAAAGAGCCGCCACCACACGGCAAATAATAAATCTCCTATGACGACCTTTCTGCTGTTTAATAAAGCAGGCAGCAACCAAAATTTTTTTTTCCATGACTGTGACTGTACCACTCTTGATCACGATCCGCAGATAACTGAACGATGTATTCATAAGCGACGGACGCATGCGCTAATCCGCGCGCGGACGATCCGCGATGCACTGAATAAGGCCTTACATCAACAATTGATTGAATGAATTGTTGATGTTACGCTTTCGATTTGTCAAAGCGTGACATTTTACGTATTGTGGGGACAGCGGGACGCATTGCTTAAAAGCGGGACAGTCCCGCTCGAAGCGGGGCTTATGGTCGCGATAAGTATGACAAAACAATGCAGTCTTAACAATAAGGAAATTCATTGTTGTGCGGGGAACGACACTCCAGTGAGGCCAAATATTAATAGTTGCTATCGATATATCTCATTTTTAGATTCGATTTGATCGAGAAGATTCAATTGCAGTGTCTATGAGAAAAGTTGTTATTATTCAACTTTTGACTGACGTGACCAATTATTTTTTAACCCCAGAGCGGGACGCTCTGAAATTATTATTGTTTTGAAAATAAAACTTTATAATATAGTTTTTATTTTTTATATTGTTATTAAACATTGTTATAAATATAATATAGTTATGAAATATATTGATTTCTGAAATATAATGATGTCTATGAGAAAAGTTGTTATTAATACGTTTTAATAAACTTTTCTCATAGACACTCTCATTTAATCATTTAATTTTCTCATTGAATCGTTAATTACGCTAACTTTTTTGAGTGGCCTGTGAAACGGAATTATAATTTAGTAAACTGCAGGTAAGCTTAATAAGATTCAGTTTAGAAAACATGTGCGTCCGTCAGCTCGGACGCGCGAATGGAGTTTAGTATTTCAAAGCGTTTTCAAAAAAAATACAATAAGCAAAAGCGGGGTAAATAAACGCATCTCTTGTTATACTGGAAGCTTTTTTATACTGTATTCGTATTTATTTACATTGATTCGTTAAAATAAACTCGCTGTGCCCCGCGGTTTCGGCTCGCGTTAAAAAGCCAACCCCGATCGATGATATACTTCCCCATTTGAATAGGATTTTGGGGTTATAATTTTTTTGCGCGGATCCCTTATTATTTTTCTAAATTTAAAGTAGCCTAAGATACTCGCTATTATATCAGCTATCTGTCCGTGAAAGTACTGTCAAAATCGGTCCAGTCGTTTTGGAGATTAGCCGGAACAAACAGACAGACAGACAGACAAAAATTAAAAAATTGTTTTCTTCTTATGAGGACATTATATACTTACATAAGCATTGAGTAAAAAGCTGTTATTGTGTTATTGTTATTATGAGACTAGCTGAGGGCGGCAACTGAGTCTGCGTGGAGATAAGTTTATGAAATATCCTGTGGGAACTATTTGCTTTTCCGGGATGAAAGTTATCCTTTGTCCGTCTCCAGGTTGCATGCTATCTCTGTGCCAAATGTCGTCACGATCAGTTCAGCGGTGTAACCGTGTAACAAAGAAGAGGATACGTAAAGAGTTTCTTGCGCCTGTTTCTTCTCCGTCAGAGGAACCGCTTAAGGATACTGTGGTGAATTGGAAAAAATTATGTTAGACAAACGAAATTTATATTTCTTACGTTGAAGAATAAATCATTTTCATTTCATTTAATTAAAATGATGGCAGTAATTTTCTTTCACGAAATCCGTTAAATTAGTCATTTAATTAATGTATTTGTAGGAATATAAAATGTAATTAGAATAAAATATCGATAACTTCGCTTCGCACTTGACGTGCCTAGCTTCTCGATAACTAGAAAAACAATTATTGCGCACGATACACATCACAACTTTCCAATAACACAGGCCCTGCCAGTGCCTCAAGGCGCGTCGTTAAGATGGGAGGTCATTTGTCGGGAGATCGATTCATATGGTAATGTTCCGATTGGACTGAGGATTGATGGCATTAAATTACGCAAGTGCTCTCGATTTGGACCACCTAATGCTAACTGGTGGCGACGTGTTTTGAAATTAACAGTACACGCTCATTACACAACGCCGAGTGACACTCAAAGGTCAACTGCTTCGGATTTATGGTGTCCTGGTAATTGTAACAAAACGGACACCTATTTAGCTTATTTTACATTTAGTTTAATATGTCTTGAATCGTTTACATTTAATCTATTACGCGTGACAGATAGTCTATTAAGCGGCAATTCATTTTTTAATCTGTCCACATCAGTTTAAAAAACCACTTTTTGGCGGCTCTTTCTTGGGAAGGCTTTTTGACATAAGAAGTTTAAGCTGAATCGAATGTTCTTGATATTTCAGCGTTAATGAAAAAAGTCTATACTGGCGATTTTCTACTATAATCGTTTTGTAATAGTCTTTGCATAACTATCTCTTTTCTTAATCAGTCCACTGACGGATGTACGGTCCGCAGTAGCAGACGCCTCGCACAAAAAAGGCTGCTACCCGTCACAATTTATTGGTACACTAATTAATACGCCATCTGTTGGGATCCCTAAGATTATTCAGGCATTTTGTTTTCCCCCTGGATGAGATTTGGTGGCAGATTGTCTTACGCCGCCACCGCACGGAAAATTAAAAAAAAACATGCACTATACGATAACAGTTTTTAAATATATACGTCGCCGTTATAGGTTACTGGCCATGATATTTTTTTTATAAGAGTAACCCGACGTCCTGCGCTAAATCGAAGAGTAATTATTGTATTTTCTATTGAATCATGTCGTATTTATTTCGTGTTTTCATGGTTAATATTGATAGTATATCGTACAGCAAGTGCAAATTAAAGTGTGCAGTGATTCAAAAATACAATGAGAGTCCAAAAAATGTTCAGTAAACCTGAACTGAATTTTACCGTCGATGAAACTTTAAATATTTATTAATAATTTGAAGATTGAACTTTATTTATTTGCAACAATGATACTGACAAAAAGGATATAACTGTTGCCATAAAGCAATAAAAAAAAATACAAAACCTTTTTTCACAAAAAAGGCGGCGTTCTTAATACAAAATTTAAACTACCTTTTGTGTTAAACTTAGTTTAGATCTAGCTTTAGGTATGAGTTACTCATATCCATACTAATATTATAAAAGCGAAAGTAATCTCTCCGGTATAGAGATGGCTTGCATTCTGAGAGGAACATATGATACTTTTTATTCCAGAAAGTCAAAGAGTTCCCACGGCTAAATATCTTAATCCGCGCGGATCTAGACGCGTATTTCAATAATTTTTAATTAATAATTTATTAATTAATACAAAAAGAAAACGTAGTCATTTTTGAGAAGACGATCCGCTAACTCACCACTGCGGAGATTCAGTACATGGTTATACTAATACATTTTTTTTGATTTAATAAAGTGACGAAACGAGCAAAACGTTCACCTGATGGTAAGTGGAACGTCTGCCCATAACAAATGCTGTGTCATCCAGAACATTACTGTGGGACACCACACTGCGCTCTTCACCCTTCATTAAGTCTCATATGCCCAGTGATTTTGCTAGCTGTCAGTGCCCTTTTAGACCGAAACACAGTTATGTTTGTACACTACTGCTTCACGGCAGAATAACTGGCACTGGGGTAGGTACCTACCTAGAGGAATTCCTTGCACAGATAGCTTGTTAGCCCTGAGATTTTCCAAGAAAATCACCCACTGAATGAATCTTCCTTTGATGGATTCTACTATCTGTATAAAGTAGTACCTATCGCGGTGCCTATTAATTTGCTATGAAGCAGTCGTGTGGAAACATTACTGTTTTCGGTCTGAAGGGCACTATTCGCTAGTGTAATTACTGGGCATATGAGACTAAAGAACTGATGTTTTAGGTTGATGAGCGCAGGGTTGTGCCGAACAGAAATGACCTGGGTGACGCAGCATTTCGTGCAGCATCAGATGAACGATTTGATCGTTTTTTTTTTATTTGGTAAAGTGTCGAGACGAGCAAAACGTTCACCCACTGGTAAGTGCAACGTTTGCCCATAACACATGCTGTGTTACTCGGATATTTTGTGCACACACGGCCCGTTCACCTGAGACTACCCATAAGAACGACTTTTCCATGGGTAGCCGAGACTTCACTGCAAAAAGATGACTTCCACTTTCACCAAAAATATAATGCACGTGTGTGAAGTGGTGAGTTCGCACCTGCCTGTTGGGTCACGTCAGTTTAATTCCTACTCATACAATCTGATAGATGGTCGGTAGTATCTTTAACGTCGCCACCACACGGCCTGAGACACAAGTTCTTAAGTCTCATATGCCCAGTGATTACGCTAGCTCTCAGTGCGTTTCAGACCGAAACACAGTAATGTTTGCGCACTACTGCTTCACGGCAGAATAACTGGTCCTGGGGTGGTACGTACCTTGAAATGTTCTTATGACGTCACAACAGCAAAAAAAATGTTACGTAAAGGCAAGTCGACCTCAGGCTAGTTCCCCGTCCAATTGCGAGCGCGAAATCAGTTTATTGGTCGCTCTATCGGCTTCTGCCACCAATGGCATGATCAATCATCGCTTAGTTGCGATATCCTTTGACTGACAGCTACTTTATTCTTTGCGGTCCAGCGCTGTTGATTTATCTAGACCAGGGGTCGGCAACCTTTTTTGGCCGCGGGTCAAAAGCAACCGAACTGAGAGTATTAAAGAGACGTTTGGGTCAGAGATATTTTCGTATAAAACAAGCCGTTTGTAACTTCGCATTCAAGAGTTAACTCTAGTCGCGTAACAGCTGACAGCCGACATATTTTTTATTAAAAAAATGTTTGTTTCATGTTTTGAAAGCCGTGGTAGCTCAAGGGGCTAGGCGCTTACTTTAAATTTCAATGGATCGCGAGTGACCTGGGTTCGATCCCCGGTGGCGGCACCACTAAAATTGTTAATTGCAATTCTAAGTTCTGATTTACCACGTGCTCGGCGGTGAAGGAAAACACGTTGAGGAAACCTGCATGTCTGAGAAATAAAAAATATTTCGAAGACATGTGCAGTCCGCCAACCCGCATTGGAGCAGCGTGGCGGATTCTTCCTAGCTCCAAAACCCTCTCAGAAGTGAGAGGAGGCCTGTGCTCAGCAGTGGGGCATTCATAGGATGAAACTGTACTTTTTTTTCTTGTTTTATCGTCATCATCGTTTCAGCCTATCACAAGTCCACTACTGAACATAGACCTCCCCCATAGATAGCCACAAAAGCTTGAAGGTCTCATTTTGAAGGGTTTTTGCCATAGTTGCCACGCTAGAACCAGTAAGAACATAAACCAGTTCACTAAAAAAAGTGATGTTCAAAATGTGAATACCAGGAACAAGCACAAATTAATTATGCCAGTTACCCGACTTCACAGAGTCAGTAACTCTTTTATGGGGCAATGTATACGTTTTTACAACAAAATCCCAGAAAGTGCTAAAAGTCTTTCAATCAAAAAGTTTAAATTTTATATTAAACAAAAACTTCATAAAAAGGGTTATTATAATATTAAAGAATACATAGATGATGATAACCCCTGGTAATGAGGTGATCGCCGCCAAGCCATTTCTACATCTTTATAATACTGCTGTTATTGTACATTATTTTAAAAATGACTAAAAAAAAAGCCCGCTGGGTTTCTTACTGGTTCTTCCCAGGACAGAGGCATTTTTGCGAACCAGTGTAGTTTAAAAAAAGAAAAAAAATGACTTTCAATAAGTATTATGTAAATAATCTATATTGAATAAAAATTTATTCTATTCTATTCTATTCTATTCTTGGCTGGCGGGTTGGCAACCGCAGTTTATTTATTCAGATGTTCCAGGAAGACGCTGCTCCCCATCTCCTGGTTTTAAATTTACCTCTGTTTACGTTTACGACACCCACGGTATGAGATGGTGTGGTAGGTTCTCTTAAACCGCCACCAGGCGGTGTTTCATGATTATTGTTTATCAATTATTTTTATTTATTATACTTTTTTCCGGAACTAAAGTCGGTCACTTGAAATCATCTAGTCATAAGTTGCCGACCCCTCATCTAGAGCATTACCATTGTAACTTACGAATGACTATTGTGTGATTGTCTGTAGGTACCTTGAACAAGTATACGTACAGAGAACGGTGTTTTATTTATTTTATTTAAGTAATGGTGACGTGGAAAAGAAGTAAAGTTCATCATCATTATAAATTCTGACTATCACAAGTCCACTGCTGAACATAGGCTTCCCCTAAAGCGGGCGGGTTGGAAACCGCAGTTTATTTATTCAGATGTTCCAGGAAGATGCTGCTGCCTATCTACTTTTGAATTTTCTCTCTGTCGACCTTTACGGCAACCACGAGATGAGAAGGGGTGGTAGATTCTCTTAGGACGCCACCACACGGCAAAGTAAAATAACAGCATACAACTGCCTCACTGTTGAGCACTGCCTCCTCTCGTTTCTAAAAGGGTGTTGGAGTCAGGAACACCGTCACGCTTCTCCATGGGGGTTAATGGCCTTCAAATGTCCTGGAAATATTTTTATTGCTCAGACATGCAGATTTCCTTATAATGTTTTTTGAGCGAGTTTTGGAACTGGGAAGAGTCTGCCACGTTGCTCCAATGCGGGATGGCGGATTCGAAATAGTTTTATTTAATGTTTTCTTTTATTTACGCGAATACTACACATTTAAATAAAACGAATTTTTACGGATTTTATCGCGTTTCGTCGTTTCAGCCTATTACAAGTCCACTGCTGAACATAGGCCTCCCCCATAGACAGCCACAAAAGTTTGTAGCTCTCATATTGGAGGGATTTTGCCATAGTTGCCACGCTTGGCAGGCGGGTTGGCAACCACAGTTTATTTATTCAGATGATTCCAGGAAGCTGCTGCTGCCCATCTCCTGGTTTTAATTTCCCTCTGTCGACTTTTATGACACCCACGGGATGGGAAGGGGTGGTAGATTCTCTTAGGCTTTAATTTTAACTATTTATAACCCGACGTTTCGAGCGCTTTACAGCACTCATGCTCACGGGAGGATGGTCCGTCGGGTTATAAATAGTTAAAATTAAACGCGATAAAATCCGTAAAAATTAGTTTTATTTAAATGGTTTTATTCTTCAGACATTCAGGTTTCCTCATGATATTCCTTCACCGCTGAGCACATGGAAAATCGGCACTAAAAATTGCAGAACAATTTTGGAGGTGCCGGCACCGGGCTCGAACTCAGGTCACTCGTATATTATGAAATTTAAGTGCCAAACCCTTGAGCTACCACCTAAAATTTATAGTACTTGAAATAAATAAAATAATGATTTCTTATACGAGTATTTACGCTAGATTACGGATTTCATCGCGTTTAATTTTTAGACCATGGTCACAGTCTGCAGACTTCTTAGCACCGATGCTCTAGAAAGTCTGCAGTCTGTGACCATGTTCTGGATCATACCAACAATTACATCTGATTTGATAAACCGCAAATCCTTGCTAAAGAACACCGACTCCTACCAAGGATGATTCGCGAGGCTATTGAAATTAAAAAACATCCTAATTCAAATAGAGAAGATGGTTGGGTATTACCACAGGCTTAGATCGTATTATTAACAATTTTAAATCAAAAACCAAGCATACCACTGCAAGACTTCAAGACACAGCTAGCTCTTTCTGCGTAGATCGGACCAAAAATAATAATTAAAAGCTGAAGGCTACTCCGGCCTTACTATGACATCCAGACATCTGTCACCTCAGTCCCCTCGTGACCTTGGGTGCTGTAAAGCGCTCCAAACGTTTAAACAGTCAAAATTAAACGCGCTAAAGTCCGTAAACTTAGTTCTATTATTAAACTAGATGATGCCCGCGACTTCGTCCACGTGGACATAGGTTTTTTTAATATCCCGTGGGAACTATTTCATTTCAAAAAGATAAAAAGTATCCTACGTCCGTCTCCAGGTTCCAATCTATCTCTGTCCCAAATTTCGTCAATATCGGTGCATTAGTTGAACCGTGAAAAGGTAACAAACAGACAGAGGGACGGAGCGAGTTACTTTCGCATTTATATTTGTATAAATAAAATAGTTTATAATCTCCTTGTCGTCTATGGCGTCAGTAAAAATGATTATTACAAGATCATGACTAATATAACCTGCTAATGCTCATGAGTTGGTAACCTTGCCTTCACTGCCACCATTGGCTTAGTCCGGACCCGGACTGGCGTCTGAGGTCGATCGTGACCAATCGCATTATAGCTTAATGAATATAAATCAGGTTATTTGAAGCCCAATAGCCTAATAGTATGGGTTACCATTTGCAAATCTTTAAGTAGGTTCCAATCGGTTAAAAATCGATATGACAGAGAGAAAGGAATATTTTATTTTTTACATAAACCACAGCATCAGCCGTGGTAGCTCAGGGGCCTGGTGCTCGCCTTTAATTTCATAGTAAGTGAGTAACCTGGGTTCGATCCCCGGTGCCAGCACCTCTAATATTGTTGTACAATTTTAAGTGCTGATTTACCACGTGCTTAGCGGTGAAGGAAAACATCGTGAGGAAACCTGCATGTCCGAGGAATAGAAATATTTCGAGGACATGTGAAGTCCGCCAACCCGCATTGGAGCAGCGTGGCGGATTCTTCCTAGCTCCAAAACCCTCTCAGAAATGAGAGGAGGCCTGTGCTCAGTAGTGGGACATTTATAGGCTGAAACTTTACTTTACTTTTACAGCATTTTGTAGGGTATTGCCATCGTTGCCATATTTAACAGGCGGGTTGGCAACCGCAGTTTATTTACTCAGATGTTCCGGGAAGATGCAGCTGCCCATCTTCTGATTTTAATTTTCCCTCTGTCGACTTTAACGACACCGACGGGATGAGATTGGGTGGTACATTCTTTAAAGCCGCCACCACCCTCCAAAAGCTACAAACTTGAGGAGGCCTATCTTCAGCAGTGGACTAGTGATAGGCTGAAATGTTGATGATGATGATGATCAAACCACAGCGCACAACGCTCCATTCATAATCATAATCAATTCGAATCGATTTGATTATGATTATGAATGGAGCTATTGTAAGCACAGCCTTTATTCGTGCAGAATAGAACTATGACTGGTGGTAGGATTCCTATGCAGGAATCCGTCTAGTTAGCTACCACCCCAGGGCCAGTTATTCTGCCGTGAAGCAGTAGTGTGCAAACATTACTGTGTTTCGGTTTGAAGGGCACTGTGAGCTAGCGTAATCACTGGGCATATGAGACTTAAGAACTGATGTCTCAGGGTGATGGGCACAGTGTGGTGTGACACAGAAATTTCCTGGGTGACACAGCATTTGTTATGGGCAGACGTTGCACTTACTGTCAGGTGAACGTTTTGCTCGTTTCATCACTTTATAGAATAAAAAAAATCCGTCAAGGTAGGTACCACCACAGTTCCAATCGTCGTGAAGCAGTAGTTTCCTTACATATATATTATAAAATTGTCAGTTAGGTATTTTTTTATGGAACTGAGTGACGAGACGAGCAAAACGTTTCTCAGTGGAACCACTGAGAAACGATTCCTGCACAGGAATATCACCAGTTAAAGACCAGCAAGTACCTCTTTACGACGCGGCGCTAAACATCCATGCGTACAAAAATCACTTCAAAAAGCGTCCTCGATGGATTGAAACATAAATAAAGGCAAAGATCACAAATTACACACAAAGATCACAAATTTAATTTAGTATCCACGATATAAAGTCGCTTTATAAATTCTTTTTTTTTTTCTTTTTTTTAAAAAACGAAGCCCCACAGTAGGATTTCCTCCTGTATCGTGGGTGCGTTTTACAAACATACATTTCACATGCACAACACAACCAGACCCGAAAAGCAACAATTTGTGTTTTTGCACAAATGTTGCCTCCGGCTGGGACTCGAACCCAGAACCGGTGGCGCAGTAGTCAGGTACACTAACCACTACGCCACGCGGTCGACAAATCAAAAAAAATCAACTATCGTTCCACGACTATTTTTTAAATTTGTCGCCAACTTAAAGCTACAAAATTTGAATTTAATAATTGTGCGCTCTTTTTTGAGGACGATTTTGAGTCGCTGACTGTATAGTTTTTGTATATCAATGCTGACAAACGATTTTATATTCCATACGTTGAAAAATGGAGTAATATCCGTTTCATTTAATTTAATTGATCTCTGTGGTCTGTATTTAGCAGTGGAACAAATCATCATCATCATCATTTCAGCCTATCGCTTTTTTTTATGGAAGCGGGGGCAAACGAGCAAGCGGCTCACCTGATGGTAAGTGATCACCGCCGCCCATGAACATCTACAATACCAGAGGAATAGCAGATGCTTTGCGGGCCTTTGAGAAAGGAATAGGCTCTTTTCTTGAAGGTCCCTAAGTCGTATCGATCCGGAAAAACCGCTGGCGGCAGCAGATTCCATAAAATGCTTGTGCGTGGCAGAAAATTGATTCTATTCTATTCCACTGCTGAACACAGGCCTCCCTCATAGATTGCTACAAAAGTTTGTAGCTCTCTAGTGTATGCCACGCTTGTCAGGCGGGTTGTGTGTATGTTCCAAGAAGATGTTGCTGCCCATCTCCTGGTTTTAATTTTGCCTGTGTCGACTTTTACGACACCCACGGGTCCGTCTAGGTAAGTATCACCCCAGGGCCAGTTATTCTGCCGTGAAGCAGTGGTGTGCAAGCATTACCGTGTTTCGATTTGAAGGGCACTGTGAGCGAGCGTAATCACTGGGCATTTCAGACTTAAGAACTGATGTCTCAGGGTGACGGGCGCAGTGTGGTGTCACACAGAAATATTCTCGGTGTCACAGCATTTGTAGTGGGCTGACGTTGCACTTACCATCAGGTGAACGTTTTGCTCGTTTCGTACACTTTACATAATAAAAAAAATGAGAGCCGTGTGGTGGCGGCTCGTTAAAAGAATACTACCACTCCATCTCATCCAATGGATCTCGTAAAAGGCGAGTAAGGAATTAAACTGCACTGTGCACCCAACTGCGCATGGTGGCGATGGGCTCACCACCTATCACACCAAGTGCCATTATATTGTTTTGGTGAAACGTGGATTGTGGCAGTCATCTGTTTTTGCAGTGAGTGCCCAGTCTCTGACCACCCCTTATGGGATACAGTCGTGATCTTATGTATGTATGTAAAAAATGAGATAGGGTTCCATCACACGTAGACGAATACAGTCCCTTAACTTTTATACGACTGAAGCTGAACTTTTATTACGAAAGCAGAATTACATTTATAAGCTGTTCCACTTAACCGTCAATGTATAATGCTAAGCAAATTAATTGCTGCCAATTACATGTGACCTGCCATGCTAGGGCTTATTTCAAACGGATATATTAATATGTCACGTTGTCCGTGCTTGTGTCAGGTTGTAATTTAATGGAAAACGAACACAAGGTTCATCGGTGGTGTCGTAACTGTATATTACATAATTATATATAATTATTGCACCAACAAAGTGAATACCATCAGCCTACACCAAAAAACCAATCAAAAAACAATTACACTATAAACAAGTTTAGTGTTAACTCGCGATAAGGTGCTGTGTGTGTGTTGGGATAGGAGGGACGTTGTTCATTATGAGCTCTTACTTCCGGGCAGAGTTTGACTGGGAGTTGTTTATGCATCCGCCATATAGCCCTGACCTTGCGCCTTCAGATTTCCACCTGTTTCGGTCTCTTCAAAATTCTTTAGGTAATGTCAGGTTAACATCAAGAGAGGACTGCCCAAATCACTTGTCCCGTTTTTTTGCCGTTTTTTTAGGTCCCAAAATTTCTACAGCAACGGGATCATGTCACTACCTTCAAGATGGCAAAAAGTCATCGAAGAAAATGGCACATAAACTGTAATTAAATGTAAATAAACTTTGAAAACAAAAAGCTCTTGAGTTTTCATATAAATTGCGAAGAAACTTTTTTCCCAACTTATTAAAAAGTCTGCTCATAAAAAACCTTTTGCTGTTTTGTCACTCCTTTTCTGTGTCGCACCAAACTACGCCCGACACCCAGAGACATCACTGTGTAATATGCTTAATACACTTTCTAACCTTTCAAACCGAAAAAGTAATGTTTGCACACTACTGCTTCACGGCACAATAACTGGCATTGCTTTGATACCCTCCTAGACGGATCCATGCATAGGAATCCTAACAACAGTGAAATTTGTATGTCAGATAGTTTGTAGTTAGTCATACTAAAGGTTCCTATGTTTAGGTTGGCCAAAACTATAAAGTCTTTTCTTAGTTGATCTATATTCTTTTGTAATAAAATTTCTAAAATGTGACTCAAAAAACTGGCATAGATTTCAACAACCGTGTCAAGAAGACATTATTAGAAAAGCATATTATAAAATAGATCATTACATAGAGGACAAATGTGTGAGGAAATATCTCTTACTCTGCACTTGCAAACCCCCTGGCTACCAAACATGTGATATTGTAAATAAATAATGTATTTTATAAATGACATTACGTAAGATAACATTGAAAAAAAAAAGAAAGACTTGCCGGGTCTTCTCAGAGGAGGTTTCATTTTTTGAAACGGTGTAGATTATGAAATTCATAAGAGCTTTTTACGAGCCTAAACTGAATAAATTAATTTTGACTTTGACTTTAGAGTAGTTGAGAGTATTTTTGTGTACACATACTTACATACAATCACGCCTTTTTCCCATATAATGAGGGAAAAGCCCGCATTCTTATCTGTAAACGCACCCACGATGCAAGAGAAACCCTCGAGTGGGAGGAAATATTTATAAATTCCTGTATGGGAATTTTATTGCTTTGAGATGGTTTGAGTAATCCATGAATGAGGCTATGTTTTTATTAAATGATGATGAAGAAGTCCTCCTGGCCGAATTCGACCACAGCGACAACATCCGAACATTGTCGGGAGATGTCAACTGCGCTGGAGATATTATAGTGACACAAATGTACGCGTAAACACAGAGGCACTAACTCTACTCAACTTACCTGCGCCCTATGTAACGCGATATGTTAAGATCACAGGTAGGCTAGGATGCTGTGTCAGAAACACGGGGATAATCACAACGCAACCAGACCCGGAAACAAAGAATTTGTGTTTTATCACAAATGTTTTTCTGGGATTCGAACCCCGAAGCGTTGAAGTCAGGTACTCTGACCACTGGGGCACGAGGTCGCAATGTTTTTTTTGTTGCATAAAGTGATGAAACGAGCAAAACTTTGATCTGATGGTAAGTGCAACGTCTGCCCACAGCAAATGCTGTGGCATCCAGAACATTTCTGTATGACACCACACTGTGCCCGTCACCCTGAGACATCAGTTCTTAAATCTTATATGCCTAGTGATTACACTAGCTCTCAATGCCCTCCAAACCGAAACACGGTTTGCTAAAACCTACCTAGACGGATTCCTGCACAGGCCAGCTTTGCCTCTTACATGTTTGAATATTGATTATTAGAGTGGGCCGAAATTATTGTATTTGGAGCCGCCCAAGGCACCAGGAATGCAGTGTGGGACGACCACTCTCTAAGTGGCCTATTTTACACCACGGCGAGAACTCGGTAGTTTTCGTAATGGATTTTTTAATTTTTAATGTAGTCTGGTGGTAAGATTCTTATGCAGAAATCCGTCAAGGTAGGTACCACCGCAATTTTATGAAATTTAATGACAAGCCGAGTTGAATCGTTCACCGGGTGGTAAGTGCAACGTCTGCCCATAACGAACGCAGTGTCACTAATATTTCTATGTGGCACATTACGCCCGCCACTCTAAGTTATCAGTTCTTAAGTCTCATATGCCCTGTGATTACGCTAGCTGACAGTGCCCTTCAAACCGAAACACAGTAATGTTTGCACACCACTGCTTCACGGCAGAATAACTGGCTCTGGGGTGGTACCTACCTAGATTTCTAGATTCCTGCATAGGAATCCTAGCACCAGTTCTCTTTTATTTGTTAGCAAATCCCTTATTGACTTAATATTACGATGTTTATTGAAACTGGTCGCGGCGTTCGGGAAGCGAACATAATGGATCCATTAATATACAATGCATGTAGTAAATTAAATAAGCCTTTTAAGTTGCCGAAGTATACATTATTGATAAGAAAAAATAATCCTACAAGACGTACATACAAATGACATCGTCATGACTCAATGACCAGCGTAACGTGGGTTTCGGGTTTAGATCCTAATGGAAATAAATATTTGTGAAACAAATAAAAAAATTGTAAAAAACTCTGAGATCAGGCGCTCGTTTTAAATTTTTCATAGTATGGGGTAGGCACTTAGCCCACTTTTCGCCACCGCGGGAAACGAGACGAGTCGGGTGACGAACCAAGTCGCCGCCATTTTGGTAAGAGCTAAAAATTCTTACTGCTCCATGCGTTTCCTCGAGCTTTATAGTGAGAGCATTGCATATTATGGTGTTATTCTGCACGAATGAAGGCTGTCCGTACAATACCTTAGCCTCTCGCCTCTTACGACACCTCGGTAGGAAGGAGGTAGGGGCTATTCTACTCTGCCGGACACCTATCGGCTATGAAAAGTCCTGATTTACGATGTACTAGGTGCAGGAAAACGTAGGGCAACCAGCATGTCATAGAGCCGTGGTAGCTCAGGGGCTGGCCGCTCGCCTTAAGTTTCATAGTATGCGAGTGACCTGAGTTTGATTCCCGGTACCGGCACCTCTTAAAAGCGCTGAATTACTACGTGCAGCGGTAAAGGAAAACATCGTGAGGAAACAATGTAATTTGTTTTTTATTTGATAAAAGTGACGAGACGAGCAAAACGTTCACCTGATGGTAAGTGCAACGTTTTCCCATAAGCAATGCTGTGTCACCCAGAACATCTGTGTGACACCACACTGCGCCTGTCACCCTGAGACATCAGTTCTAAAGTCGCATATGCCCAGTGATTACGCTAGCTCTCAGTGCCCTTAAACCGAAACACAGTAATGTTTGCACACTACTGCTTCACGGCAGAATAACTGGCCCTGGGGTGGTACCTATCTAGACGGATTCCCGCGTAGGAATCCTACCACCAGTTGCAGTGCATGTCTGAGACATTAAAATATATTACGACGTCATGTGAAGTCCACGAACCCGCTATAGAGTACCACAAAAGTTTGTTGCTCTAGGGGTTTTTCCAAAGTTGCCACTCGGCAGGCGGGTTGGCAACCGCTATTTTTCTGATGTTCCAGGATGATGTCCTATCGCATACCCGCATTCACGGGGGGAAGGATGGGTTATGTCGGACTTGCACCGACTAAAACCCCATGGTGTTCCGCCATCGCCGCATGTCGGCAGGGCCACGGGAACGCTCGCGCACACATCCGCGACCCCACCGGCAGCCGGCCGCCTATCATCGGCGGTCCCTCCTCGGGACAGGACAACTCCTCTCCTCTCTCATAGTAAGGGCGCGCCGGAACACGCGACGCGCCTTCCAACACGGTCTCCCTTTGGTGTGCGCAACGGACCCCCCCGAGTCCGCCACGCGGAGGCCACGGAGCCAGGACACTTGCACTCGAAAGCACCAGTCTTCCCGGTCCCGACGTCGGATCTGGTCTGTGGCTCCGCCGCCAACCACGTTACGGCCGCGGAGGATCACGTCTGATACCTACTTTTTTTATTGGATAAAGTGATGAAACGAGCAAAACGTTCACCTGATAGTAAGTGCAACGTCTGCCCATAACAAATGCTGTGTCACCCAGAAAATTTCTGTGTGACACCACACTGTGCCCATCACCCTGAGACATAAGTTCTTAAATCACATATGCACAGTAATTTCATTTTACCTTTCTAGTTTCCGTTCAATTAGCTCTTTTCTTCTATTAAATCTTACTCATGTCAGTGCCTGTAAATCAGTTCCCTTTAAGACTTATTCCCTTGATATTGTGCGTCGTTAGCACATAAATGGACTTATGTTTTCTTAACATAGCTCGATCGTGTTCGGTCGTGGGCAGTAAACAGCTCTAAGCCCGCACTAACACTAAATCATTAGTAGTGACTTATGTAGAGACACGCGGCGTGGACCATTTTAGATATACGCCGGTAACGAACGTGTATATAATGCGCGTGCTCTGTATATTGTAATTTATTGCATACAAGCATTGCCCGTGATTCTGTTCGCGTGGATTTTACAATTAATCCATTGTCTTTTTATTGTATAAAGTGACGAATCGAGTAAAACGTTTCCTGATGGTAAGTGCAACGTCCGCCCACAACAAATGCCGTGTCACCCGGAATATTTCTGTGTGACACCGCACTGCGCACGTCACCCTGAGACATCAGTTCTTAAGTCTCAAATGCCCAGTGATTACGCTAGCACACAGTGCCCTTCAAACCGAAACACAGTAATGCTTGCACACTACTGCTTCACAGCAGAATAACTGGCCCCTGGGCCGGTACCTTCCTAGACGGATTCCTTCATAAGAATCCTACCACCATAATGAACATGATAAAAAACTATAATAAAATAGTCTCGTACAAGAAAACTAAATTTTTTTTAAACATATTTTTTATATAAACATTTGTTAAGTGCAACGTCATCTCTTAACAAATGCTGTGTAACCCAGAAATTTTCTAAGAAATCAGTTCTTAAGTCTTAGTGTTATTCTTTCAAACTACTGCTTCATGGCAGAATGACTGGCTCTGCGTCGGTACCTACCACGAGGGTTACTCGCATAGGATTCCGACCAACCGTATTTTTTATAAAGATTTCTTAGATTTACGCGAACACTACACCTTTAAATGAAACTAATTTTACTGAATTTTTCGCGTTTTATTTTTACTAATTATAACCTAAAGAGAAGTCTGCAGTCTGTGACCATGTTCTGAATCATCCCAACCATTACATCAGATTTGATAAACCACAAATCCTCGCAAAAGAACACCGGTTCCTACCTAGGATGATTCGCGAGGCTATTGAAATTAAAAAACATTCTAATTTTAATACAAAAGATGGTTGGGTATAACCACCAGCTTGGGATCCTATATTTAATAAAATTAAAATCAAACCCAAACATACCACTCCAAGACTTCAAGACACAGTTAGCTCTTTCTGCGTAGATCGGACCAAAATAATGATTAAAAGCTGAAGGTACTGCAGGTTAACTATGACATCAGGACATCTGTCACCTCAGTCCGCCCATTTAGTATTCGCGTAAATATAAGTAATATCTATAATTTAACATTTTTCCTGTTCCTTTCAGCCAGACAGACAGAAAATAAACTAGTTTCTGTAATTAAATTGATGTATGTATAATGATGAATGATTCATATATATAAATTCTGCCCAATTATCGTTGCAACTTTTTTCTAAGATACATACATACACACGCTTTTTTCCATATTAGGGGTAGTCAGATGCCACACACGTAGCCCACATTTCGGCCCCGCAGGAAACGCGTCTCGTTTTCGTTCCACGACTGGCGAAGCACGTCACCGTATGTAATCACTAACCAACCTTCGATCCCGGCGCTCATTATTTAATGTAGGGACATTGATGTCATGGGTCCTGCATTTGAATCTCGAGTGAAGTCACTACTTTTTTATGGAAGTTAGTGAGGAGACGAGCACACCGTTCACCTGATGGTAAGTGCAACGTCTGCCCATAACAAATGCTGTGTCACCCAGACCAGTGTGATACCACAATGCGCCCGCCACCCTGAGACATCAGTTCTTAGGTCTCATATGCCCAGTGATTACGCTAGCTCGCAATGCCCTTCAAACCGAAACACAGAAATGCTTGCACACTACTGCTTCACGGCAGAATTACTGACCCAGGTGTGGTACCTACCTAGACGGATTCCTGCATAGGAATCCTACCATCAGTAGAACCTCGTGACTCGTACCGAGTACGAGGTCAATTAACTTGGTCCAGTTTAGGTATATATGCTTAGGGTGGGAAAAGATATTGTATAAGATTTGTTGGACTGATGAAGTTAGAGTAGTAGGCGTAGAAGAGATTACATTAATACAAGTTTATTTATATTATAATGGATTTATTTTAATATTTTTTTTGCGTATTTTTTTTTCCACTGTGATGTCGTTCTTTGTATAATAAAAATGTATTTTAACTAAACCACAAAGTTTCTACTAATTAGTTTATTTTTGAGTTAACACCTGCCACAATGTTTCACTACGCCCTGGGTTGACTGGCAGAGAATGCCAGCTGGCATTAAGCCCGCCCACTGTATCCTTTTAAGGCGCATATGAGACTTAAGAACTGATGTCTCAGGGTGATGGCCGCAGTGTGGTGTCACACAGAAATATTCTGGGCGACACAACATCTGTTATGAGCAGACGTTGCACTTACCATCAGTTGAACGTTTTGTACGTCTCGTCACTTTATCCAATTATAAAATAAAACAGAAAATCCATTATATACGTACGCCAACCTGCGCAGAGTTCCGTTGTTATTAGAGATGCCGAGTTATGTACTCGGCAATTATAAATTAACCTTTTTTTTATTGGATAAAGTGATGAAACGAGCAAAACGTTCACCTTTTGGTAAGTGCAACGTCTGCCCATAACCGCGGATTTCAACGTTGAAAATAAACGCGATCAGTTCAAATTAAACGAAGTTTAAGCTTTTAACATAGTTCAACTCTAGTTTGCATTTCATCAACGCTGTTATAAACGCGATTCAAATTCTGAATGCCTAATTTTCGACGTTTAGCTCCATTAAATGCGTTTAGAGAGCTGTCATTGTCAATCGAACAACTATGTAAACCCAAATTGTTGTATAGAAAGAAAGAAAGAAACTAGTTTATTCGCAGACTTGTTTAACTACAGCACGATAACAAAGGTCTAAAAAAGGTATACATTGAAAGAAAAAAAAGGAACTATTACTTATCTGTATGTGTTTATTGTTTGCATACATATGTGACCTATATAAAAAACAGGCTGTTTGATGTCGCAAAATGAGAAATACGTCGAGTTTTTGTTTTAAAGTTTTGTTTAAAGTTTTTGATTGTGACGATATTTCATGTAAACTTCGTTTTCCTAAACGCGATCAAAATGGAGCCGGTGAAATCGGTTAGACCAAAACCGTGATCAAATGATACATATGAACCACGTAAAAAGTGGTTTTATTAAACTTGGTTTCCAATTCATTCGGTGAAATCGGGTCTTAGGGCGAATTTCACCGTTTAAAACTAAACGCGTTCAGTTCAAGAAAAGCGAAGTTTAAGCGTTTAACTGAGTTCAATGCTTCAGTTTGCATTTCATTTACATCAAATGAACGCAGTCAATGCTAAACGCGGTTCAAATTCTGAACGCCCAATTTTCGACGTTCAGCTCTTTGAACGCGTTTAGAGAGCTGTCATTGTCAATTGCACAACTATGTAAACACAAAATTTATTTTTAATTCGTATTATTTATTGTTTGCATACCTATGTAACCTATGTATACGAGTATAAACAGACTGTTTGATGTCGCAAAATACGAAATAAATCGGTTTAGATTGTAACGATATTTCAAGTAAACTTCGTTTTAATAAACGCGACCAAAATGGACCTGGTGAAATCGGTTACACTAAAACCGAGATCAAGTGATGCATTTGAACTCAGATAAGTAAAACGTGGTTTTATTAAACTTGGTTTCCAAAGCAATCGGTGAAATCGAGTCTTAGTGTACAATGAGTAACTGTGAAGTAATTTTATTTATTAATTCCAATTAAAACCGATCGAGCACACTTTCGTCGTCCCTTAACTAGAATGTCCCGACATTTTCTTAGCTGCTAACATTTTTTTCACGTGTCCGTTTTAATTAGAGGCTGGCCAGCGTCGCAACGCACGGAGATTGTGATCGATAGGCTTCATTAGACACTTTGTACGGAAACTTGAATTAGCGCTTGCCGGAGCCGAGATATTGATCTACAATCTGTGGCATTTCATAATTGATACGTAGGAATAACTTTATTTTTTATTTGATAAAAGTTACGGAACGAGAAAAACGTTCACCTGATGGTAAGTGCGACGTCCATAACAAATGCTGTATCACCCAGAACAGTATGACACCACAATGCGCCCGTCACCCTGAGACATCAGTTCTTAAGGCACATATGCCCAGTGATAACGCTAGCTCTCAGTGCCCTTCAAACCGAAACACAGTAATGTTTGCACACTACCCTTTAACGCCAGTAACTGGTCTTCTTCACGGTTGCTTGCTTTTTTTTTTGCTTTTTTTTTCATTGCTTCACGGCAGAATAACTGAACGTTCACCTGATGGTAAGTGCAACGTCCGCCCACAACAAATGTTGTGTCACACAGAATATTTGTGTGACACCACACTGCGCCCGTCACCCTGAGACATCAGCTCTTAAGTCTCATATGCCCAGTGATTACGCTAGCTCTCAGTGCCCTTCAAACCGAAACACAGTAATGTTTGCACACTACCCTTTAACGCCAGTAACTGGTCTGCGGTGATACCTACCTTTTTTTTAATTGTATACAGTGACGAAACGAGCAGAACGTTCACTTGATGGTAAGTGCAACGTCCTCCCACAACAAATGTTGTGTCACCCAGAATATTTCTGTGTGACTCCACATTGCGCCCGTCACCCCAAGACATCAGTTCTTAAGTCTCATATGCCCAGTGATTACGCTAGCTCTCAGTGCCCTTCAAACCGAAACACAGTAATGTTTGCACACTACACTTTAACGCCAGTAACTGGTCTGCGGTGATACCTACCCTTTTTTTTTTATTTGTATAAGGTGACGAAATGAGCAAAACGTTTTCATTACAAATGCTGTGTAAAATTGTAATTTTAGAGGTAATCAAACTCTGAACACACGCGTACAATGAAATTTCTAGCGATTGCCCAGACCCTGAGCCACCATGGACGGCCGTACTCTGACTCTTATTTAAATATATCTGGTGGTAGGATTCCTATGTAGGAATCCGGTAGGTAGGAACCGCCTCAGGGCCAGTTATTCTGCCGTGAAGCAGTGGTGTGCAAACATTACCGTGTTACGGTTTGAAGGGCGCTGAGAACTAGTGTAGAGCAGTGTGCAATGCTAAGCATTAGTATCTAGACACTGATTTAGATAATTTTGTCATTTAAAGACTTTCGTTGGTTTTTACTTGAATTGAATTCCTGTACGTCATTGAAATTATTTGTTATACAGATTATTAAATGCGCCCTTGTCTCTGGCAGTTATGAAGGTAAATAGTATCTATAGCTTTTGAATTTGCCTCCTCTACTAATTCCTTTGCTGTCGTCTAGATAAATGTCGGAATAAACGTCTCCAATATGCCAAGTAATTAGGCTGGTGATTGGTGTTAGCGTTCAAGCACGGTAGAGTCAGCAAATACTTCTTAATGCAACACTGCGTAGATACACATCACATCACATTACATTTTTCCTTACACTTTTTTGCTTATTAGTTTGAGAAATTATTTACTTGTGGAGACATATTTACTATTACTAGAGGGGAGAGGGGGAGGTACCGTTTTTACATTGTAAAAATTAAAGGTAAGAAAGTTAATATGCTAAGATCCGCATGCAAAATGTAAAAAGGTATGTATTATCAAGTTTTGAAGAGCACTAGGCAATACACACCACTGAAGTATAGAACACGTGATATTGACTCTACGACAGTCAGCCGCTGAGTTGCCGCCTAGTGGTAGTGTTGTAGTGGTGGAGGGTATTTTGTGGCGGCTCCCGGTGGCGGTATTGGTTTGCTTGTGCACGCTGTTGAGGGAGGGCGGGCGGTGATTTTCAAATCTAGGTAATACACACCACTTTATATTTTGCATGCGGATCTTAGCAAATTAACTTTCTTTCCTTTTTTATAATGGATTTCCGCAAAGTAACGCCTGATTCTTTGCGGATTAACTATATTGTGAAAATTGTATGGTAAAGAAGATAACGGAAAGCAATTTCAATCTGGCAACAGACCATAAAACCGGTCTGCATAAGCCCGTATTATGGCAGCATCGTTAAACAGATATCCAATTAGCCACATACGAGATCGAAATCATTATACGTCAAAATATTAAAAACAAAAAAACAAACGTTCGCGTGTATCAGTTACGAAGTCGGTGCGCTTTTGATACCTCGTCTAACGCGATCGAAAGTTGAACGATAAATATCGGGCGATAAAATCGGGCCTGTAATCGAGATGGCATTCAGATCGATGATCGCTACGTCTAATTTATAGTACAAGGCGTCGCTGCCAAATTACAATCGCTGAGATGTAGGTCATGTCGATCGACGGCGGAATATTTGAGGTTATATTTTTATTGACTTTCGCTGGAGGGAATATGCAGGCGATATAAAAATAAAGACATATTTTACTTAATTAATGTTATTGTAAAAACGTATTAATTTTGGTGTAATAATAAACCTAAATACCGAAATATAAACGAAGGGCATACGAAATAGCGTTCACATTTTACATTTTTCAAACTGGCAATGACATGCTGAAATGTAATGAAATGACTACATAAAACCTTTTAAAAAACTGGCATTTATTTAAGCCACTAAAACGTATATAATAAGTACAGGTTTTTATTAAAGTAATACAATGCCAAACTCTAAGTAAATGGTTACTTAAGTAAACATACCTACGTGTCTATATGATTTCGCGCTGATTATATAGAAAATAAATACCACTAGTTCAAGTAATTTCTTACCACCTACTACGGTTTCTAATGACTTTAATAACATTTGGAGCGACAAACTTTTTGACAAAAAATAAGTACCTGGTGGTAGGATTCCTATGCAGGGACCCGTCTAGGTAGGTACCACCCCAGGGCCAGTTATTCTGCCGTGAAGCAGTAGTGTTTTCAAACATTAGTGTGTTTCGGTTTGAAGGGCACTGAGAGCCAGCATAATCACTGGGCATATAAGACTTAAGACTGTCTCATGGTGACGGGCGCAGTGTGGTGTCACACAGATGTTCTGGGTGACACAGCATTTGTTATGGGCAAACGTTGCACTTACCATCAGGTGAACGTTTTGCTCGTCTCGTCACTTTTTAGAATAAAAAAAAGTCAACCTAAAATCTTAAATTATTTTCAGTCATAAAGATTGTTAGTACGTTTATTTGCATTACGGTCTACTAATTTGAAATCATGTAGGTATGTCTACATAAGTAAATATAAACTTATCATTTGACATTGCCTTACCTTTTTTTATTGTATAAAGTGACGAAACGAGCAAAACGTTCACCTGATGTTAAGTGCAACGTCCGCCCACAACAATTGCTGTGTCACCCTGAATATTTCTGTGTGACACCACACTGCACCCGTCACCCTGAGACATCAGTTCTTAAGTCTCAAATGCCCAGTGATTACGCTAGCTCACAGTGCCCTTCAAACCGAACCACAGTAATGCTTGCACACTACTGCTTCACGGCAGAATAACTGGCCCTGGGGTGGTACCTACCTAGACGGATTCCTGCATAGGAATCCTACCACCAGTAAAGTACCTTATTAAATAGGTTTTTAATAAGCTACTAACTTAATAAGGTACCTACTAAGGTTTTTAGTAAGGTAACGGTAAAGTTATTATATACATTTTGTTAGATGGCTTAAATAACATATTGTTTTTAAAAAGGTATTTATTTCTTTATGTTGTGTTTTTAGTTGGTACGTCTTAACAATGTTATATACAATGTTATACATATCTGGCAACGCATCATTATTAGTGGTGGTAGGATTCCTCTAGGAATCCGTCTAGGGAGGTACCACCCCAGTGTGCCATTTATTCTTCCGTGAAGCAGTAGTGTGCAAACACAATAAATTACTGTGTTTCGCGATGGGCACTGTGAGTTATTGTAATCACTGGGCATATGAAACTTTAGAACTGATGTCTCTGGGCGATGGGCGCAGTGTGGTGTCACACAGAAATGTTCTGGGTGACGCAACATTTGCTATGGGCAAACGTTGCACTCACCATCAGTGGAACGTTTTGCTCGTTTCATCACTTTTTCCAATAAAAAAGCCTCATCACCCTGAGACACACAAAACACAGTAATGGTTGCACGCTACTGCTTCACGGCAGAATAACTGGCACTGGAGAAATCCTACCTAACTCGATCGGTCGAGGGTTCTGGAGGCTTCTTTATTATTTTTCAGTTTGATGACCTATTTGACGATTTTTTCTCATCCCACAGTTACGTGGATGGTGCCTTCCTCATAGTTTTTATCTTAATTTCAGTATACCATTGTACAGCGGTTCATATAAATTGTCGGCTCGGTTGGCGCAGTGGTTAAGCGCTTTACTTCTGCGCCGCGAGTCGCGGGTTCGATTCTCGCACGGGACAAATATTTGTATGACCTACAGATAGATGTTCCGGGTCTGGGTGTTTGTGCATGTGGAATTTATGTATGTAAAACGCACCCACGAAACAGGAGAAATCCTACTGTAGGGAATCGTTTTTATAAATCAAATCACCTTAATCTTTCATAATCACCAAAATTTCATCGATACATTGCCAGTACTCTCCAAGTGAAATGACTGTGAAATGCGGACAGACCGACAGGACGAAATTGTAAGGGTTCCGTTTTTACTACGGAACGTTAATAAGTAGTGGCTATGCTATGGCTTCTGCGCCGCAGGTTGCGGGTTCGATTCCCGCACGGGACATATATATGTGTGGCCTACAGATAGTTGTTCCGGGTCTGGGTGGTTTGTGCACATGGAATTTATATCTGTAAAACGTACCCACGACACAGGAGAAGTCCAACTGTGGGGCATCGTTTTGTTATTTAAAAAAAAAGGATACAGGAGTCACATCCGAATAGTAAACACACATATACTCAAACGCGAAATTTTATTAAATTTCCGTTAAATTTAAATCCCATTGGAATTGTGCATTTTCCGGGATAAAAAGTATTTTATATGTTATTTCCAGATCTAGGAAATATCTATTCACTGCTCGCTTTGAATTTCATAGTACGCGAGTAACCTGGGCTCGATCCCCGGTGCCAGCGCCTCTAAAATTGTTCTACAATTTTAAGTGCTGATTCACCACGTGCTTAGCGGTGACCTGCATCTCCGAGGAATAAAAATATTTCGAGGACATGTGAAGTCCGCCAACCCGTATTGGAGCAGCGTGGCGGATTCTTCCCAGCTCCAAAACACTCTCAGAAATGAGAGGAGGCCTGTGCTCAGCAGTGGGACATTTATAGGCTGTTACTTTACTTTTTTTTACTGTAATAAAAATGGTTGGAACCAATTATATTAAATAAAGAAAACTTATTCATTCCATTCCTAAAGTCGTCAAAAGTTTAGTCGTTTTAGTGTGAAGAGGGATTATGTGTAGCTTAAAAAAAATGACGTTCAATGAGTATTATATAAATGATTTATGTTTAATAAAAAAATATTCTATTCTAACCTATAGAATTATGCTAAATGTTAAATATATATCTCACTGGAACCGTGCACTTTTCCGGGATAAAAAGTATCACGTGTGTTGTTTTAAGACCTAGGACACCTTCATACTGAATTTCATAACAATCTGTTTAGTCCTTCAAGCATGAGGTAATGATATGAATTACGCTTCAGATGTATCCCACAGGAACTGTACATTTTTCCGGGTTAAAAAGTAGCCCGTGTCACTCTGTGGTCTATAAACTATCTCTATGCAAGAAATCATGTCGATCCGTTAATCCATTGCTGCGTGAAAGATACAATTCAACATACACTATTACTGTTGGTAGGATTCCTATGCATGAATCCGTCTAGGTAGGTACCACCCCAGGGCCAGTTATTCTGCCGTGAAGCAGTAGTGTGCAAGCATTACTGTGTTTCGGTTTGAAATGCACTGTGAGCTAGCGTAATCACTGGGCATTTGAGACTTAAGAACTGATGTCGCAGGGTGACGGGCGCAGTGTGTTGTCACACAGAAATATTCTGGGCGACACAGCATTTGTTGTGGGCGGACGTTGCATTTACCATCAGGTCAACGTTTTGCTCGTTTCGTCACATTCTACAATAAAAAAAATACACACTTTCCCATTTATGATATTAGTAGGAATAACAATAAATTAATATACCGAGTAATATGAATATTACATCCATACTAATATTATAAATGCGAAAGTAACTCCCTCTGTCCCTCTGTCTGTTTGTTACCTTTTCACGGCCGAACCGCTGAACCGATCTCGACGAAATTTGGCACAGATACAGCTTGCATCCTGGAGACGGACACAGGATACTTTTCACCCCGAAATATCAAACAGTTCCCACGGGATATTTAAAAACCTACATCCAAGCGGACGAAGTCGCGGGCATCAGCTGGTATTTTATATTTTGTTAAATACATATATATATATTTTACATTATTCCTGTTGCTTATTTCAACCTAACGTTTGAAAAACGACTTTGTATACAGTAGTATCCTAATGTAATTCTGTAATGTAATGTGTAGTTTACAGGGGATTGGTGGTCTATTTACTAAAACTACACACGTTTTTTTTTAGAACCACGAGAGCGAAGCCGCGTGAAAAATAGTAGATATTATTAATTTCACCAACTGGCACAAACTAATACAAACCACGAAGAAGATAAAAAAAATAACAAAAAAAAATACATTTCATTCGAAATTTAAAAGTGAAGCAACTAAAGTATCGTTTTAAACACCACTACACGAATTAATGTCAGATTACAAATTAAAAAAAAGTCACATTATGTAAGTGTAACATGTAATATAACTAAGCCAATAAAATTAACATCCGCCTGCACTGTGTTCGGTAGATCGAGGATTATGCAAATGTGTGTCGGTGCTTTAATTGCAGTGTTTAATTAAATATCGGTTTAGTGTAATCTCATGAACGCCTAATTACTCGGAGCGCGTGACCTCGCGTATGATACGTAATGGCCGATTGAGACATCGATGATGGCATGAATGTTGAAATAATTTATAACGTGGTTATTTTAAGTCTAATAATGTTAAGTACATTTTAAAAGCGTTTTGCAATTTTCATTTTACCGATATATGCCGATCAGTTGAAATCGGAGCAGAACATTTTTGACAACAACATTGTAACTAAGTGTTTACCGATTTGAAGTCGCTTTCAAATTTAGATATAAAATAATAATAGCCTTAACGAATTATCCCTGTATTTCTTTTTTGAACCCTAAATTGATAATGTTAAAAACGTCTGTATTCAGATATTCTACTCGTATAAAAATTTGGGCATTTTTTAAACTTTCACGAGCTCTAGTTATAAGAAATAAGTTAGAATGATTTTCTTTGCAGGTGTCGATAATAACACTAAGGACGGTTTTACCGTTGAAAATAAACGCGCTCAGTTCAAGCTAAACGAAGTTTAAGCGTTTAACTGAGCTTAATGCTACAGTTTGCATTTCATCAACATCGAATGAACGCAGTCAAAGCTAAACACGATTTAAATTCAAAACGCCCAATTTTCGATGTTTAACTCTGTGAACGCGTTTTTTTTTTATGTTAGAGGAGGCAAACGAGCAAGCGGCTCACCTGATGGTAAGTGATCACCGCCGCCCATGAACATCTACAATACCAGAGGAATAGCAGATGCGTTGCCGGCCTTTGAGGAAGGAATAGGCTCTTTTCTTGAAGGTCCCTAAGTCGTATCGGTCCGGAAAAACCGCTGGCGGCAGCAGATTCCATAACGTGCTTGTGCGGGGCAGAAAATTGCGCGAAAAATGCACTGTGCTGGAATGCCAACCATCAAGGTGGTGACGATGGAATTTCGCGCTGTGCCGCAACGTGAACATCAGCGGCTGGAATTAATCCGAACAATTCTTCGGAACACTCCCCATGGTAGATCTTATAAAAAATGCAAAGGGATGCAACATCTCTTCGCAAAGCCAGTGGATCAAGCCGATCAGATAGAACTTGGTCGTCGACGATTCGAGCCGCTCTCCGTTGAATGCGATCAAATGGAAGTAGCTGACACTGGGGCGCCCCCGCCCAGAGATGAGAACAGTACTCCATGTGCGGCCGAACCTGCGCCTTATAAAGTTGCAAGCGTTGGGCCGGCATGAAGTACTGCCGCGCTCTACTGAGGACGCCAAGCTTTTTAGAAGCCAATTTGGCCTTCCCTTCCAGGTGACCGCGAAACTGAACGTCACTCGATATGTCGACGCCAAGAATACCGATACTGGCTGAGGCAACGAGGGGAGTGCTCTCAAAATTAGGTGATACGACGAAGGGTTTCTTTTTAGCGGTAAACGCGCAAACCTGTGTCTTCTTGGGGTTGAACTGGACTAGATTTAGTCGGCCCCAATTCAAAATTTTGTCTCACAAAAACTCGACTTCAGACACAAGTTTGTTCCGGTACTCGGCAACGTGTTCCCGAGAAATATTAGCACGGCCGGTGTATACGGCATCACTTGTGCTGTCATCTGCATAGCAATGAATGTTACTAATTTGCAACATATCATTGATATGCAGAAGAAACAGGGTTGTTGATAGCACACAGCCTTGTGGTACACCAGCATTCACAGACTTAGAGTCCGAGCATGCACCGTCAACTAAGACCTTGATGCTCCGGTCTGTGAGAAAACTGGTGACCCAATTACAAAATTTCTCGGGAAGCCCGTAAGAAGGCAGCTTCGAAAGAAGCGTTTTGTGCCAGACCCGATCAAAGGCCTTCGCTATGTCCAAGCTAACTGCCAGGGCCTCCCCCTTACTCTCGACTGCCTCCGTACATCGATGAGTGAGGTACACTAGAAGATCACCAGCCGAGCGACCCCGACGGAAACCGTACTGGCGGTCGCTAATCAGCTGGTGCTCCTCTAAGTACCTCAAGAGCTGGCAGTTCTTAATGGAATTTTGGAGAGCTAGGAGGTGATGGCAATCGACCTGTAGTTGGACGGATCTGAGCGGTCGCCTTTTTTAGGGATCGGGTGCACCAAAGCTGTCTTCCATGACTTCGGGACGACGCCTAGAGAGTAGGAGTACCGGAAAAGACGCGTTAAAACCGGTGCCAACTCTGGAGCACACATCCTCAGCACAATAGGCGGGATGCCATCAGGCCCACTCGACTTGTTGATATCTAGGGAGAGTAGTGCTCTGCGCACTGAGCTTTGCCAGAACCTGATGTCTGGCATAGAGCACTCACACCGCGGGATGGTCGGCGGTGAGCTCCCCCTGTCGTCAAGAGTCGAGTTGGGCGCAAAAAGAGAGCCCAGAAGATCGGCTTTCTCCTTTGCGTCATGGGCCAGTGAATCGTCCTCCCTGTGCAGAGACGGTAGTGATGGCTGACAGAAATTCCCTTGGACAGCTTTGGCGAGAGACCAGAACGCACGGGTTCCCGAAGGAAGGCGACCTAGTCTCTCGCCAATTCTGCCAATGTGCTCCGACTTTGCCGTAGCAATTACTCTTTTGAAGGACCTGGAAGCAGAGTTGTACTTCTTTTTAAAGTCGCTGGTTTTTAAATCCCGAGATGCCGATGCATAAGCCCAGGCCCGGTAACACTGCTGCTTTTGGCGAGATGCCAATCTGCAGGTGCCACCAAACCAAGGTTGGGACCTACCGCCGACGGGCACCACTGAGGATGGAACGAAGAGTTCCATTCCCTGAAGCACCACATCGGCGACAGACCCGGCAACGACGTCGGGATCATCCAGCGAGAAGCAACCCCGCCCCCATGGGTAGGATGCAAAGAAAGACCGCATCCCATCCCAATCCGCCGACCTGTAGTGCCATACACGGCGCGAACCTGCAGATCGCGATCGCATTGGGCACATGATAGGCACTGTACTCCGGATCAGACAGTGGTCCGAAGATCCCAGAGAGGCATCGACGGAGACCACATAGCCGTCCGGATGAGAGGTCAGCAGAAGATCCAGCAGGGAAGGTGTATGATCCTCCACATCTGGTACCCGCGTCGGCGTTGTGTCAGATCATATGCCAGGGCAAAGTCACAGACAGATCTCCCCGCATGATCGGTGGTTCGCGATCCAAGCCATTCGGCGTGGTGGGCGTTGAAGTCGCCGAGTATCACGATCTCTGCGGGTGGAATCTGCTGTAGCACAGAATCTGCAGCCATTTGGATGTGGTCGATGAGTCGATCAGTTTCGGTATTACCGCTGTGGGACCTATAGAGGCACCCATAGACACGAGAGTGGTCGTCGCTGTCTATGCGTAGCCAAAGGGTGGACCTTCAAGGCTGCCGAGGCGTTGAGAACATATATCCTCTCTGACGTACACACAAACCCCGGCCCGGGGCACAAAGGAATGTTCCAGCTTGTACCCCGGGTAGGAAAGATAAGGTATCCGCCGGAGGCCGACTTTGCCGTCTCCAGATGGTAGTGGACGGCATCAAGATTGGAATGTAGTCCCCTAATATTGCAGAAATCCACGGCAAGCGTGGTAGGGGGTGCCGTAGTTTCTTTGCTACGTTTGCCTCGAACAGTTCGGGAATAGAGCGGAACTTTGCCCCCCCCAGAATACGAGGGGCAGCCTGAGCACCCACGCTCAGGTAGCGACTGTTAGCCCGAGCGCGGGTGCTCAGAGGGGGATTCTCCAGCACCGGTGGTGCTGGTACCCCCCTGGGGTAGATTTTATTTTAATGGGCTGTCATTGTCAATTGCAAAACTAACTTTACTGGTGGTAGGATTCCTATGCAGGAATCCGTCTAGGTAGGTACTACCCCAGGGCCAGTTATTCTGCTGTGAAGCAGTAGTGTGCAAGCATTACTGTGTTTCGGTTTGAAGGGCACTGTGAGCTAGCGTAATCACTGGGCATTTGAGACTTAAGAACTGATGTCTCAGGGTGACGGGCGCAGTGTGGTGTCACACAGAAATATTCTGGCTGACACAGCATTTGTTGTGGGCGGACGTTGCACTTACCATCAGGTGAACGTTTTGTTCGTTTCGTAACTTTATACAATAAAAAAAAAATGTAAACCCAAACTTGTTTTTCTTTCGTATTGTTTGCGTAGTTATGTAACCTATGTATAAAAAAACACGCTGATCTGACCATTCCATACACAGTTGGTCCCTTCTTGGTAATGTACGGTTCTGAGTATTCAAATTTTAAGACCATAGCGCCAAGTTTATAGCTTGTAACTTTTTCAATAATATATATATATATATATATATATATATGTATATATAAGATCACGACTGTATCCCATAAGGGGTAGTCAGAGACTGGGCACTCACTGCAAAAACAGATGACTGCCACAATCCCCGTTTCACCAAAACAATATAATGCACTTGGTGTGACAGGTGGTGAGCCCATCGCCACCATGCGCTGTTGGGTGCACAGTGCAGTTTAATTCCTTATTCGCCTTTTACGAGATCCATTGGATGAGATGGAGTGGTAGTATTCTTTTAACAATAATAATAATAATGTTTTATTTTCTCACCACAAAATAGTACAACTTACGTGATTAAGAAATATTACACAACACATCTCTTGAAATACTGTGGGAGACTGGTGCCTAAACTAAGCTTTAGGCCTGTATTTGAGGACACCAGGTCTTCACACCTTGGGTAATAGATAGGTTTTGTACGTAATTATTCGTCTGTTTATAAGTGCGGTAAACTCTCAAAAAAGTAATCGAAAGAAGTATTTAATATGTTAGTATGATTAGTATTGGAATATGCATGCGTGCGTGAGTGTGTGTGTGTGTGTGTTTGAGTGCATGTGTGTGTGTGTGTGTTTGTGTTTGAGTGTGTGTGAGTGTGTTGGTGTGTGAATACAATACTTATTTTATCTACAGCTAAACTAGGATTAACAATAGATTTTCGCTTTTTGGAGCAAGTGAATTATTTTGCTTTGACATACTGTCTTTGTAAGGTGATATTTATCTAGATTTTTATTTACTTTATTATAAAGAAATCCACCCAGATAGCAAAAGAAACGTCTATAGAATACGGTCGAGAGCTGGTTGTAATAGGGGTTGACAGGGTTGTATCGCCGTTTAGTAGTAGTAATAAAGAAAGAAAGAAAGAAAGAGATATTTATTTGAAGCAATCACAAAAAAAAAATACAGGTCACAATTTTCCAATTAATGAACATACAAAACAACATTAATAATTTAAAAAAAAAAGGAACAACAATTTGGCAAATGCCATAAAACTTAAATTTAAGGAAAATAAAAAATAAAAAAATAATAATAATACTCGTAAAACCAAAAAAAGTGGTAAAATTATATATCCATCTGTACATGGTGAAATGCTTCAAAAAGGAATGCCACTCAGGATATGCTAGGATGTATTAACCCAACACAACCTCGCCCTGATTTTCAGTGGCATCCTATATAATTATTTATATACTTACATAATATTTTCATACATATATATATATAAATATACACATATATACATATGATCATAAACACACATACATGCACAAATATAAACGTGCTATCTAATGGACAAAATACTTTTTCAAATCTAATTAATTTTTCCGATTTAATATTTCCGGATAATAGCACGTTATAATACGTTACAGCACGATATAAGAAAACACAAGACCCCGGAGAAAATAATACCAGTGGTATAAATTACGTTTTATATTTCATGCGTTTAGACTTGAGGTAGCACTCAGAAAACGCCGTTTTAGTTCGACAGTATAAAATCGACACTGTACTGCTCGTGGGAACGCAATTGGGAGTAAGAATTTTTTGGTTCGTACCAAAATGGCGGCGTCGTGGTTCGACGCCCGTCACATCTCGTTTCCCGCGGGGTGTAAAGTGGGCTACGTTTGTGGCCTCTGCTTACCCCTTATACGGGAAAAAGGCGTGATTGTATGTATGTATAGTTCGATAGCATTAAACATAAGACAGAGAGTCGCTTTATGTAGTGGGTGGACGACTACACAGTGTTGTGAAATCTGATTATGCGATAAGTGTCAGGTCTTCGGTGCGTTGAGGCTTATAGAGACAGCGGTGAAGCCGTAAGAGTCAGCCTGAGACGGGTCGATCTTTAGTGGCTGAAAGACGAGGAAGCACGCGTGCCGACAGTAGTGTGGTGCTATGACTGCAACGGCTGTCGATGACGTTGCTGTGGTTGGGAAAAGCTGCATTGTTCAAATTACGGTCATATTGGCAGATGCTGTATCAAGGGAAAAGGGTTGTTACCCGATAGAAGGAGTCATCTCATCCGGAGAGGACGTTTCCTCCAACCAGTAATCTTTATTTCTTGTATATGTATATAGGGAGTAGTAATACTATGAAAACAGAATGAAAAATATAGGTAATAGAATCAGGCGTTACTTTGCGGAAATCCATTATAATAAAGGAAAGAAAGTTAGTATGCTAAGATCCGCATGCAATCGTAAACGTAATTTTGCATGCGGATCTTAGCAAATTCATTTGCACGCAGAATGTAGCAAATTAACTTTACTTCCTTTATGTTAATAAGATGACAATGAAAAAGAAAAACTTAATGCCTATAATTCCATGTCTACTAAGGTAAGCAGGAATCCGTCTAAGTAGGTACCACCCCAGTTATTCTGCCGTGAAGCAGTACTGTGCAAAAATTACTGTGTTTCGGTCTGAGAGCACTGAGACTAAAGAACTTGTGTCTCTGGGTGACAGGCGCAGTGTGGTGCTACACAGAAATGTTCTGAGTAACACAGCATCTGTTATGAGCAGACGTTGAACTTACCATCACCATCAGGTGAACGTTTTGCTCGTCTCGTCACTATCAAATAAAAAAAAAGATAACGTATCTATAATCTGCGGGGCTAATACGTATCCAATGTGAAGATCGCTTATAAAAGTGTTGAACGAATATCTCTGAAATAATTGTTTTCTTACTGCTTATGGGTAACGAACATGACGATTCTTTTTCATGAATATATATGAAAAAAAAAGACCTCATGTCTTTTTTTTCATAACCAGTATGCGGACAGTTATTAGATAGATAAACGTTCAACACTTTTCTGAGTGATCTTCACTTTGGATACGCAATAGCCCCGCTGATCCCATCGGCAGTCGTTAGGGCGATCGGGTGGGGCTGACGGCTTTAGTGTCAGTGTATGCGACTCACACAAAAACGCATCGTAAAACGTGTTCGTGTAAAGAAATCACTCTAATCATCTGTCCATATACAAATTGTTTAAGTTTTTCTGGGATTGTGGATCGTAAGCGGATGTCGCGCGCCTTGCTTTGGCGCCGCGGGGGTGTACTAGGGCTGGCAACGATGGGAAAGTTTGTTCTTATTTTTTTTTAAAGAAAATACAATTTTATCAATGTAACGTGGTTTATGTAAGTAGTTTTACGGTACTAGATAATAAGCGTATCTGCCTATTAGATCTATGAAAGTAAAGTAACAGCCTAAAAATGGGAAGACGCCTGAGCACATGACTCCTCCCGTTTCTGATAGGGTTTTGGCACCGGGAAGAGTCCGTCACTCTGCTACAATGCTTCTGTATGATTGGTGCGTTTTAAATACATAAAATTCACAAACACAACACAACCAGAACCAAGAACCAACGATTAGTATTAAGTCTCACAGGGATTCGAAATCAAGAACCGCGGCGTGGAAGGTATTCCAATCACTAGAGCACGCGGTTGTCAAACCTGAGCAATTACTTAAAATCTTGTTTAAATTCTTTGTTGGAGATGACAACTTCAATTTTTACCAAAAGATGTCGCTGTCGCTATGTCGGGTTGGCCATCACCACAAGAACTCGAGAGTACCAGTTTGTTGTATTTTAAGACACTACCTACCCTACAAAAGTAACAGAAACACAAATGAATAAAGAAACCATTGCACAAATTAACGAAAATGTTTGGTGCAACCCTAATAGTAACATTTTTCACGCCATCTTTGTAGGCATCGCGTACCTGTATGAAAGGATAGAGTAATGAAGTTGCAGAGTGAAGTAATGTTTTTTTTTATTTATATATGAACAATTTAAAGAAAAATATCTTTCTGACTCATTCCTCTCTCATCTTCCGACAATCAACTAATGTCCTCTACCCAAATGTAAAAGTAAGTAAGGACTATTATTATTCCTTTGGCAGAGTAATGGCGCGGTTCGCGATTGTGCACTACCTGACTTTTGTCATTTTTCTAGAACTCTTCGAGCAAATCGTTCACCTGACGGTAAGTGCAACGTCTGCCCATAACAGATGCTTATACTCAGAATATTTCTGTGTAGCACCACACTGCGCCCGTCACCTATAGACATAAGTTTTTAAGTCTCATATGCCCAGTGATTACGCTAGCCCTCAGTGCCCTTCAGACCGAAACGCAGTAATGTTTGCACACTACAGCTTCACGGCAGAATAACGGGCCCTGGGGTGGTACCTAACTAGACGGATTCCCGCATAGAAATCCTACCACCAGTTAACTCTATCGCAGCGCCACCTACGGGGTTCAATTCTGAATCTAAATCATTCAGGGAACCACACAAACACACACAAAAAAAATCAACATCGGTCCAGACGTTTAGGAGGAGTTCAGTGACATACCCACACACAAAAGAATTATATATATATAAAGAAGATATACAGACTTTAGAATATCCTCCTTTCGGTTAAAAATGTACAGTCGCAAAGTCGTGGACACAGCACGTTTAGTATGCTCTGTGTAACAATTACACTGTGTATCCCAGGGATGGTGTGATACAAAAAGCAAGATTGATGATTATCTTTTATTTATCTAAAGCTTATCAGCGATACAAGCAACTTTCAACACTATGGCTTTAACAATAAGCAAGTCAATAACAGCAGAATACGTTTGGAAATAAAACCGGCCACTCCGGTCCTCATTAGACGAGTATTCTATAATGCTTGCGTACGTTTGTCTGTCTGTCAGTGTGAATTAAAACTAAGCCGTTGATTTGGGCGGAAGTTATTTCAGTCATTAGCATGTCATGTGACACTTGTAAAAGAAAATAACATAAGTTACTGTACAAAAATGTCCTATGTCGCACAGAGATCAATTTCACGTGCACCACATAGCAGACACGTATGGCCCATTGCCACTTCAGCTTGCTAATCCGTAGGGCCATGTCGGTAACTTTAGTTCTGCTTCGGATATCATCGTTACGGATTTCATCACGCGGAGAAACTCCGAGCATAGCCCCTTCCATAGCTCGCGGATCGACTCTTAGCTTCCAAATGCGGCCTGCAGTGAAGAACCACGTCTCTATTCCGTATGTCATCACTGGCAACACGCACTGGTTGTAAACTTTGGTTTTTGAGACATTGAGCTATAGTGGACGAGAAAAAGTGACGCAGTTTTCCGAACGCTGTCCAGCCGAGTTGGATCCGTCGATTGACCTCTTGGTCGAGGTTGGACCAACGTAGTCGGACAATCTGTCCTAGGTATGCATATTCGTACACAACTTGATCTTAGTGTTTCCAACATCAAACGGTACAGATATGACATAATTATTAACAAATTTTATGTTTTATATGAGACAGCAGTGGTACCTACATATATGGATTCAGCAAAAGAATCCTACCATAAGTTAAACTAATAGTAAGATTCCTAGATTCCTTATACTATACTCTGTGCACAGCATTTGTTATGGGCAGATTTTGCACTTACCGTCAGGTGAACGAATTCACGTTTGGTCACTTACCCAGTAAAAAACTTTACTTTCGTACATTACTCGTATTATAGTACTAGGAATAAAGTTAATCTATACTTTATTATAGGAACGGTTTGGTGGGTAATGTGACCAAACGAGAAATCGTTCACCTGACGGTAAGTTCATAATCTGCCCATAACAAATGCTGTGCACAGCGTATAGTATAAGGAATCTAGGAATCTTACTATTAGTTTAACTGATGGTAGGATTCTTATGCTGAATCCATATATATAGGTAACACTGCTGAGCCAAGAAATAGTGTACAAATTACTGTGTTTCGGTCTGTAGGGCACTGTCAGCTAGTGTATTTGGCATATGAGATTTAAGAACTGTCTCAGGGCGTCGTGCGCAGTGTGCTGCCATACATTGTTCTTGAGGACACAGCAGGTGGGCGATTCGCTCCTCTAAAAAAGAAACGCGTGATATTAGCAATAGTTTTCAGCAAACACAATTTAGCCGTGGTAGCTCAGGGGCTAGGCGCTCGCTTTAAATTTCATAGTACGCGCCTGGGTTCGATTCCCTGTGCCGGCACCACTAAAATTGTTAATTGCAATTTTAAGTGCTGAATTACCACGTGCTCGGCGGTGAAGGAAAACATTGTGAGGAAACCTGCATGTATGAGGAATAAAAAAATAATATTTCGAAGAAATGTGCAGTCCGCCCACCCGCATTGGAGCAGCGTGGCGGATTCTTCCTAGCTCCAAAACCCTTTTAGAAATGAGAGGAGGACTGTGCTCAGCAGTGGGACGTTTATAGGCTGAAACTTTACTTTACTAACATAATTTTGAATTAATAAACTGGTTTTGATATAAATATCTATTGACGGAATTCTGTGCTTATTTAGGGAATAGAAATTCTCGCCTTGTCCGTAGAAGGACAACTGAACCGTGTGCAAAATCAATCAATATTTCAAGTCGACATGTTTACAACGGACCGTGATCGACACTCACATAGGCTTCCAGACTTCTATTTTAGTCTAGTAGCGGCCAAATACAAACGCTAATTAAAAGATAATGTCTAGATATGTCAGACGCGAGCGCGACCGGATTTCTGCTCGTTCGAACGGTTTTGCGACGCGCGAATTGAAGCAGGCATTTTGTGATAGACAACGTGTCAACCTTCCTTGCCGATTATAATAGCCAAAGGACTAAATGGCATAGCCTGCAACCTTCAGCCTTGTAAGTTTGAATCCGCGATTTGGTTATGATCCTGAAACATTTTTACTGGTGGTAGGATTCCTATGCAGGAATCCGTCTAGGTGCCACCCCAGGGCCAGTTAGTCTGCCGTGAAGCAGTAGTGTGCAAACATTACTGTGTTTCGGTTTTAAGGGCACTGTTAGCTAGCGTAATCACTGGACATATAAGATTCAAGAACTTATGTCTCAGGGTGTGGTGTCACACAGAAAATTTCTGGGTGACACAGCATTTGTTATAGGCAGACGTTGCTTACTTACCATCAGGTGAACGTTTTGCTCGTTTCATCACTTTATCCAACAAAAAAAAACATGTAACACAAGCGCTTATGCTGAACTGTCATTTAAAGTCGTCGTCGTTTCAGCCTAAGACTAGTCCAGTGCTGAACATAGGCCTCCCCCATTGATTGCTACAAAAGTTTGTAGCTCTCGTTTCGGGAGGATTTTGCTATAGTTGCCACGCTTACAAGGCGGGTTGGCAACCGCAGTTTATTTATTTGGATGTTGCGGCCCATCTCCTTGTATTCATTTTCCCTCTGTCGACTTTTACGACACCGACGGGATGAGATCGTGTGGTAGATTCTCTTAAGGCACACGCCGCAAATTTATTTCACTTTTTTAGTAATTGGACGATCCTTTAGACAGTCGGGTCCTGACCGTTTCGACTCAGATCCGGTAGGGTTTGGTAATTATAGAAAGTTAAAGTAAAAAACTTTAAAGTGAAAGTAAAGGTGGCCTTTCCTTAAAACGACTTCGATCTGATCGTTATACATTCGCCTACGTCGACCCTTTCTGCCCATTGACACTCGCCTCATAAATATATTTCGTCAATCTTCTTTTATCCATCATCTCTACGTGGCCTTAAAATACCTAAGCATCCCTTTCTCTATCATTGTCACTACATCTTCTACCACACCAGGACGTTCCCCTTTCACGCAGTTCCTCCCTTTCTCCATCAAAGTCAGAAAATATAAACAAAACCAAAAAAATATATACAGAAGGATTGAGAATTGTGTTTGTGCGATACAAGGAAAAATCTAGTGGTTTAACTTTTTTTTAAACTAAAAAACTCTATTATCTAATGATTTCTTATATTTACTCGAATACTACACATAAAACTAATTTGTACGAATTCTATTGCGTTTAATTCTGAACAATACCGATTCCTACCAAGGATGATTCGCGAGGCTATTGAAATTAAAAAAACATCCTAATTTCAATAAAGAAGATGGTTGGGTATTACCACCGGCTTGGGATCCGATAATTAATAAAATAAAATTAAAAACCATGCATACCACGGCAAGACTTCAAGACACAGTTAGCTCTTTTCGCGTAGATCGAAGCTGAAGGTACCCCGGGTTAACTATGTCATCAGGACATCCGTAACCTCAGTCCTCCCGTGACCATGGTTGCTGTAAAGCGCTCGAAACGTCGGTTTATAAATAGTTCAAAATTAAACGCGATAAAATCCGGAAAAAATAGTTATATTTAAAACCTATTATCTATAATCTGAGCTAAAAAGAAAATTTAATTTCAAATCTTTTTTCTTTCCTTTCTCGTTAATTTATATTCATACAAACAGACAGAGAGATAAGGCTTCTATCTGATTTATTTGTGTTGATTTGTTATTGATCATGCGTTGGTTCTTTAGATACAATAAAATCTAGGTCACCTAGCCTTGATTGGCTACAGATTGATTACAGCGCAGCCAATCAGTTGTCAGAGCCGCTATTTTTGAACGAGGCTTAATAATGTCAAACTTATTTTTTTCATATCAGTGGTGTCGAACGACCATTCTCTCCACCTGATGGCAAGCGACCACTATAACCCAGAAAATACATCCATCGTTGGTGAAGAATCGTGATGAAATGATATATATCGCCGTATTTGGATCAGAAACGTTTCATATTACAACGTGAGATAGATACTTCGACTTCGAAATTTTACTCTCATCGCGCCCGAAGAAGTTACAATTCAACAATCCTCGTTAACACAGCCTCTTTCCCATTGGAGTAGGCAGAGAACACATCTTTCCACATGCTACAATCCTGACACACCTTATTCACTTCTGCTTTCATCAGCATATTTATACAAGCTCATCGGTTGCGGGTACTTTTGACGTGGCCTTTCCTTAAAACGACTTCGTTCTGTTCGATACATTCGCCTAGACCCTTACCGGCTTGCCCATTCACACTCGCCTCATAAATCTATTTCGTCAATCTTCTTTCATCCATCCTCTCTACGTGTCCAATAATCTAAGCATCCCTTTCTCTGTCTTTGTCACTACATCTTCTACTACACCGCAACGTCATCCATTATCATGTTATTATATAATAATAATTATTAATTATAATAATATTATAAAGAGAAAGGATGTCTCATGGTGACGGACACAGTGTGGTGTCACACAGCAATGTTCTGGATGACACAGCATTTGTTATGGGCAGTCGTTGCATTTACCATCAAGTGAACGTTTCGCTCGTTTCGTCACTTTATCAAATAAAAAAAATCTCACCTAAGGCAAGGTTATCTTAAAATTTCGTTCAACATGGGACATCATGTCTGAGAAATAAAAAATATTTCAAAGATATGTGAAGTCCGCCAACCCGCATTGGAGCAGCGTGGCGGATTCTTCCTAGCTCCAAAACCCACTCGGGAATGAGAGGAGGGTTGTGCTCAGCAGTCGGACACTTATAGGCTGTTACTTTACTTTTTTTGTGGGACATCTTACAAGATGCCAGTGACTTGTAAACTGCGCATAATGCTGCGCTAATATACTGGCACTCACTCTCTAAACTTCTCGTATTCCATAGAATACGAGGTATGTTCGGCTGCAGTGTCAGGCACATACCGGCAGTCATAAATCCAAACACAACTTGACACACGCTTACTTTGCGGAAATCCATTGTAATGACGGTGATATCTATCTGGTGGCGGTTCCCGGTGGCGGAGTTAGTCTGCTTGTGCACGCTACTGTTGTGCTCTACAAAATCTGGGTAATATACACCATTTCATAATTTGCATGCGAATTTTAGCAAATTGACTTCTTTTCCTTCATTACAAAAAGATACTTAAGTCAATCTTTGATTTCTGGTAAATTTTTGGTCTGGCATTTTTCGACATGGATATACTGTCATCAGTCGGAATCCATGAGATTTTTAGACGATTCCCTCAGTCGAATCCAACGATGAGGTAGGGTAGATTTTCTTACACCACCACTGCATCCTTATATCCTACCAATTTGAGTGAGTCATTCCTGTTTACGCCAACACTTACGCTGCTAGAATATTAAAAGTTTTTAAAATTCTTAAGTGCACTCACAGTCTCACGACGCTCATTTAACTCTTAATAAAAAAAACGCATTGAGGTTCAAATATTTCGAGTAATTTCCATTTCAGATGAAAACAATAACAAAAAAATATTTTTCTTAATTACAACGAATGCTAGACTTTTGATGTGAAATAGGAAACCAGTAGATAAAATTCTGGACAAGATAAAAAAAACCCGGTCCCGATACGTCACTTTCTTCCGCACCGCATCCCTAAAAGAATTCGGACGTCTACGTCAATTTTTTTTGCAATTTGTTATAAAAAAAAGGAAGTAAGTTTAATGAATTAATTAAATTGTTTTCTTGACATGAGTCTATTCAAATCACCATATAAGTGCAATATAATTGTGATAGAGGCATTTGAAGACTGCCGAATCGCTTGACCTTGACATGTCGGGTATACAGCACTATCTCACGCCGCTTTGCGCCATGGAACGTGCAAAAAGTTAACTAACAGCATATAAATATCCCACTGCTGAGCACAGGCCCCCACACATTTCTGCGAGGGTTTTTAAGTAGGGAGGAGTCCGCCACGCTGCTCCAACACGGGTCGGCAGACTTCACATCTCCTCGAAATATTTTTTATTTCTCAGACATGCAGGTTCACCTCACGACTGTATCCCATAAGGGGTAGTCAGAGACTAGGCACTGACTGCAAAAACAGATGAGTGCCACAATCCACGTTTCACCAAAACAATGTAATGCACTTGGCGTGATAGGAGGTAAATCAGCACTGAAAATTTCAATTAACCCTTTTAGAGGCGCCGCCACCGGAAATCGAACCCAGGTCACACGCGTTTTATGACATTTAAAGTGAGCGCTTAGCCTGTGATTCACCACGGCTCTACGTAACGAAATTATTATACATCTTAGTTTAATCAATTTATCATTACCTATAACCATTACTCTTCGAACGAAGTCAGATGCGTCAAGAACCAGCGGGGAGCCTTTGTAACGCGTAGCTTCCATGATTAATTCAACAATCGAATAATTTGCACCGTACGATGTAATGCTTATTACTTAATACGTTTAGTTACGCCTCTTTTCCATTGGGGTAGGCAGAGACCACATCTTTCCACTTGCCACGATCCTTAAAAGTGACGGAACGAGCAAAAAATTCACCTGATGGTAAGTGCAACGTCTGCCCATAACAAATGTCGTGTCACCCAGAAAACTACTGTGTGACACCACACTGCGCCCGTCACCCTGTCATCAGTTCTTAAGTCTCATATGCCCAGTGATTACGCTAGCTCTCAGTGCCCTTCAAACCGAAACACCGTAATGTTTGCAGACTACCTGCTTCACTGCAGAATAACTGACCCTGGGGTGGTACCTACCGAGACGGAGTCCTGCATAGGAATCCCTACCTATATCCTGACATACATCTTTCGCTTCTTCCACTTTCATGAGCGTTTTCATACGAGCTCGTTGGTTGCGGGTACTTTTTACTAGATGGTAACATTATCCGTACCAAAATTGTGGTGACGTGTGACGGCGAAATGTGGGCTACAAATGTGGTCTCTGCCTACCTATGGGAAAGAAGCGTGACTGTATGTATGTATGGCAATATAATGGACTAGTTTTTACGCGTGATTTCGCTCGCATGAATTTAAAGTGACAAGCTATCTTTTCTTAACTTCATTCGCGAGTGAAGAAATAATTACGAAATTTATATTTCTTAAGTTGAAGAATAAATCATTTTCATTTCATTTCATTTCATTAGATTAAAAAAATATAAAGAATTCATTTTTAAAAATACTTTAAAATCGGTTTGCTATTGGCGATGATATCGCGTAACATACTAACAAAAAAAATATTCCGAAGAATCGAGAACCTCATCCTTTTTTGGAGTCGGTTAAAAACATAATTTGTTATAACAATCCGTTACCCGAGCAGTAGATCATCGATCTATAGATCAATGATCGATTATAGTTTATTAGGGAGTGATCGATAGGATACAGCGCGTGCATCATGCATTATTCAATATTATTCTTTTTAATCTGTGCGAGCGAGTAGGTTGGACAAATTTCTCCATTAGAGAGAGCAGGACAGGATCACTAGATTGAGAGGTGCGGTATAAATGGGCCATTAAGTCGGCGGTTTATGTCACCCGACTAGGCAAAAAAAGGCTTGATGGGCTGCAGCGTGCCTATCTGTCGTATATAAATGCTTTCCACTCAGGTTTCCTTGTGTATAAAGATAATGTTTTTGTTACTACAACAGCCTTAGCGATATCTCTTCATGCATTTTAAAATAGCGTTTTAATGAAGGAAGGTAAGTTACTTTGCTAAGATCCGCATGCAAAATATAAAAATGTTGTATATTACCTAGTTTTTTGAAGAGCAACTCCCTCCCTCAGTCTGTCTGTCGTCTGGCCGTCTGTCGTGGAGTCTATGACGCTTGATAATGCCTCGTTTTGGGGCGAAACACGTGTCGTGTTCTCGACTTCAATGGTGGATATTATCTAGTGGTAGTATTGTAGTGGTTGGTACCTGGTGGCAGTTCCTGGTGGCGGTGTTAGTTTGCTTGTGCACGCTACTGATGGAGAGCGGGCGTTGCTCTTCAAAAAACTAGGTAATATACACCATTTTTATATTTTGCATGCGGATCTTAGCAAAGTAACTTACCTTCCTTCATTATAATGGATTTCCGCAAAGTAACGCCTGATTCTATTAACTATAGCGTTTTAATTTGTTGACTATTAACAACACAGTCAGATAGTCTATATCTTAACGTTAAACCTATTTAATACACAGTAAAGAGCTTACGTCCGTATAGTCGCCGCTTAAGAGAATCTACCAGCCATCTCATCCCGTTGGTGTCGTAAAAGTCGACAGAGGGAAAATAAAAACCAGGAGAAGGGCAGCAGCATCTTTGGAACATCTAAATAAATAGACTGGGGTTGCCAACCCGCCAGCCAAGCGTGGCAACTATGGCAAAATTCCGCCAAAATGAGAGCTACAAACTTACGTGTTTTGGGGCAATCTGTGGGGGTGGCCTATGTACAGTAGTGAATTAGTGAAAGGCTGAAATGATGATGATGACGATTATGGTGATGATGCAGCTTTAAACAAGCCATATTAAGTAATAAAATTTAGACTGACTACCACTAGGTTTTTTTTTTGTATCATATAAAGTGACGAAACGAGCAAAACGTTCACCTGATGGTAAGTGCAACGTTTGCCCAAAAGAAATGCTGTGTCACCCAGAACATTCCTGTGTGACACCACACTGCGCCCGTCACTCTAAAACGTCAATTCTTAAGTCTCATATGCCCAGTGATTACGCTAGCTCACAGTGCCCTTCAGACCGAAACACAGTAAAGTTTGCACACTACTGCTTCACGGCAGAATTACCGCAGCAGTTACCGTCAGGCCAACGTCTTGCTCGTTTCGTCACTTAATCCGATAAAAAAGCTTGTTTTAATTTAAAAATAAACAACCATTTAAATTTTAACATTGCATGCAATTAGCATCGATCGAAATTTACGGCACGGTAAAATGCTTAAAAAAATTAATGTTGATTAATCCATTAAAAACCGGTGGATTTACAATAACCGTATTTTTGAAAACGAAAAACGTACGCGCACCGTTTATCGATTGCAATTACATTGAATCGGAAATAAACGCATTTTATCGAACAGAAGACCTTCCACTTTCGCAAAACACTCCGATTCCTTTCACAAGCACTCAACGAATCCTTATCACCAGTGTAATAGCACTCGAATCGAACGGGTCTACATTTAACCAGTTATAAAAATAATTTTGGAATCATTTAATTTTGAAAGTTGTTATAATATTATTAATATAGAATTTTACGATGCTCGCGGCATGAGCGGTGTGTTCGCAGCGCAACTAGCATGTGTAGGGCCATGAAAATCGAAAGTTTACACATCAAAATAATATATTATTAAGTTAAATAAAAATTAAAACATATTTTTGTACATGAATTTACCGTGTGGCAGCGGCTTAAGAAATCTACCACCCAATCTCATCCCGTGGATGTCGTAAAAGTCGACAGAGGGAAAAACCATAAGATAGCCAGCAGCATGTTTCCGGAACATCAGAATAAATAAACTGCTGTTGCCAACCCCCCTGCTAAGCTTTGCAACTATGGCAAAATTCCCCTCAATATGAGAGCTACAAACTTTTGTAGCAATCTATGGGGGAGGCCTAAGTTCAGCAGTGGACTAGTGATAGGGTGAAATGATGATCATGATGATGATGAGTGTATTTTATATATGGGAACGGAATGGGCAACAATAATTTCTACTCGCAATCAAAATGGTGGCGACGTGGTTCGCTCTCACTAGCTCTCAGTGCCCTTCAAATCGAAACACAGTAATGTTTGCACACTACTGCTTCACGGCAGAATAACTGACCCTGGGGGCCTGTCCTGCATAGGACTCATGGCTTTAACATTTCTCTTAAAATCTTAAAGTTATTAAGAAAATTCATAACTCTTTTTTTATTATTTACCTTATACCTTAACCTTATCTATATTTAAGTAGGAGTTTGTATGTTTGAAATAATCTTAGGAAATACTTTTCCGATTTGAATAATTATTATAATAAGAATAATAATAATACTGTTTATTTCTCCTCACAGTTTAAACTAATTATAAAGGTACATTAAAATATAACTTATCAGGAAAATATTGTTACAGTCTAGTCTATGTGAGGAGCTGGTGTCTGAGGTAGGAAAGTATACCTGTATTACAGATCACCAGGTCCTCACCCCACGGACTAAGGATCAGGTTTACTATTTTAACTGATATGGTAAGAAAAATCAAGCTAAGCTAAAAATTTAATTATGAGATGATTTAATGTTATGTGTCTATACTATAGTGTGTGAGTGTGTGCTCGGGCGTGTGTCGTGTGTGTAAGTGTGTGTAAGTGGAAGTGTGAGTGTCTGTGTATGTGTATGTGTGCCCATGTGTAAGAAGCTGTGATTTTCTTAAATTGAGCTAAAATTTAAGCTAGCAGATTTTCTGTAGATGCGTAATCCAATTTCTGCAACCAGTCTTTCAGTGTATTTACACGCTGATTTAGGAAGTGAATAGATTGACAATACTCCATTAATTTTGTTATATAAATTACAGCTTTGATAGCAAAAGAATCGATGTGAGAAACGTGTATTTAATAAGCGTTTTGTACGAACTGGATGATTCCGTTGCCTATTGGAATTTTCAGGATTTTGTATTATCAAATAATGTTGTTTAAGAACAGTATGAAAAACAAAAATTTGGCTTACTGTCAGAATTTCAAATTTTTTGTATAGATCTCTGGTAGGATGGTCGAACGGCAGAAAAGAACATACTTTCAAAATAGTCCTATGTGCTCTTTCAATTTTAAGAAGGTTAGTTTTTGTTGTTCCACCCCAGGATGTTATACCGTACGAAATTAACGATTGACATAAGGCAAAATAAACGGTTTTAATTATTTTTTATCAGCGATGTGACTTAAATTTTTAAAAATAGCAATCAATTTACTCACTCTTTTATACAGCAAGTCAATGTGAGTATGAAAGTTTAATTTGCTGTCTATTACGATACCCAGGTATTTAAAAGAGATCTGCCAATATTCAGATCACAATCATTTGCGTATACTTTGATATATTTACTAGCTGTTACGCGACCTTTTCCCTAGTAAAATCCGTTCCTAGGAGGTGTCTATGTCAGAAAAGGTTATCTAAGCTAAATTTCAAGTAAATAGGTGTTATAATTTCGGAGATGTAGCGATAATTATATATGTAAACTGGTGATAGGATTCCTATGCAGGAATCCGTCTAGGTAGGTACCACCCCAGAGCCAGTTATTTTGCCGTGAAGCAGTTGTGTGCAAACATTACTGTGTTTCGTTTTGAAGGGCACTGAGAGCTAGCGTAATCACTGGGCATATGAGACTTAAGAACTGATGTCTCAGGGTGACGGGCGCAGTGTGGTGTCACACAGTAATCTTCTGGGTGGCACAGCATTAGTTATGGGCTTACGTTACACTTACCATGAGGTGAACGTTTTGCTCGTTCCATCACTTTTATGAAATAAAAAAAATCAATGGTAAATCGCATTTATTTATATAAGTGAACTCCTTGCATTTATTTGGAACCAGCTGATGCCCGCGACTTCGTCCGCGTGGATATAGGTTTTTTAACTATCCTGTGGGAACGATTTCATTTTCCAGAATAAAAACTATCCTATGTCCGTCCTCAGGATGCAAGGTATCTCTGTTCCAAATTTCGCCAAGATCGGTTCAGCGGTTGAACCTTGAAAAGGTAACAAACAGACAGAGGGACAGAGAGAGCTACTTTCGCATTAACAATATAAGTATGGATAAGCCAACCTCAGTTACTTCTAAAACACAGGCTAGGCCTAGTTAAGAAGCTAGTGCATTTCTAGTTCTAGTTTTTCAGTTAATATCATTAATATTGTAAGAGTCTCTGTTTAAAATTTATTGGTCTTTAAAAAAATTGACAAATGAACCAAACAGTCTTGGCTTAGAGACACGTGCCCTGACCTTGGTAGATATACTCTTGAGAGGAGACGTAACCAAAGTTTACGCATGTACGAGAATTTTATACTTAGCTTAAACTTGAAATTGAGAAAAAGCAAACGTACAGAAGTTGTTTAGCATATATTATCTAAATTATCTAATTATCTAATATTATCTAAAAGATCTATTATTCTATTATTATGATCTATGATTCTGTTATTCGCAAATCGTTTGATTTCTTTCAAAAGCGTTTACATTACAAATAACGATTATTTTCTATTCATCGATGCGAATTTCTACAACCAAGTGTCACTAAAATAATAAATAACAAGAGGTATGTACATACGACTTGCTTATATTAAAACAAATTTAAATTATGAACTTACCTCATCTTGGAAGGTCCGATGAAAAGACTCCTTATTATACCTCTGGTCACCCTGCTTCAAAATCGCCGAACACTGTTTGAGTAGGGACAGCCGCATTCTCTCCTTAGCGCTCTCCTCTTCCATAAACGACATCCTGTGCCCACTCCTCGGTACTCCTAATAAATCTTTCGGCACTTCTAATTTATTTTTATTATCTTCAGACACTTCATTGCAATTTAATTCTCCAATTTTATCATTTTCACAGTTATCAGTTTTCCCGCTTCCCATGTTGTCAATGTTTATGGTGACATTCTCTTTGGTCTCTTCCCCTAATACCGTTTTCGCGTTGGCAGTTCCGTTTTGTGTGAGATGTACATCATCTTTGTTGTCAGAATTAGGTACGTGTCCGTTTTGTTTATCCGAAGACATATTTAATTGGTAAACTTTCACTTTTCTGATGTAACACTGTGTTTTGAGCGTTTTTAAATCCTCACTTTTCACGTCACATGTTCAGAGTTTGAGCGTATAATTGCGGCATTTACGTTTTGTAATATTTGGCGCACTTAGGTTGAAAAGGTTAATTCTCTTTCAAAGTTAACATTGACTAATGCAATTATAAGTGAATTAGTGAAAAGTCAATTAGTCTTCTAAACAACTTCAATTAAAACTTGACTTGTGGTCGCGCAATCAAAATATGCTTTAGGGTGTTGGCACTGTGCAATTAAATATCTTATTTGATCGGAAGGTTCTCTACAATGCATTTATAGTATTTATTTTTGTGAGACATAATCAATCAATTCATTCTTTGTACACCAAATATATATATATAGCGCTGGCGCTGGCGGTCCTAAGAGAATCTACCACCCCTTCTTCATTGTGCCTTCATATTGCGTGGGTGTCGATTAAAGTCGACAAAGAGAAAATTAAAACCAGGACATGGGCAGCATCATCTTCCTAGAACATCTGAACAAATAAACTGCGGTTGCCAATCCGCCTGCCAAGCGTGAACTACGGCGAAACCCTCCAAAATTAGAGCTACTAGCTTTTGTGGCACTCTATGGGGGAGGCCTACGTAATATAAATGTATACAGCGTACCTAGGAGCTAGCAATAAGTGTAAAGTGAATAAAATAATTTTTTCAATTTAGCTCTGAACCCAGAACCTACAGATTATCAAAGAAGTATATTAACCACTGAGCAGCGCAGTAGTCATCATTGTCATTACAATAAAGAGAAACTTTTAATAATAAATTTGTCAAACTTGTAAATTTCCTGTCATGTAGAAACTGGAATTCATTACTTTCACTCGCCATTTCAACGTCAATTCTAAATATTTAATTATCGGTTATCCCACTGATGATTTAAATCAGAGATCCGCAACAACGGAGGACCTTACCAGGGGGTCTACTGTATAGCTCTGGTTGGTTACGTGATCGGTTTCATTTGATCCCATTAACCAATTAATGAGCTTCATACGCCAAAAAGAACCTCTTTAATTGGTTCGTCGTTTCGTCGTTTCAGCCTATCACAAGTCCACTGCTGAACATAGGCCTCCCCGATAGATAGCCACAAAGTTTGAAGCTCTCAGTATTGGAGGGATTTTGCCATAGTTGTCACGCTTGGCAGGCGTGTTGGCAACCGCAGTTTATTTATTCAGATGTTCCAGGAAGATGCTGCTGCCCATCTCCTGGTTTTCATTTCCTTCTGTCGACTTTTACGACACCCAAGGGATGAGATGGGGTAGTAGATTCTCTTAAGCCGCTACCACACGGCCCAACGGTTTAATTGGTTAATGGGATCAAATGAAACCGATCACGAATCCAACCAGAGTTACACAGTAACCCCCCCAGTTCTTTGATTTCTATGTTGGCGACATTACAAACGACGTTTGGCGTTGTGAAATATTTCATTAGAATTTAATCAAAAACGACAGCAGCAGACGTTTTTCAGCAGGGTTTCATGTTTTTCTCATGGATATCATCATCAGAACTAGACCAAAATTACATGAAACCACCCCATCCTCTTTCTAATAAAAAACGGTCATTATAATAGTGTTATAAATAAATAAGTTATGACCGACATACATAATAAGACTAAAAAATACAGCCGAAATTAGGAATCCAGTGTACAAACATTACTGTTTTACTGGCACTGAGGCCCTTCAAACCGGAAAAAAGCTAGCGTAATCACTGGGCATTTGAGACTTAAGAACTGACCTTTAATGAACCTTGAGCTTACGCTAGCTTTCAGTGCTCTTCAAACCGAAACACAGTAGTGTTTGCACACTACTTCTTCACGGCTGAATAACTGGCCCCGGGTTGGTACCGACCTAGACGGATTCCTGCATTGTAATCCTACCACCAGTATTTTGACACGACGGCGTCATTATTTGCGCAAGCTGGAATTGAATTGCCGTAGGCTACAACCTGAGACTACAATCCAAAATTTAATGGTAGTAGGATTCTTTGAAAAAAGCACACTCAGATTTCTCCTGTACAACTTACATGTATTTCACATGCACAACTCAACCAGACCTGAAAACCAACAATTCGCACATATATTGGGATCTTTTCTATATTTACCATCCGAACAGTAATACTGGTTGATCTTCTTCTGGACACTTAGATACACAATGGTCACTATCACCCTACATCGAACTTCCTACAAAGACAAGGACCAGTAGGTGGGTTATCACCTCTGAAGCCTAAGACATCTCTCGTTCCCAGTACCTTATTGAAATGTTCGGGTGACACAGCATTTCTTATGGGCAGACGTTACACCTACCATCAGGTGAACGTTTTGCTCATCGCGCCTCTTAATCCAATAAAATAAGCCACTCCTGGCACCCCGTCATTACCCTGGATATTCTGACTTTCATCGTATTACTATTTAAAGACAACAACAATCACGGGACAGCTGGTCCCGTGATTGTTGTTGTAGTTGTGGTAGGAGATCCCTTTAGCCGTCACTGTATTTTAATGTATATGTCATTAGCAGATATAGTGTATGTGCGTGTGGTAGCGGCTTAAGAGAATCTACCACCCCCCATCTCATCCCGTGGGTGTCGTAAAAGTCGACAGAGGGACAATAAAAACCAGGAGATGGGCAGCAACGTCTTCCTGGAACATCTGAATAAATAAATTGCCGTTGCCAACTCGCCTGCCAAGCGTGGCAACTATGGCAAAATCCTCCCAAAATTAGAGCTACAAACTTTCGTGGCAATCTATGGGAGAGGCCGATCTATCATCAGTGGTGATAGGCTGAAATTGTGGTGGTGGTGGTGGTGTATGTGCATAAATGGTAATGACATATACCACCACTCTACAACTTATTGTTTATATTATTTTGCCCATAAAAAAACGCTGTGTCACTCAGAATATGGCTTCACAGAGCACTCGTGACCTCGAGAAATCAGTTTATAGGCCCAGTAGTTACACTAGCTATTAGTGAGTCAGAGCCCTTCAGAGCGATTACGGTGTTCCAGTTTGAACGCTGACGGGAGAATAACTGACACTGCCGCTGGTACGGATGTAAGAATCTTACCACCGTAATTTTTAAAAAACACAAATGGAATTTCCTATTCGCAGGAATTGAACTCTATGATTGTTTGCTAAAAACTGGTATGCTATTGATATTTATTAAAAACTGGTATGCTATTGATATTTATTAAAAACTGGTATGCTATTGATATTTATTAAAAACCGGTATGCTATTGATATTTATTAAAAACTGGTATGCTATTGATATTTATTAAAAACTGGTATGCTATTGATATTTATTAAAAACTGGTATGCTATTGATATTTATTAAAAACTGGTATGCTATTGATATTTATTAAAAACTGGTATGCTATTGATATTTATTAAAAACTGGTATGCTATTGATATTTATTAAAAACTGGTATGCTATTGATATTTATTAAAAACTGGTATGCTATTGATATTTATTAAAAACTGGTATGCTATTGATATTTATTAAAAACTGGTATGCTATTGATATTTATTAAAAACTGGTATGCTATTGATATTTATTAAAAACTGGTATGCTATTGATATTTATTAAAAACCGGTATGCTATTGATATTTATTAAAAACTGGTATGCTATTGATATTTATTAAAAACTGGTATGCTATTGATATTTATTAAAAACTGGTATGCTATTGATATTTATTAAAAACTGGTATGCTATTGATATTTATTAAAAACTGGTATGCTATTGATATTTATTAAAACCCGGTATGCTATTGATATTTATTAAAAACCGGTATGCTATTGATATTTATTAAAAACTGGTATGCTATTGATATTTATTAAAAACTGGTATGCTATTGATATTTATTAAAAACTGGTATGCTATTGATATTTATTAAAAACTGGTATGCTATTGATATTTATTAAAACCCGGTATGCTATTGATATTTATTAAAAACCGGTATGCTATTGATATTTATTAAAAACTGGTATGCTATTGATATTTATTAAAAACTGGTATGCTATTGATATTTATTAAAAACTGGTATGCTATTGATATTTATTAAAAACCGGTATGCTATTGATATTTATTAAAAACTGGTATGCTATTGATATTTATTAAAAACTGGTATGCTATTGATATTTATTAAAAACTGGTATGCTATTGATATTTATTCATGCTGATGTGTCGTTAAAATTCACAAGATATCTATTAGCATATAAACTTGTATTTGTGTTGGATGTTACGCGACTTTGTTCGCGATGGCTGCATGTAAAACGAGATTTCGAGACACAATAACAAGTACTATGCTCCAGAGTTTACTGTTTGTGCATTTGTTGACGATCGCGTGGTGTAGTGGACAGAATACTAGACACCACGGGTCTTGGGTTCGGATGCTACACACAACAGGAAACATCATTTTTGCAAAAACACAAATCTTCGGTTCTGGGGCCTGGTTGTGTTGTGATTGTCCCCGCGTTTCTGACACTGCTTCCTGCCTTCGATTTTGTCGCAAAATTGTTACATCTTTTTCTTTTTTTTTTATAAACATTGCCTCATATTAGGATTTCTCCTGTGCCGTGGATGCGTTTTACGAGTACTTACATAAATTCCACATGCACAAGCACCCAGACCCGGAACAACTATCTGTAGGCTATACAAATATTTGTCCCGTGCGGGAATCGAACCCGGTATAGCTGTGGTACTGTAATATCTGCTGAGGGTTTGACAAAATACAGTAATCGCTATGGTCGTAGATCGTGCCCTTGGCCGTCATTTATAATTTTTATATAAATTATATTAATTATTAATTATATTAGAATATACACGTACGAACAAACAGACAAAATACATTTATTTTATTTGTTTTGCTATTCATTATACTAACATTGTAAAGCCAACGTCTAAGGATTCCTTATGAGATCATATTCCGGAGCTTCCTTACATATCTACTGTTAAGTACTCGTATAAAATCACACGATAGTATAGAAGCCGACACACGCCTTAAATTTTGTTAAGCGCAAATAACTAGGGTTCGAACCCGGGTGTTTGTAGCACGTTCAGCGTGACCACTTTTAGTAGATTTTTACTTCTTTAGCAGATTAAGCATTTAGTAGGTAAAAATACTTTAGTAGAATTTCGTAGCTTTTCGCATACGTCATTGAAAATGCTGTGAGTGTCCTCACTAAGGTAGGGGATTTCCCGTAAAACGTAAAAACGGCAAAATGGTCCTTATTTTTGGGTGTTGAAGTTTATGGTTATAAATGATTGATGACAGAGTCGTTCGGCGGTTATTGTATCTGTTAACTTTGCCCAGGATCTTGGGTTTGAATCTCCACCGTAACCAATATTCGTGAAACATTTGTAGCGGGACTATCTATAGATCTAGTGATCTATCTATAGATCTATAGACGAGAAGATAACAGCGTTTTTTTTATTCGAACAATGTTGCTGTTGTATGTATTGTGTATGCATATATATTTTATACTATATTTCACCTCATTTATATTTATTTTTAAATGTATTATTGATGATGATGTTTTCATAGCCGATTCCGACCACGGCGACAACTTTCGACTACCGTGGAGAGCCATCAACTGCGCAGGAGATATTATAGTGCCACAAGTGTACGCGCCGTGTAACACAGAGGCACTCACTCGTCCCAACCTACCTGCGCCCGATGTAACGCTGATGGGATAAGAGCGGAGGTAGGCTAGGATGCAGTGTAAGAAACACGGGGACAATCACAACACAACCAGACCCGAAAACCAACAATTTATGTTTTAGCACAAATGTTTGCTCCGGCTGGGATTCGACCCTGGACCGGCGGCTTAGAAGTCAGGTACTCTGATCACTAGGCCATGCGGTCGTCATGTATTATTATATATGTATAAATAAATGCATACATACCTAATCCAACAATGTTAAGAGTGGTAGAAGACGATAAGGAACTGTATAAAACAATACAAAATTCGATAGTAAATACGAACTAAAATAAACAAAGTTTAGTGGTGAAGTTGGCCCAAAGAAGAAATGAGAAGCTTAGTCGCGTCTTACGACACCACGGTTGGAAAGAGGTAAGTGCTATTCTAGTCTGCCGGACACCGATCGATCAGTAATAACTGATATATTAATATGAGTCATTTAAATTCCTATAAATCCGCACAGTAGAAACTTTGTAGATATTAAAATTGAATTAAGTAGATTTTCATAATGATTACTTATATTTACGCGAAAACTACACATTGAAATATAACTAATTTTAACGGATTTTATCGCGTTTAATTTCCAACTATTTATAATCCGACGTTTTGTTTTTTAAGTAGATTTTAGTAGAATTTACCACTAGTTTTAGCAAAATGTCAAAATATAAACAGGTCACGCAGGTTTACTCTACGATAACCTCGTGAGGAAACCTAAGAATATTTTTACACGTGATGTCCGCCAAAGTTGCGGACTGGTCCAGCTCCAAAAAAAATCGGTGCGCCCTGAGCTCAGCAGTGGGACCTTTATAGATTTAATGATATGTATATTTCCGCGAATATTATACATATAATAAAAATTAGTAAGAAATAAAGAATCTACTTCTTCGTAATAAAATTTATATACGGATTTTTATTATATACATTTATTTGAATATATTTATTTTTATTATATATATGCGCTGGTATTTATTAATATCGAAAAAAGATGTACTGTCTGTTTGTTCGTACGCTTGGATTTTAGAATTCCTGTCGGTGTACATGAGTGATACGTAAGTGATGTGTTACAATTAAACAGTGATTTGTTACAAATTCACTACATCTCTTAAGAAATTTTAAAATGTAAAATCATCCGATTTAATGGACTAATATAAATTTATGTTTAAACTCACGTTTTGTTAAGTAAGCTAATGAACAGGTAAAAGTATTAGATACTAAATTTTGGAAAGCAGGGACATGCTATTTTATTATATAAACAAGTTATTCAGTTTTAGTCATATAAAAGTGAAAGTCAAGTGGTTTATAAACAAACTGCATTATTATAAAATCTAAGATAGAAGTGGTAGAAGAAAACGATAAATAGTGCACGGGAAGATTAACTTCCAACAACAATAAAAAAATAAAAAAAAATCTTAATCTGATTTAATCAAAATACCGACACCAACGCGGCAGCTCCAGAAACGCTTATGCGAAGTTAAGAGTTTCATATTTTTCTCATGGATCCCATAATCTGAACTTGACCAAAATGATATGGGACCCTTTCTTTAAAAAAATAATCATCCAAAGCGGTTCATAAACGAAGAAGTTATGCCCGAACTTACTTAAAAAAAAACTAAAATATATACAGACAACAAATTAATTTAAAAATAAATTAAAGATGTCTACGGTAATACTACTATTTTTATAATGATTTGTTATATTTACGCGAATATTACACATTTAATAAAACTACATTTACGGATTATATCGCGTGTAATTTTTATACTATTTATAACCCGACGTTTCGAGTACGTTTAAAAATTAAACACTATAAAATCCGTAAAAGTAGTTTTATTACATAACTATTTTTATTTTTTTATTCCCCAAAAATGTTATACTCTATTTTTATTAGATTTATCGTTTTAAGATACGAAAATAATCCGACGTTTTTATATAGTTTTAAGATACGAAATAACAGAGTTATCGCCGGTTTACATTTAATTTACGTTTTCTTTTTTAACAAGAAAAATTAATACTTTAATTAATAATACGAGAATGATGTCACACAAATCGATCGCACTTATAACTCACTGATACAAAAACGAACACTTGAATAATTTTTTAAATGGTCTACGAGCCGTAAATAGTTTATAGTCTTTAAACTGTGCGTTGTAAATAATCCGTCAATGCGACACTGGCGCGCGCGCTCTTGCCCACACCTACATCACACTAGACAGTCGGGGTGTTAAGACGAAAGGAAAAGGTGGTCGTATCGGCCCAGGTGTTGGCGGGCCTGTCTTCAGTTAGGCTCGCGATTCGAACTTGTTTTAGAAACATACATTTATATTTCAACTAACTGTGCATTGCGGTTTCAACCGCGTATGCCTACCACATGATTGCGCAGTACGGCATGGTACCTCAGGGCCTAACCAATCACAGTTCTGCCGTTCTCGGTACAGGGTTCGACGCCTTAATGCCATATCATGAAGTTTAATAACTTAGAACCTTCTCTAATAAACGGGCTATCTAATACAAAAACATTTTTTTTAATTGGATAAGGAGTTCCTGAGATTAGCGCGTACAAACATACAAACTCTCCAGCTTTATTAAACTAGTAAGATAAGATTTATCTTACGATCCATCTGTCACGTCACACTAGCTGTGTGTCAAAAAAAGCACGTCAAAAAAACATAATGTTGCGATAGATGTGCGACGTAACGAATACCTTGGAGGCATTCTATTTACTGGTAGGATTCCAATGCAGGAATCCGTCTAGGTAGGCAACACCGCAGGACCATCTATTCTGTAGTGTGCAAACATGACTGTTTCGGTCTGAGGGGCACTGAGAGCTAGTGTAATCACTGGACATATGAGACTTACGAATTTTTTTATTGGAGTGACAAGACGAACTAAACGTTTGCCTGATGATAAGTGCAACGTATGCCCATAAAAATGCTGTATCACACAGAAAAATTAGTGAGACCACATTGCGCCCGTCATCTTGAGACATCAGTTAGGGACAGACGTTGCACTTGCCATCAGATGAACAGTTTCATCCATAAAAAAATACTTGACAAGGCAGATAAGCTCCAAGAAGCTGGTACGGTCATATTTTACGAAAATCGAGAGAGGTAGTCTAGAAAGTGCGCGGTAGTGGTAGGAGTAAGACCGCGCAGCAGACCCGGGCTTGGTTCAACGTCGCAATCTCGATCTGTGAGCTAATAGACTGACCGAGGTTGCCAAAGACAGAGCAACGAGGACAGTTTTCAGCCGGAAAGTTTCTTCGTCATCGTCATCATTTCAGCCTATCACTATTCCACTGCTGAGCATAGAGCCATAGATTGCCACTGAAGTTAGTCCCACATTCTGAGGGGATTTTGCGATAGTTGCCACGCACGGCAGGCGAGTTGGGAGGGTCCAGTAAAAGCGGCTCTCGCTGTCGACCTTTACGACACCCACGGAATGAGATGAGATGAGATGGTAGATTCTTTTAAGCCGGTTTTTGTCGTGTTCCACCACACGTGGAAAGTTTGAATTGATCCTTCGACGGGGTAACATAGGCTAAATAAGAAGGTAGGCTGTAGAATGAGCCGAAGTGACGCGCTCGAGTTTCCTGTGTTTAGGTTGGCCAAAACTAGAAAATCTTTTCTTAGTAAAAGTAAAAAAGTAAAGTTTCAGCCTATAAATGTCCCACTGCTGAGCACAGGCCTCCTCTCATTTCTGAGACGGTTTTAGAGCTAGGAAGAATCCGCCACGCTGCTCCAATGCGGGTTGGCGGACTTCACATGTCTTCGAAATATTTTTTATTTCTCAGACATGCAGGTTTCCTCACGAAGTTTTCCTTCACCGCCGAGCACGTGGTAAATCAGCACTTAAAATTGCTATTAACAATTTTAGTGGTGCCGGCACCGGGAATCGAACGCAGGTCACTCGCGTACTATGAAATTTAAAGCGAGCGCTTAGCCCCTGAGCTACCTTACCTTAGTAGATCCATAAAATTTAATAACAAAATTCCTAAAAGTCTGAATCAAAAAACTGACATAGAATACAACAAAATTGTCAAGAAGGCATTAATAGAAAATTCTTATTATAAAATAGATCATTACATAGAGGACAGAGATGTGTGGAAATAACTCTTACTCTGCACTTGCAAACCCCTCCCTGGCTTCTAAATTTATGATGTAATTTTTATGTAACTTATAATAACATGAATATGGCATTGAAAAAAAGAAAGACCTCAGAGTCTCTTGCCGGTTCTTCTCTGAGAAGGTCTTATTATTTGAACCGGTGTAGATTTTGACATTCATAAGAGCTTTATACAAGCCTAAACTAAATAAAGAAATTTTGACTTTGAGCTAAGAGACGCATAAAAAATTGTCTTTTAATAGATTACTGGCGAATGGACGCGACTTTACTCATGCAATATTTATTTTACTTAAGCATGTCTACCGTGTGGTGTAGGCTAGGATGCAGGGTCTGGCACGAGGACAATCACAACGGAAGTAGACCCGAAAACCAACAATTTGTAATTTTGCATTAAAGCAACGGCTGGGTTTTAAACCCGAACCTGCGGCGTGGTAGTTAAGTACTCTAATCACTAGGCTACGAGGTCGTACCTTCTGCCGTGAATCAGTAGTGTTCAATGCCATATGGCATTGAAAGAAAGAAGATCTCAGAGTCTCTTGCCGGTTCTTCTCTGTGAAGGTCTTATTTTTTGAACCGGTGTAGATTTTGACATTCATAAGAGCTTTATACAAAGCCTGAAACTGAATAAAGAAATTTGGACTTTTGACTTTGAAGCAGGCAACTTGTGTACCGCATGCCCCTATGTCGGCGTTCTTGGCTGCTGCTGTCAGAGATTTGATTTCGTCAAATTCACTATGATTTTTTTTTATTAAGTGACGAAACAAGCAAATCACGTGATGGTTCACCTGATGATAAGTGCAACGTCTACCCATAACAAATGCTGTGTCACCCAGAACATTTCTGTGTGACCACACTGCGCCCGTCACCCTGAGACATCAGTTCTTAAGTCTCATATGCCCAGTGATTACGCTAGCTCTCAGTGTCCTTCAAACCGAAACACAGTTATGTTTGCACACTACTGCTTCACGGCAGAATAACTGGCCCTGAAGTGGTACCACTTCCTATTTCCTATCTCCCATTTGGATACTAACACATAAATTGTCCGCGTAGTGGACAGAGCAGCTGGCTTCAACGCCGCGGGTCCTAGGTACTTATCCCAGCCGGAAACAACAGTTATGCAAAACCTCAAATGGTTGGTTTTCGGGTTTGGTTGTGGTTAGGACCAGTAAGTGCCTCTCTGTTTGCGCTGTGAATTTACTTACATACGAAAAGAGGTAGGCAAAGGCCACTCACGTAGCCCACATTTGGCCCCCGCGGGAAACGAAACGTGACGGGTGACGAACCACGTCGCCGCTATTTTGGTACGAGTCAAAATCTTACTCCCCAATTCGTTCCCACGAACAGTATAGTGACAGAATTACATATTATGGTGTTATTTTGCACGAACAAAGGCTGTCCGCAAATATCTTACCTTAGTCGCCTCCTAAGACACCTCGGTAGGGAAGAGGTAAGTGCTATTCTACTCTGCCGGACACCTATTCCGGACGACAGGAATTTACGTACTGGGGAAGTTCTGGCAACGTATTATAAATGCAGTGCGAATGCAAGAGGCACTACCTACTGGGCTAGAAGATCAGAGAGGTAAGATGTAGTGTCACGACCATGACTATCCAGACTCGAAAACAATCAATTTATGTTTAATATATGTGTTGCATTACTGTGTTTCGGTTTGAAGGGCACTGTGAGCTAGCGAAATCACTGGGCGTATGAGACCTAAGAACTCATGTCTCAGGGTGATGGGCACAGTGAAGTGTCACACAGAAATTTTCTGGGCGCATTGTGGTGTCACACTGTTCTGGGTGACATAGCATTTGTTATGGGTAGACGTTGCACTTACCATCACGTGAACGTTCTGCTCCTTCCGTCACTTTTATCAAATAAAAAAATATTAAACCTAATTGTTAAAACGATTTCTTATCAAGACTAACTGTTTCCGTATATACGTACAGGTGAACGTTTTGCTCCTTTCATCACTTTATGCAATAAAAAAAAGCCACACCTCTAAAAAATCGCCTGAATCCATCGACTTCCCGCAAAACCGTGCAGGTCGCCCTGTACTGCGTTTGCTGATATGAGGTTGCCACTCAAGAACCGCTCTTCCCCAACCGTTACCAATGGTATGTGCAATATGAAATGAAATGAAAATTATTTATTAAATATACATGTCGTTAGTCAAACGTAATTTTTTTGCCGGCATTCGTAATGAGGTTCCTCTGACGGAGAAGAAACATACATACATACATACATAAGATCACGACTGTATCCCATAAGGGGTAGTCAGAGACTGGGCACTCACTGCAAAAACAGATGACTGCCACGATCCACGTTTCACCAAAACAATACAATGCACTTGGTGTGATAGGTGGCGAGCCCATCGCCACCATGCGCTGTTGGGTGCACAGTGCAGTTTAATTCCTTACTCGCCTTTTACGAGATCGATGGATGAGATGGAGTGGTAGTATTCTTTTAACGAGCCGCCGCAACACGGGCACGGAGAAGAACCAGGCGAAAGAAACTCCGCGGGTATCTTCATCGTCATCTGATTCCCCATAGGAGTGCCACAAAAGTTAGCAGCTCTCATTTTCGGGGGATTTTGCCTTAGTTGCCACGCTGGGCAGGCGAGTTGGCAACCGCAGTTTATTTATTCGGATGTTCCAGGAAGATGCTGCTGCCCATCTCCTGGTTTTCATTTTCCCTCTGTCGACTTTTACGACACACACGGGATGAGACGGTGTGGTAGATTCCTCTTAAGCCGCTGCTGCACGGCTTTTGTCTTAGTCAAACGTAATTTATAAATAAATTTACAGAGAAAAGTCTCATAGAAAACCAAAGCACGCTCCATGACAAAATGTTATATAAGATTTAATAACAAATGAATAAATGCATTGCAAACTCGTTGGGGAAGAAAGGTTCTCGAGTGGCAACCTCGTATCGGCAAACGCAGCGTAGGGCGACACCCCACTAGATGGAGCGACGACCTGCACGGTTTTCGCGGGAAGTCGATGGATGCAGGTGGCTCAGGACCGTGTTTTGTGGCAATCTTTGGGGGAGGCCTATGTTCAACAGTGGACTGTAATAGGCTGAAATGATGATGATGATGATGATGAAACTCGAGCAGACCAGCCTCCACCAACAGCACCTGTTCACAAGCCTAATATAGCCGGCACGTTGCAAATTCAGGTTACTGAACCTTAGGGCAATGTCGGTTACTCTAGTTCTGCTGCATATATCATCGTTACCGATTCCATCTCGCAGAAAAAGACCGAGAGCTGAAATGAAATGAAATGAAAATCCCTTATTTTTCGACGTAAGAAATGTATATATAATTTGTCAAACGTCATTTCTTTACCATCTACCGCAGGTTTCGTAATGAGGTTCCACTGACGGATAAGAAACAGGCGAAAGAAACTCCGTAGGTATCCTCTTTTTTTTTTGTAAATCCTTTTTCATTCAAAAATACATCTATACAAATAAATAAAATTGAAGTGTCTGTTTGTAATAACAAAACAACAGCTTTTACTCAATGCTTATGAAAGTATATAGGGTATCATTAAGAAAAAACAATTTTAAAATTTGTCTGTCTGTCTGTTTGTTCCGAATATCTCCGAAATGGTTGGACCGATTTTGTCGAGACTTTCACTGACAGATAGCTGATATTACAGTAGGTAACTTAGGCTACCTTAATTTTAAAAAATAATTAGGGTTCCGTGCAAAAAAAATTCATACCCCAAAATCAAAAGATTGAAATAGGGAAGCACATATGTCGGATCGTCTTTTTTACGCAGGTGAAAGCGCAGGGCACAGCTAGTTATATAGCTATAATATATTTACAAAGAACAGTCACAATAAAAACCAAAGCAAACAAGACAATATTTATTTAATAGATATACAACGTAATTCATAATTAGTATAACATCCCGGCACCTACCCATGCTAATTTGATCTGATAAACACAACAGTGAAGCTTTAATGACAAAATTGAATACTAAAAATGTCCATACAAAACTTTAAATTATTTGTTTTGAAAAACTTTACGCGACCCTAACTTCAGGAAAGTCGTTGCCCCGAACCAGAGAAATTCAATATACGTTTTCGTCTCCATACTTATATTGTTTTGGTGAAACGTGGATTGTGGCAGTCATCTGTTTTTGCAGTGAGTGCCCAGTCTCTGACTACCCCTTATGGGTTACAGTCGTGATCTTATGTATGTATGTACTGCGGCGTCATACTGACAGATTTACTTCGCAACAGATTTTCTTAAACGTTATGTTAGCATAGTACTTGCGACTTCTTTCGATGGCAGCTCAATGGAAAGACGCCCAATTAAATTTATGAGTTCATTGCCACGATGAGCTGTATAACAGGGTAGTCATCTATGAGTTTTAAGCAAATTCATTATGTCGACATATCTCCTACAGGTATCACGCTTACGAGGCTCATTATATTTTTTGGAGCATATACACATCGTCCGTAAGCCCAGCGAGCCGGGATGTATAGGACATTATGAATGACCTGTATAAGTATATTGCAAGCTCGAGCAGACCAGCCTCCAACAGCACCTGTTCACAAGTATGACGCATTTGGCAGCTCCATAGCTCGCTGAGCGACTTCGACCTTCCTCATGTGGCCTGCAGGAAGACCATGTCTCGGTTCCGTATGTCATCGCTAGCAACGCTCTGGTTAAATGTAAGCGTAAGCGAAATTCATGTCCGACACTGATTGCATAATAACTGCGTCTCGAAATGTGCGGAATTCTTTATACTCCAATTATTTAAATTAACATTATAATGTGCGCAGTGGTTAAGCGGTTGACTTCTGCGCCGCGGGTCGCGGGTTCGATAACCGCACGGGACAAATATTTGTTTGACCTACAGATAGTTGTTCCGGGTCTGGGTGTTTGTGCATGTGGAATTTATGTATGTAAAACGCACCCACGACACAGGAGAAACACTACTGTGGGGCATCGTTTTTTGAAAACAAAAAAAAAAGTAAGTTCAATCGGCGCCAATCGTTTTTGGTAAAATCAAAATTCGCGCTCATTATTTAATTAAACATGTAACAGTCCGACACGATTGCATAATAACTACGTCTCGAAACGTGCGGAATTTTTTGAACTCCCAATTATTTAATTTTTTTTTTATTATTGTACGAAGTGACTAAACGAGCAAAACGTTCACCTGATGGTAAGTGCAACGTCCGCCCACAACAAATGCTGTGTCTCCCAGAACATTTCTGTGTGACACCGCACTGCGCCCGTCACCCTGAGACATCAGTTCTTAAGTCTCAAATGCCCAGTGATTACGCTAGCTCACAGTGCCCTTCAAACCGAAACACAGTAGTGTTTGCACACTACTGCTTCATTGCAGAATAACTGGCCCTGGGGTGGTACCTACCTAGACGGATTCCTGCATAGGAATCCTACCACCAATTTAACATTATAATGTGTACAAAATTTTTCAACCATTCATTTAAATTGAATGTTGTTCAAAGTATGTACGAGTATTTATTCGGCGCCAATAGTTTTTGGTAAATTCGCGTTTCTCTTAAATGCTCGGCAATTAAAGATATTTAACGAATCGGTGTCTGGGGTTGAAGAATTCTTAAAAACCAAATTAGCAACGGTATGTTTTGAACGCTGCTAAGTTTGTTTTCTCGTGACCTCCTGGTTTGTACGTTCAAAATGGGCAGTAGGATTAAAGTGCAGGAATCCGTCTAGGTAGGTACCACCCCAGGGCCAGTTATTCTGCCGTGAAGCAGTAGTGTGCTGGCATTGCTGTGTTTCGGTTTGAAGGGCACTGTGAGCTAGCGTAATCACTGGGGTTATGAGACTTAAGAACTGATGTCTCAGGGTGATGGGCGCATTGTGGTGTCACACTGTTCTGGGTGACACAGCATTTGTTATGGGCAGACGTTGCACTTACCATCAGGTGAACGTTTTACTCGTTCCGTTACTTTTATGAAATAAAAAAAATGCCGCTCTGATGACATCCACATAGTCACGCCTTTTTCCCATAGGGGTAGCAGAGGTTAAGCTAACATGTAGCCCACTTTTCGCCTCCTCAGGAAACGACGGGTGGCGAACCACGTCGCCGCGATTTTGATAAGAGACAAAGAAATAATTACTCCCCATTGCGTTACCATTGTTTTGAGTTTTTCTACAGACATATATATACAGAATAAACGCTGTCTGAACAATAGCTTAGTCGCCTCTTACGACACCTCGGTAGTAAAGAGGTGGATGCTATTCCACTCTGTCGCTTAAGTTGATTAATTTAAGTAAAAGTTGTTTTTTGCAGGTTTAATCGCTGATTTATCACATGCTCAGTAATGTTGTAAAACGACATATCTGACATATAAAAAAATAATCGAATTATACACTCGGCGTCAAAAAAATCGCACATCCGAAAAAAATAATTTAAATACTATTTTAACACAACAGGCCAATGGCAATGTTGTGGTTTGAGGGTATCATTCGAAAGGTAATTTCATTAGCTTTCAGGAATTTTAATTGAATTTTACTTTTATAACGAGACGAAAGAGAAATTAAAGAAAAAGACAGGGTATGTACAAATTTGTAAATTAATAATTAAAAAAAAAAACTTAATAAATACAAAAAGAGTTCTTAAAACCTAGTGTTAACCCCCCCCCCCCCCCCCTTGCCTTGATAACGGCTTCCATGCGATCTTTCATGGACCTTACAAGGATCGCAACAGCCTCTTGGGGTATTTGTTCCCACTCTTCAAGTACCGCATCTTGGAGCTCTTGAAGAGTGGCTGGAGCTGGATCTCGAGCTCGCACGCGCCGTTTTAGGTCATCCCAGAGATGTTCTATTGGGTTAAGGTCTGGACTTCGTACTGGCCAATGCATAACAGGGATATCGACCTCCTGTAAATAATCCCGTACAATAGCCGCGGTGTGGCAACGAGCATTATCATGCATTAACATGAATCCATCACCGACATAACCAGCATACGGGACCAGTATAGTTTAAAACAGTGTAGTTTAAAACACTCGATTGAATAGCTATAAGCTTTCTTTTGTGGGAGAAAGTGACGAGACGAGCAAAACGTTCACGATGTTAAGTGCAACGCCCGCCCATAACAAATGTTACGTCACCCAGGACATTTCTGTGTGGCACCACACTGCGCCCGTCCCTCTGACATATCAGTTATTAAGTCGCATATGCCTATTACACTAGCACTCAGTTTTCTTTTTTTATTTCATAAAAGTGACGAAACGAGCAAAACGTTCACCTGATGGTAAGTGCAACGTCTGCCCATTGCAAATGCTGTGTCACCAAGAACATTACTGTGTGACGCCACACTGCGTCCGTCACCCTGAGACACGAGTTCTTAAGTCTCATATGCCCAGTGATTACGCTAGCTCACAGTGCCCTTCAAACCGAAACACAGTAATGCTTGCACACTACTGCTTCACGGCAAAATAACCGGCCCTGGTACCTACCTAGACGGATTCCTGCACAGGAATCCTACCACCGGTATATTGTAGATTTTTCAAATTCCTTTTCTGAATAAAATCATAAAATAATTTACATTTCACAATGTCTCAGTGTGGCCACACCAAGTTATATTTGCTAACAGTGTTTAGTGTTACTCGTATTAAAATGGCGGCGACATGGTTCGCCACCCGTCACGTCGCGTTTCCCGCAAGGTCGAAAATTGCGCTATGTGTGTGGCGTCTGCCGACTGTATGTATGTATGCATAGTCGAAATCAATTAGTATTAAAGAAAACACTTAGCAAGCAATATCTGATGAAGGTAGTGGAGGTTCGATTGACGACCGCGTGGCCCAGTTGTCATTACCCGACTTCTACGCCGCGGGTCTTGGGTTCGAATCGCAGTGCACAATGCACAAACGATACATGATAAATCCCAGTGTAGTGCTTTTATTTAAGCGATATACTAAAATATCACACTGCTGAGCACAGGCCTCTTCACATTTGCTGCCTCTCGATGGGTTGGCGGACTTCGCACGGCCCCGAAATATTTCTATTCCTCAGACATACAGGTTTCCTCGCGACGTGTTCCTTTAACGCAGAGTACGTGGTAAACCAGCAAATAAAATTGCAGAAAAATTTAGAAGTGCCGGCAACTGGCATCGAACTCTGATCACTCGCGTCCACTACTGAACGTAGGCCTCCCCCATATATTGCCACAAAAGTTAGTAGCTCTCATTCTGGGGGGATTTTGTCATAGTTGCCGCGCTTGGCAGGCAGGTCGGCAAGGTAATGGAATGCCAAATGCTAAGTATATATTTTCTTAAGTAGACTGTTTTTTTATTGGATAAAGTGACGAGACGAGCAAAACGTTCACCTTGATGGTAAGTGCAACGTCTGCCTATAACAAATGCTGTGTCAGCCAGAACAACGAGTGGCACCACACTGCGCCCGTCACATTGAGACATCAGTTCTTAAGTCTCATATGCCCAGTGATTACGCTAGCTCACAGTGCCCTTCAAACCGAAACACAGTAATGTTTGCACACTACTGCTTAACGGCGGAATAACTGGCCCTGGGGTGGTACCTACCTAGACGGATTCCTGTGTGGGAATCCTACCACCAGTACATACTTACTTACTTACCATACATACTTATATGATTTCACTCGTTCGTTATAAAAATTACTAATTAGTCTAACCTCAATATCGTACAAACTTAAAAAGATTATGTATTACGGTCGAATTTCGACCACTGATGGGCATCTAGTGTATATAGATTAACTCAAATCGAAATCTGTATTTCTTACATACATACATACATAAGATCACGACTGTATCCCATAAGGGGTAGTCAGAGACTGGGCACTCACTGCAAAAACCGATGACTGCCACAATCCGCGTTTCACCAAAACAATATAATGCACTTTGTGTGATAGGTGGTGAGCCCATCGCCACCTTGCGCTGTTGGGAGCACAGTGCAGTTTAATTCCTTACTCGCCTTTTACGAGATCCATTGGATGAGATGGAGTGGTAGTATTCTTTTAACGAGCCGCCACCACACGGCTATTTCTTATATCAGAGAATAAATGTAATTCATTTCATTTCACATGAGGAAAGTCATGGGCAGAGCTTGTCAAACTGCATATACATGAACCGATTAATACTCTTGCAAGATTGCGTATTCGACGTAGTTATTAAATATAAGTTTCAATGGTAATTTATCGTTTAACTTGTAGACTAGTCGATGCCCGCGGCGATGTTCGGTAATTGAGTTTCATGTTGTTAATGATTAGGAGGCATGGATTCTATTACGTTTACATACCTGTTTTGTCTGTCTGTGTAAATGGATTTAATGTTACGCAAATTATCCATAATAATATTATAAATGCGAAAGTAACTCTCTCTGTCCCTTTGTCTTTTTGTTACCTTTTCATGGTTCAACCCCTGAAGCGAGAACCCCTTAGGGTCCTGGGAACGGACATACGACATTATCACGGAAAATCCAATAGTTCCCCTGCTATGTTCAAAAAACCTGCGTCCACGCGGACGAAGTCGCGGGCATCAGCTAGTTGATAATAAATCTTAACATTAAATAGATATAAACCGTTGATATATATTAGAATAAGACTCTTTGGAGCACCATTTTTGTTCTCTAATAATTATAACAATGTTTATACTTTACTTGGATTATCTTAATAAGCTGTCTAAGGATTTTACCGATCAGTTCAAGCTAAACGCAGTTTAAGCGTTTAACTGAGTTTAATACTACAGTTTGAATTTCATCAACATCAAATGAACGCAGTTAAGGCTAAACGCGATTAATATTCAGAACGTCCAATTTTCGACGTTCAACTCTTTAAACGCGTTTAGAGAGCTGTCATTGTCAATTGCACAACTATGTAAACATAAAAATTATTTTGTATTCGATTTGTTTATTGTTAGCATACCTGTATAACCTATGCATAAAAACAGGCTGTTTTATGTCGCAAAATTAGAAATACAACGAGTTTTTGTTTTAGATTGTGACGATATTTCATGTAAACTTCGTTTTACTAAACGCGATCAAAATGGAGCTGGTGAAATCGGTTAGACGAAAACCGAGATCAAATGATACATTTGAACTCAGTTAAGTAAAATGTGGTTTTATTAAACTTGGTTTCCAGAGCGATCGGTGAAATCGGGTCTCAGCCAACTCAGAGATTCTTACGCTCCATTGCATTCCCACGAGCGGTATAGTGACAGCATTGCGTATTATGGTGTTATTCTGCAGGCTGTCCGTAGAATACCTTTGTTGCCTCTTACGACACCTCACGTACGGTAGGAAAGAGGTAGGTGCTATTCTAATTACTTCTTTTAGCAATAAGAATAAGTCACCTTAGACGAGATCAATTAGGAAGGCGTGAAATATACACACGAGAATGTTAACGTATCTTAGTGTAATAACTGTGCTCCATGGTTTCACCCGCGTAAAAAAGCCGAGCCCGATTATATATATAAACTTCCATGTTTTAATCGGATTTGGAGACAAATATTTTTTTTGCGCGGAATCCTAATTATTTTTCTAAAATTAAAGTAGCGTTGTGGTCGCGGCCTAAGACAAACTACCACCCCATCTCATCCCGTGGGTGTAGTAAATATCGACAGAGGGAAAATGATAACCAGGAGATGGGCAGCAGCGTCTGCCTGGAACATCTGAATAAATAAACTGCGGTCGCCAACCCGCCTGCCAAGCGTGGCAACTTTGGCAAGATCCCTCCAATATGAGAGCTACAAACTTTTGTGGCTATCTATAGGGGAGGTCTAAGTTCAGCAGTGGACTTGTGATAGGCTGAAACGACGACGACAAAGTTACCCGCTATAATATCAGCCATCTGTCAGTGAAAGATCCGTCAAAATCAGTCAAGCCGTTTCGGAGATTAGCCGGAACAAACAGACAGACAAAAAAAAATTGAATTTTTTTCTTTTAAGTAAGTATCGTTTTTGGTATGTACTTTCATAAGCGTTGAGTGAAAAGCTGTTAATTTGTTATTACAAACAGACACATTTTATTTATTTGTATGATAAAAATAACTTAAAATCCACCCGTTAGTGGTGCATTGATGATGGGGTCTCTTAGATCTTTAATAACCAATTCGATTATATCACTCCTGTTCCAGCTGTCCGGTGTAAAAAATAAATTACAGGTGGTAGGTCTATGCGATAGTCTGTCTAGGACAAATAAGTATCCGATGAAGCTGTAAAAGCCAAAAAGGCTAACATACATACATGCATACATAAGATCACGACTGTATCCCATAAGGGGTAGTCAGAGACTGGGCACTCACTGCAAAAACAGATGACTGCCACAATCCACGTTTCACCAAAACTATATAATGCACTTGGTGTGATAGGTGGTGAGCCCATCGCAACCATGCGCTGTTCGGTGCACAGTTCAGTTTAATTCCTTACTCGCTTTTTATCCATTGGATGAGATGGAGTGGTAGTATTCTTTTAACGAGCTGCCACCACACGGCTAACAGCAAATTAAAAAAGTAAACTAACAGCCTATAAATGTCAAACTGCTGAGCACAGGCCTCCTCTCATTTCTGAAAGGGATTTGGAGCTGGGAATAGTCCGCAACGCTTCTCCAATGCGGGTTGGCGGACTTCACATATCCTCGAAATATTTCTATTCCTCGGGGATGCAGGTTTCCTCACGATGCTTTCCTTCACCGCTAAGCACGTGGTAAATCAGCACTTAAAATTGTAGAACAAATTTAGAGGTCGGGGATCGAACCAAGGTTACTAGCTATGAAATTAAAGGCGAGCACCAGGCCCCTGAGCTACCACGGCTTTTACAAACAGCAATTATGAAAGGAACGCGCGTGTCGTCTACATGAAAGAACATTTTAAACGACATTGTTGTTTGTCCTATCTAGGACAATTACATCACCGAAATTATATAAAGATATTATAATTAAATATATATATAATTTCGGTGATGTAATTGTCCTAGATAGGACAAACAACAATGTCGTTTAACATCTTCTTTCATGTAGACGACACACGCGTTCCTTTCATGCACATGTTAGGGAAATTAAAGGTCATAAACATTTATGTATAAATTTAATGTACTTCGAACCTGGAATTATTTTTAAATTGTCAACGTTTATTATCTGTTCTATAAATCGCTTCCAATGTCGGTATTAAGATATGTATTTTAAAACGATTTGGCTGTTTTGTATTAAAATACTTTCACCCGAAAGTTGACTGTCGCCTCAGTCAGTCTTACCATTTCGATAGCTCTAGACGACGTGTTATATTTGGCGGTTCGCTTCATTCCATTTGCTACGTTTTCCCTTTTGGTTACAGCAGTTTTGGTTGTAGCATACATAGATACAGTCACGGCTTTTTCCCATTAGGGTAGACAGATTGTCAGTCAGATCTATGTCAGTTTTTGGCGTCGCGCTTTTAGAATTTTTATTAAAAAAATCATGGTTTATAAAAATCTACCACTCCACCTCATTTCGTAAAAGTAGTCGTAATTTTCGTAAAAGTAGATTAAGAGATAAATAACAAATGGAAAATTTCATAGCTTCTGGCAGTTGGCGGAATATGCATCTCAAAAAATGCCAGATTGAAAATACTCAGATCTGTGAAGGGAGGGAGCGTGCAAGGCCCGCTCATTATAATATTCTCAGGTGTGTTAGTGGTTAGAGTACCTTACCACACTTAGGGAGATGGGTTCGAATCTCAGCTGGACTAAATTTTCTTGCAAAATACAAATGTAGGTTTTCGAGTCTGGTTGTGTTCATTGTCCTTGTGTCTCTGACACCGCATCCTAGCCTAGCTCCCGATCTTATCGCATGGGCGCTACATCAGGCGCGGGTAGGTTGGGACGAGTGAGTGCCCCTGTGTTTGCGTATACTCTTGTGGCACTATAACACTTGCTGGGCAGTTGATAAGTTCCGAAATTCAATAGTTGTCGCCGTGGTCGAAATTCGGATAGTAATCGAAATTACTGTACAAAATAAGTTTTAGTATATACAATAATGTTATCGCGAAGAAAATGCATAGGAAATAATTTTATGAAATAACCAGCTGTGGTTTAATTTTAAATAAATCACTATACCCTTAGTGATTTCTGTATGTGATACGTGATGTTAAGTAGCCTATAATCTTCGTCAATAATTGGGCTATCGAATACAAAAATAACTTTTCAAATCCATTTGGTAGTTCCAGAGATTAGCGCGTTCAAAGAAAAAAACAATCAAACTCTTCAGCTTTATTAATACTATAGATTTAACCAGGCCTGTAGCGCCTGGCTAAAAGAAAGAGCAATTGTTGTGTTACGAGGTTGTAGTGTTGTCTTCAAAACAGGCACTAAGTATGGAAGCATTGTAATCCTGGAACTGAATAAATAATTGTGTCGTATCTTAAACGATCCATCTATGTTACTAACTGTGATCTGATACATTTGTCTCTGTGATTATTTATAAAAAATTAAAGCAGATCGAATTGAAAATTAATGTACGACGTAAGCCATTAAACGACATCAGACGCTTTCATAGAGGCATTGTTTCATGAAAATGTCTAGAAACAAATCAAAATATTGTTACAGAGTATGTTGCTTAAGATTTTTAAGCTATCCCTTAATGAGAGTAAGACTTTAGTACATTATCATATATTATTTTCAACCGATAATACTTGGTTTACTTTAGCGATCCGAATCCGCGAGGTGACGTCGAAGAACTTAAAAGCCTGCATTGGCCATCCATGACTCAAGACAAGCGTTCGTACATTCAAATAGACTAGGAATTCTCAATCAAGACGAACCTTAAGAAAGACAGGTTCCAAGTGTAGGAGGAGCTTTACCCCATAGAATATTAATGGTACATTATTGTACTTACCTGTGTTTGTGTTAAAAGATCTTGCAGTTCGATTTTATCTACATAAAGTAGAAGTTTCAAAAAAAAGTAAACAGTAAAGTTTCAGCTTATAAATGTCCCACTGCTGAGCACAGGCCTCATCTCATTTCTGAGAGGGTTTTGGAGTAAGGAAGAATCCGCCACGCTGCTCCAATGCGGGTTGGCGGACTGCACATGTCTTAGAACATATTTTTTTATTTCTCAGACATGCAGGTTTCCTCACGATGTTTTCCTTCACCGCCGAGCACGTGGTAAATCAGCACTTAAAATTGCAATTAACAATTTTAGTGGTGCCGGCACCGGGGCTCGAACCCAGGTCACTCGCATACTATGAAATTTAAATCGAGCGCCTATCCCTTGAGCTACCACGGAGTTGGAGTAGTGCATCGCAATACCTCAACTCCTCTTCCCCGCGACTCTGCCTCGGCGGCGGAGGGCAGGGTGAACATTGCTGGCACACTGCCACTGCTTCACCCAACAGTCCTCTTCTTCTCATCCTAAGTTGGTTTGGCAAGCCTAAATAAAAAAAAATATTATCCGTCACGCTAGTTACACAATGATTCCGGAAAAAAATATTAAATATTACAAAATGTACGAGTAGTTAGTAGAATCTCGACTCGGCGGCTTTCTGTCGTAGTCTATGACACTTGTTAATGACTCGTTTTGGGGCGAAACACGTGTCGTGTTCTCGACTTCAGTGGTGTATCTGACCTAGTGCTAGTATTGTAGTGGTTGGTGGAGTATCTGGTGGCAGTTCCTGGTGGCTGTTCCTGGTGGCGGTGTGAGTTTGCTTGTGCACGCTACTGAGAGATCGCGGGCGGGCGGTGCTGTCCAAAAAACTAGGTAATATACACCATTTTATATTTACATGCGGATCTTAGCAAATTAACTTAATTTCCTTCATTATTAGAAAATTACTACTGAAATGATTAAAATGGTTAAATAACAATTTAAAATAGTTGTTTCTCTTACAGGCTCAACGTGTGAAGTTTTAATGGGGCGGAAATGTTAACGTAGTTTAGCAAATCAACAACAGATGGCGCTAGATCAAAGGTGGAAGCGTGCCATCTTCCGAAAAGTCGATGCATTATTAAGACAGAGCGTTAGTGTATAGTATAGTCCGGCCGCTGAGAGAATGCACATTTGACAGTTCGTTATCAAATGTACAATATAATCTTAATTACGTCAATTTACAATAAATGTATCCCTTTAACTCTAAAACTACGCCAATCTGTTAAACGGCATCGGATCAAATGATACATTTGAACTCAGTTAAGTAAAACGTGGTTTTATTAAACTTGGTTTCCAAAGCAATTTGTGAAATAGGGTCTAAGAGTGGGCTAAGTAAGGGGATACAAAAGATTGAAAAAGACTAAACAGTAAAACAACATAAAAGCAACTTAAAATCTAGTAAATTATAAAAATCAATATTAAATCAATCAATAAAAAATCAATACAAAAAAGGGAATACGATTATGATAACTGTGGACGCCTAATTTAAGTCATGTAAGCAACTTAAACAAATCCAACATAACACACATTCATACGTACATATTATATAATCACCCACACTCACACACTGGTGGTAGGATTACCTACCTAGACGGATTCCTATGTACCACTGCAGAGCCAGTTATTCTGCCGTGAAGCAGTAGTGTGCAAACATTACTGTGTTTCGGTTTTAATGGCACTGTGAGGTAGCCTAATCACTGGGCATTTGACGGGTGACGAGCGCAGTGTGGTGTCACAAAAAATATTCTGGGTGACACAGCATTTGTTGTGGGTGGACGTTGCACTTACCATCAGGTGAACGTTTTGCTCGTTTCGTCACTTAATACGATAAAAAAACGCGTGTGCATCTACACGCACAGACACTCACACGCATTCACACGCATGAACATTTCTACACAAACGCGCGTGAACGCACTTTCAAACACATTTACACATTTTCAAACGTATTTGACGGAATTTTCACTGACAGATAGCTTATATCAGCTATGTGTCAGTGAAAATCCCGTCAAATACGGTCCAGCCGTTTCGGAGATCAGCCGGAACAAACAGACAGAGAGACAGACAAAAATTTTAAAATGTTACCAAAAATTCGAATCCAGGACCCGCGGCATAGAAGTCAGCTGCTAGGCCACACTACGTTTGGCTAAACGCGGTCTCTACTCTAGGACTCGCTTACTTCAACAGTTGTCACTTCCTGGAAAGTTTGTCAATGCCATCGCCGCATCAGTCTAGAAAGTTTGTGGTCTCGGTTGGCGCAGTGGTTAAGCCCTTGACTTCTGTGCCGCGGGTCGCGGGTTCGATTCCCGCACGGGACAAATATTTGTGTGGCCTACAGATAGTTGTGTTCTGTGTGTTGTACATGTGGAATTTATGTCTGTAAAACGTACCCACGACACAGGAGAAACCTACTATGGGGGCATCGTATGTAAACAAAAGGCTATGTTGGTGTAAGAAAGTAATTAATTTATAAAACGCTGAAGCTATTAAGCTATTAAAAAGTAAAAAAGTAACGTAAAACTGCTGAGCACAGGCCTCCTCTGATCTCTGAGAGGGTTTTGGACCAAGAATAAGTCCGCCACGCTGCTCCATTGCGGTTTGGCGGACTTCACATGTCTTCGGAATGTTTTTATTCCTCAGACATGCGGGTTTACGCGTGCAAAGTCGCGTGCTCATTTTTTTTTATTGGATAAGGGGATGAAATGAGCAACAAATGCTGTGTCACCCAGAACATTTCTGTGTGACACCACACTGCGCCCGTTAACCAGCGACATCAGATCTTAAGTCTCATATGCCCAGTGATTGATTACGCTAGCTCACAGTGCCCTTCAACCCGAAACAGTAATATTTGCACACTACTTCACGGCAGAACTGTCCCTGGGGTAGTACCTACCTAGACGGATTCCTGCATAAGAATCCTAGTCTCCGCTTGCAAAGTCGCGGGCTCTACTAATCTAGTCTTTAATAAATAATTAAAAAAACTTGTTTGTTTTGAAAATAACCACACATTTTATCAAAGCGTCGCTTACAATAGCGACTAACCTTCAAAAATTAGATCAACGTCATCGAAGACGTTGAATCCTCAATAAATAACTTTTATATTATTTCCTATTCGACTAAACCATAGCGCCATGTATTCTAGTACTGTACAACGCCATCTAGCGGACAGGTTCATAGATAACTTAAGCTGCTTTCACTGTGACGCTTTTGTAACCAACTCGAAAAGGGGGAGCTTCTCTGCATGTATTTTTTATTAACATCTATGGAAGATACTTCGAAGAGGTTTCCACGATAGAAAAAATAATAATATAATAATAATAATAGCTCTCGAGTTACCGACATGTGGGGTACGCCAACCGAACTTATTCCCGGTGGTCGTGTCTGCAAACGGGTTAATCCCGGTCAGTCTCTCGGGACATCTGAGGCGACTGGGGCTCCGTGACGGGCTGCTTCGTACTCAGATGCAAAAGGCGGAGCTCCTCGATACGGCCCACATAGTCCGCCGGTTTCTTTCTCTTTCCCCCTAACCCACGGCCGTTTGGTCTCCCCTGCTGAGGGCTCCCGTCTGGTTGGGATTTATTATATATTTTATTGTATTGTATAGTATTGTCTAGTATATGTCTTATAGTATCATATTAATTTTATCTTATTTTATATATTTATCTATATATTCATATATCCCAACCAGACGAGAAAACTATAGAAATACCCCATAATAATAAAGTAATATTTATTTCCCTTTAACAAAGTTACAAACAAATAAATTACAGTATGTAAGGTACACAACAGATTGGAATAGAATATACACACATACGAGTACATAAGATCACGACTGTATCCCTATGGGGTAGTCATAGACTGGGCACTCACTGCAAAAACAGATGACTGCCACAATCCATTTTGATTCCAGCTTGGACTCGAACCGCGGCCTGGAATAGAACTTGAGCCTTGGACACCAATATGGGAAAAAAAAAAATAAGACGAAATTTTCGAACGTAGTAACTATGCAGCTAAAGTAGGTACAACACACCTGATGGTAAGCGCAAAGTCTGCATACATACATACATACATACATAAGATCACGACTGTATTCCATAAGGGGTAGTCAGAGACTGGGCACTCACTGCAAAAACAGATGTCTGCCACAATCCACGTTTCACTAAAACAAATATAATGCATTTGGTGTGATAGGTGGTGAGCCCATCGCCACCATGCGCTGTTGGGTGCACAGTGCAGTTTAATTCCTTACTCGCCTTTTACGAGATCCATTGGATGAGATGGAGTGGTAGTATTCTTTTAACGAGCCGCCGCAACACGGCAACGCAACGTCTGTCTACAAAAAATGCTGTGTCCGCCAAAAGAACTGTGTGTGACACCACACTGCACCCGTCACCCTGAGACATCTGTTCCTAAGTCCCATATACCCAGTAACATAATGTATCTTACATTCTATATTTACCTTTTTTTAATAGATAGATCGATACTGTATTCATCTCAGCAAAAAGTTACAATAAATAATTTAAAAAATAGTTAGAACTAAAAAACAACAGGAATAAATCAAATTATTCAAAATAACAAATAAAAAAAATAAAGAAAAGAATAAACAAAGTTGCATCCTAATATTTTAAACTATACGTGACCGTTTTTGTAGTACAGTGTGACGCAAGGAATAGATCTGCGCTCAGTATAAGTTACGGATGACTGATTCTAATCCTAAGCCGGTAGTGCCCGCTGTACTACGCGTTTATTATATATTTAATACATTAACGCTAACGTCATAAGAGAAAGATACCCACAATAGATTTAATAGAATCAGGCGTTTAGTCCTACAGTCAATATCACTTGATAATGCCTCGTTTTGAGATGAAACACGTGTCTCGACTTCAGTGGTGTGTATTGCGTAGCGGTAGTGTTGTAGTGGTGGAGGGTATCTGGAAGCGGCTCCCGGTGGCGGTAATGGTTTGCTTGTGCACGCTGTTGTGAGAGGGCGGGCGGTGCATTTCTAAAACTAGGTAATACAGACCATTTTAAATTTTGCATGCGGATCTTAGCAAATTAACTTTCTTTCCTTTAAGATAATTGACACTAAAACTGTGCTATTATACTTTTGTAGATCCATTACAATAAATGTAATTAATATAATTTTTTTACCAAAAAACTGAATCCGTATTTAAGAGTTTAACGATTTTCTCATGGATCACATCTTCGGACCCAAATATATATGGGACCACCCCTACGGACCCTTTTTTTAATAAAAAAAAGAATCATTAATTATAAACAGAGAAGTTATATCCGAGCATATATACAGACTGTGGGTTCGAAACTCATCGTATGCCGTGTTCGTTGTTCTCAATTTCTAAATTCATTTTTATATTCTAAATTCATTATAAATTTGACTCACCGTATAATATGTGACTAGTTTGTAACAGTAAATACATAACAAGACACAGTTTCTTAGTTATATACAGTTTCTTATTATGTATACCTAGTCCGGCCATAAGTTCTGATACAAATGAAAATGCATTTTTTAATGAAGTAATGTAATAATATTAAAATTTATACCTACGTGTTTATTAGTCTCAGCAAAAAATAAAAAAAATATTCTATTCGAAATGGCCACCTTTGGCTTTTATACAGGCCTTTAATCTGTTTGGCCACGACCCTATGGAGTTACGCACTGTTTCCAAGGGAAATTTCGCCACTCGATCGCTCCAATCATCGACTCAATGTCGCCGTGTCGTTTAGAGCAGGCCATGTCCTCTGAAACTGACCATAATTTTAAGTCTAAAGGGTTGAGGTCTGGGCTAGATGAGGGCCAGTCTTCAGCTCTTATAAAGTCCGGAAAGTTGGTTTCAAGCCAGGCTTGGGTAGTTCGTGCCTTGTGACCAGATGCAGAGTCCTGCTGGAAAGTCCACGGTATATTTTTTTTTTAAAAACCGTATTGCTGAGAGGTTACACAGCATGATCCAAGACTGTATCTTGATACACTTTGGCTGAAGGTTTCACTCCTTTTTCACAAAAATTTAGTTTTGTAACTCCTTGATAAGACACGCCCCACCAAACCATCACTGACGCAGGATGATGACCACGTTGTACCTTTCCGACCACTTGAGCAGCTTCTTTAGAACTGTGAGCGTACACTTTGTCATTTTGCTTATTGTTGTGTTCTTCAATCGTGAAATTTTTTTCATCGGTAAAGAGGATATTTCTGTGCCTTTCACCTGCGTATCGCGACAGACGGCGTTTTGATCGATCCACTCCCTTTAATTGTAAATATTGATTTAGGGCATGTCCTATAAATCGACAATAAGCACCGAGCTTCAGGTCTTGTTTTATAATACGCGACAGAGTCCTAGCGGGAATCTTCATTTCTCGCGATAAGTTTTTTTGCTTCCTTATGGGGTTTCGACGAATTCTGGCTTTAACAGCATTAACAGCCTTTGTAGTTCTCACAGCACTCAGCGGCCCGGATCTTTTCTGGTCGTCGACAGAGGAAGTGTTGTTGTATCTGTTGATAGTACGATATACGAACATACAGCTGATACCAAGCTTTTGAAGTGTCTGGAATATGACCGACGGCTCCATACCCACTTTGTGCAAGGCGATCACTGCAATCCTATTTTCTTTAACACCCCATACCATATTGTAAATTGATAATGAACACGATAAAATATGTGAAATGGCGCAAAATCGAAGGAAATAATATTCGTGTTCCAAATTCAAAACAATTAAAAAGTTGAAAAAAAGAAAAGTTTTTATGTAACAGTATTTATGGCTAGACTAGTTATAGTTTAAAAAAGCTAGAGCAGCATCGATTCTCTTGGTAAATTTAAAACAGAATAAGAAATATAAAATAACAAAAGAGGTTTGATCTGAAAGAGAGCGACTATCAAATCCTAGTCGCCAATCCGCACAAGACGAATTGAGAACGTCCTCTTTTTATTGAAGTCAGTTAAAAAAAATCTTCACAGATGGCTACGAGGCATAGCGCTCGTGTAGGCGTCTACAAGTCATTAGAAAATAGAGTTACATTGATACATTTGCTATGTGGCGGATCCAGGATTTTGGTTTGGAAGGGGCTTGTCCCAGCTGAGGGTAGGTTTTATCAATGACAAAACTAAAGGACTAAAAAAGAATACAAAGTTTTATTTTTCTCATTGCAAGACACTCGGGTAACTATTTGCAAATTCTTTAACGACTTGGACAGGTTTTAGGCAGCAACATATACCTCGATGAATACATGGGAGTCGAATCGTTCAACTTGTCTTCCGTCAATGTCATAAGAAGGTTCGATGTTATTAGTTTAAGTATATAGGCACTTGATGTTTAAATAAGCTTTCTTCGCGCGTTATAAAAAGAGATTTAAAACGATGTGAAATTCACGGCGGCGGGGGTGTATTAAAAACCGCACAAACTCAATGATTGATTTATCATCACCATTTCAGCCTGTCTTAGTCAACTGTTGAACATAGGTCTTGTTTTGTTAAATACTACCTACTACCGTCTTTTATTCAAGTACACGATAGAAAAGTTTTGGCTTATCTGAGAAAATTGTTTCCAACGAAGGAAGTGCAACTTAAAAACATACACACAAACAGTCAAGGGTTTTTCCCATATAAGCGGTATAGGCAGTGGCCACTCACGTAGCCTACGTGTCGCCCTCGCAGGAAACGAGACGGGACAGGTGGCGGACCACGTCGCCGCCATTTTGGTATGAGTCTTAATTTTTCAACTCGTACCAAGCCGTTTGGCTTGGTACGAGTTGAAAAATTAAGGTTAAGGTTGAAAAATTAACCTGAGGGATATTTTAAATTCCTCGGGGGGAATTCTACAAAAATATTTTTAGTTTCCAGTATTTGTCAAAGTTAGGATTTAAGATCCATTGATATTGCAAAGAGTCATTCAATTTCCATTTCACTTATAATTTTCCTCGTAGCATAACCAAAGCGCGATGTAATATTGGACGAGTGCCACCTAGTGATTTGTTTTGAACAAGTCATACGCGTGCGCTCTGCTCTCATTGAGAGCTTCAATTTAAGACTTACTAAACATAACTTTTTTGTAGATTAATGAGGTTACTTTTTTGGTTTGATCTTGGCACCAACTACATCTTTTCTGCTCGACTTGCTTCTCTCTATCTTTTTGTACATGTATTTGTGTTTGCATGGAAAATAGAGTTTAAATAAATAAAACTTACGTATTTTGAATAATATAGCTTATTTGATAGCGAATAAATTTTAGATTCGATCCAGTAAAAAATTGCATTAACCCTAACTTTATTTTTTTTATTTTTCAGTTTTCAGTAAATATTAAATGTATAAAAGGCCTAAGTCAAGAAAACAGTAAATTTGTCATTCTTCCAAGTTTTAATTAAAAAACCTTGCTATATTTTACAGAGCTATATTTTTTAAAAATCTAACGGTAATTTATCGGGAACTATATCTTTATAACACTTAAGGAGAATTAGAAGTCGGCCTAGTAGTTTTCGAGTTGATTTCTAACAAAGAAATTTACACACTTAAGTTAGAGAAATTAGGTAAAAGTCCTTTTTAAATAAAAAAAACTGCTTATTAATTACAGGTATAAATAAAATTTATTACAGGCATATAAATTTAAATAATGGACTCCCTTCATAATAAAAAAAAAGTTGAGTAACAGCTCATGTCCACTGCTGAACACGGGCCTCCTCTTACTTATGTTATTAACGATGAGATAATGTCGTTAGAATTCACAATTTACCTCAATAAAATCGATTGTTTTAAGCTTATCAATGATTTTCGTATCTCTTTAATAATATTGTACACCTTATTCTAATTGCTACGTTGTGTCTACGCTAGCGCTACGCGGTGCTTTTCACAAGTGCAGAACTGCGATTGCCTTATTATCAGAATTGTTTTTCTTTAGCTACAATAATTAATTACTTACAACTGGTAGAATAATATTACTTAATAGTTTTTATCAATTAGAATATAAACAGTGTAGTATATTGTCGGTAGATTGATATTTTGTGTGAATATTGTACCTTCTATATTTCAAAATAAAAACGTCAGTGTTGAACCAGCTAGCGTGTTTTACTACATGGCGACAGCGGTGGGATAAACACTACTTAAAAATAGCCTAGTAGTTAGATGTTGACATAGGCTAGTTTGCTATGTTAACCCATTTTCAAACATTGCCTAAAAATATGTCGACACAAAAAAATTTAGCCTGCCAAAATGTAGTTTCATAGAATATATTTTTTTTTATTAACAACAGCTTAAATCTGTTAAACAGAATGTTTATGTCCCAAGAGTAAAATGGTTCAAGTTCTACTTGAGTGCTTCATTAAAATGGATTTTACGTTACTTTAGAGCCGTGGTAGCTCAGGGGCTAGGCGCTCGCTTTTAATTTCATAGTACGCGAGTGACCTGGATTCGATTCCCGGTGCCGGCACCACTAAAATTATTAATTGCAATTTTAAGTGCTGATTTACCACGTGCTCGGCGGTGAAGGAAAACATCGTGAGGACACCTGCATGTCTGAGAAATTAAAAATATTTCGAAGACATGTGAAGTTCGCCATCCCGCATTGGAGCAGCGTGGCGGATTCTTCCTGTCTCCAAAACCATCTCAGAAATGAGAGGAGGCCTGTGCTCAGTAGTGGGACATTTATAGGCTGAAACTTTACTTGACTTTTTTTTTACATAATTAATTAAAAACTTCTGTCGTTTATAAAAACATTGGACATTTATAATGTTGAAATTTGGTAAAAAAAAAATACATTTATTCTTTGAAACTACATCTTGGCAGGCTAAATAACTGGATTTCTTGTGTCGATATATTTTTGGGCAATGTTTGAAAATGAGTAAACAGAGTCAACTGGCCTATTTCAACATCTAACTACTAGGCATTTTAAGTAGTGTTTATCCCATCGGAAAAAAAAAGTGAGGTATTGAAATATCTTGCTATACATAAAGCATTACTTACTTAACATCGTAGACCAAAATAATGCATGCAATGTTTTATTTACAATTTTTACCTTGTTGACACCTATTTAGAAAAAATATGATATTTTCAAATAACAAGAAAACCTAATGCATTTTGTCAATAATCTCTTATAAGCATCAACAAAGAATAATACAAATGAATTGAGTGTTTTGTTTTACTTCTGTTAATTTTAAAGTAATGGTCAGGATTCCGTCTAGGTAGGTACCACCCCAGGGCCAGTTATTCTGCCGTGAAGCAGTAGTGTGCAAGCATTACTGTGTTTCGGTTTGAAGGGCACTGTGAGCTAGCGTAATCACTGGGCATTTGAGACTTAATAACTGATGTCTCAGGGTGACGAGCGCAGTGTGGTGTCACGCAGATATATTCTGGGTGACACGGCATTTGTTGTGGGCGGACGTTGCACTTACCATCAGTTGAACGTTTTGCTCGTTTCGTCACTTTATACAATAAAACACAGTCAAAATGTTACAAAGTCCTTCACAGATGAGACTTTGGTAAATGTCAAAATGATCTGGTCCTAACATTAACTTATGACAGCTTAATGACGAAATACAATTCCGACCTTTATAATGGATGGTATGGATATTCTGATGCAAACATAATTTTAATTGGAATTTAGAAATGGAAGCATAAGATCGAACAACATTAAATAAGTACATGTAGGATGTTTAATGTATAAGTAATAAACATACATACATACATAAGATCACGACTGTATCCCATAAGGGGCAGTCAGAGACTGGGCACTCACTGCAAAAACAGATGACTGCCACAATCCACCTTTCACCAAAACAATATAATGCACTTGGTGGGATAGGTGGTGAGCCCATCGCCACCATGCGCTGTTGGTTGCACAGTGCAGTTTAATTCCTTACTCGCCTTTTACGAGATCTATTGGATGAGATGGAGTGGTAGTATTCTTTTAACGAGCCGCTACCACACGGCTCAATAAGTAATAAAATAATATTAAATTGTAGTAGATATTGGTAGTTTTTTTTCTTTTTGTTTTTTTTATACTTTATAGTTCAGATATTTGCCACATAGTTGTCCTAGTGACGTTATACCGTGCATCGCTTAGTTTTGTTTTTTAATCTTCTTTGTTATTGATGTACTTTGGCATTGTTTCTTTATGACTGTTTAATTATATTTATTGTTTAAATTTTCAATTTTTTGTTTACAATTATGCCTGTATTTACTGTGCGGGTGCTCCAAATAAACTTCTCTTTCTTTCTTTCTAATTAAATTAATTTACGTTTGAATATTATCCAATAATGACAGATGCGTTCGAACTTTCATTCATTAATGGCGATTTCGACGCTTATTGGCTCATATTAGCCGTGATCAGTGGTACCAACGCTGCCATTTTAATAAGAATACATACATAAGATCACGACTGTATTCCATAAGGGGTAGTCAGAGACTGGGCACTCATTGCAAAAACAGATGACTGCCACAATCCACCTTTCACCAAAACAATATAATGCACTTGGTGTGATAGGTGGTCAGCCCATCGCCACCATGCGCTGTTGGGTGCACAGTGCAGTTTAATTCCTTGTTCGCCTTTTACGAGATCCATTGGATGAGATGGAGTGGTAGTATTCTTTTAACGAGCCGCCACCACATGGCACAGTCAAAATGTTACAAAGTCCTTCAATGATGAGATTTGGTAAATGTTAAAATGATCTAATCCTAACATCAACTTCGTGACGAAATACAATTCTATATTAGAAGACCGACCAATTGCTATTGCTATAACAATATTATAATTACGTAATAATTGATCGGCCAAGCGGTTACCTGCTTTATCGCCGGGGGATAAAGCCCTTTTAATTGACTGCGGGCATAGAAAAGCAGTTTCTATTGTTCGACCGTCAGAGGAGCCACGTTCGTTCATAGTACAAGACTCGCGTGGAAAGCGATTGAGGCGGAATCGTCGTCACCTTATATATTGTTGGTGAAACGTGGATTGTGGCAGTCATCTGTTTTTGCAGTGAGTGCCCAGTCTCTGACTACCCCTTATAATGGGATACAGTCGTGATCTTATGTATGTATGTGTGTTAAATTACTATTAACAGAAGTAAAACAAAACACTCCATTCATTTGTGTTATTCTTTGTTGATGCTTATAAGAGATTATTGACAAATATGCATTAGGTTTTGTTGTTATTTGGAAATATCACGTATTTTCTAAATAGCGTCAACGAGGTAAAAATTGTAAATAAAACATTGCATGCAAAATTTTGGTCTACGATGTTAAGTAAGTAATGCTTTATTTAAAGCAAGATATTTCATGTACCTCACTTTTTTGGCCGGTGGGATAAACACTACTTAAAAAGGCCTAGTAGTTAGATGTTGAAATAGGCCAGTTGCACTCTGTTAACTCATTTTCAAACATTGCCTAAAAATATGTCGACCCAAAAAATCCAGTTCTTTAGCCTGACAAAATGTAGTTTCAAAGAATAAATGTAATTTTTTTTTCCCAATTTCAACATTATAATTCTCCAATGTTTTTATAAAGGACAGAAGGTTTCAATTAATTATGTAAGTAACGTAAAATCGGTTTTAGTGAAGCACTCAAGTAGAACTTGAGCCATTTGATTCTTGGGACTTAAACATTTTGTTTAACAGATTTAATCTGTTGTTAATGACGACTCATAACGAAAATAATGTTGAAATCTTGATATTGCTCTATAGATGGGTGTAGTATTGTCGGTAGATTGATATTTTGTATGTTCACGGCGTTAACACGTGATAGGAGCCCTAACATGACACATCCCTCCAAACTCAGAACATTCTGACAGTCCAAATCTGCTACAATAAACGGTAAAACATACTCCTTATTTTTATACATAAACGTTAAGTTGTTCATGCCCGTAATAGGCAAAATATTGCCCGTAAAAGATTGTAAACATTTATTAAAAGATTTAAGGTTATGAACCGACATGCCCAAGTTCACATAATCATTTTTTGAAATTACATTCAACGTAGAACCTGTATCTAATTTAAGTTTCACTTGTTTACCATGTCATTGAAAAATAACAATCCACCCTTTTTTTATTTCATAAAGTGACGAGACGAGCAAATCGTTCACCTGATGGTAAGTGCAACGTCTGCCCATAACAGATGCTTTGCTACTCAGAATATTTTTGTGTAGCACCACACTCCGACCGTCACCTTGAGACATAAGTTCTGGAGTCTCATATGCCCAGTGATTACGCTAGCTCTCAGTGTCCTACAGACCGAAACGCAGTAATGTTTGTACACTATTGCTTCACGGCAGAATAACTGGCCCAGGGGTGGTACCTACCTAGACGTATTCCTGCATAGAAATCCTACAACCAGTAAACCCTCTTGGTAACTCACATTTATTTTCATAGCTTATCATGTCCACATACTACATATCATTCCTCGGACACACCCTCAGACTCGCGCACACTTAAGTTTAATATGCAGTAAAATGGCCCTTCTATTACACACATAACACAATACATTCTGTGTAGGTCGCCGGCCATCATCACCACACCTCACCGGTACAACACCAACCATTACCAATGGTTGGTGTTCACTGGTGGTAGGATTCCTATGCAGGAATCCGTCTAGGTAGGTACCACCTCAGGGCCAGTTATTCTGCCGTGATATATTTTCGGTGATGTAATTGCCGTTAGCCTTCTCGGCTTTTACAGCTTCATCGGATACTAATCTGCCGTGAAGCAGTAGTGTGCAAGCATTACTGTGTTTCGGTTTGAAGGGCACTGTGAGCAAGCGTAATCACTGGGCATTTGAGACTTAAGAACTGGTGTCTCAGGGTGACGGGCGCAGTGTGGTGTCACATAGAAATATTCAGGGTGACACAGCATTTGTTGTGGGCACTTTCGACACTTTATACAATAGAAAAAAAAAACCGCTGTGAGAAATGAAATCGTACGAAAGTTCTACTTGAGTGCTTCGCTAAAACCGATTTTATGCTACTTACATAATTAATAAAAACCTTCTGTCCTTCATAAAACATTGGAGAATTAATGTGTTGAAATTTGGTAAACAAATTACATTTATTCTTTGAAATTACATTTTGGCAGGCTAAAGAAGTGGATTTTTTGTGTCGACATATTTTTAGGCAATGTTTGAAAATGAGTTAACATAGCAAACTAGCCTATTTCAACATCTAACTACTAGGCTATTTTTAAGTAGTGTTTATCCCACCGCTGTCACCATGTAGTAAAACACGCTAGCTGGTTCAACACTGACGTTTTTATTCTGAAATATAGAAGGTACAATATTCACACAAAATATCAATCTACCGACAATATACTACACTGTTTATATTCTAATTGATAAAAACTATTAAGTAATATTATTCTGCCAGCTGTAAGTAATTAATTGTTGTAGCTAACGAAAAACAAGTCTGATAATAAGGCAATCGCAGTTCTGCACTTGTGAAAAGCACCGCGTAGCGCTAGCGTAGACACAACGTAGCAATTAGAATAAGGTGTACAATATTATTAAAGAGATACGAAAATCATTGATAAGCTTAAAACAATCGATTTTATTGATGTAAATTGTGAATTCTAACGACATTATCTCAACGTTAATAACACAAGTAGTATATTTAGGACACAGCTATTATGGTAGCTCAGGGGCCGGGTGCTCGCCTTTAATGTCATAGTACGCGAGTAACCTGGGTTCGATCCCCGGTGCCAGCACCTCTATAATTGTTCTACAATTTAAAGTGCTGATTTACAACGTGCTTAGCGGTGAAGGAAAGCATCGTGAGGAAACCTGCGTATCAGAGGAATAGAATTATTTCGAGGACATGTGATGTCCGTCAACCCGCATTGGAGCTGCGTGACGGACTAGTCCCAGCTCCAAAACCCTCTCAGAAATGAGAGGAGGCCTGTGCTCAGCAGTGGGACATTTATAGGCTGTCACTTTACTATTTTTTATTACGAAAGAAGTCCATTATTTGATTTTATATGCCTGTAATAAATTTAATTTATTTTATTTATAGCTGTAATTAATAAGCAGTTTTTTTTATTTAAAAAGGACTTTTACCTAATTTCTCTAACTTAAGTGTGTAAGTTTCTTTGTTAGAAATCAACTCGAAAACTACTAGGCCGACTTCTAATTCTCCTTAAGTGTTAGATATAGTTCCCGATAAATTACCGTTAAATTTAAAAAAAATATAGCTCTGTAAAATAAGGCAAAGTTTTTAATTAAAACTTGGAATAATGACCAATGTAATGCTTTCTTGACTTAGGCCTTTTATAGACTGAAAACTAAATAATCTTATTTAAAGTTAGGGTTAATGCAAATTATTACTGGATCGAATCTCAAAATTCATTAACTATCAAATAAGCTATATTATTCAAAATACGTTAGTTTTATTTATTTAAACATTATTTTCACACACAAAAATGCATGTACAAAAAGGCGGACTTAATTCTACAAAGCATTATCTAACCAGTCTACTTTCGGATCGAGCAGAACTGATGTAGTTGGTGCCAAGATCAAACTAAAAAAGTAACCTCATTAATCTACAAAAAAGTTATGTTTACTAAGTCTTAAATTTCAATTTAGCTTCAGCTCTCAATGAGAGCAGAGCGCATGCGTCTGTCTTGTTCAAAACAAATCACTAGGTGGCACTCGTCCAATATTACATCGCGCTTTGGTTATGCTACGAGGAAAATTATAAGTGAAATGGAAATCGAATGATTCTTCGCAATATCAATGAATCTCAACTCCTAACTTTGACGAATACTGAAAACTAAAAATAATTTTGTAGAATTCCTCCCGAGGAATTTAAAATATCTCTTAGAAGTTGCGCTTACCAAAATGGTGGCGACGTGATCCGCCACCACTCACGTCTTGTTTCCTGTGAGGGCGAAACGTAGGCTACGTGAGTGGCCACTGCCTATGTCGCTTATATGGGAAAAAAAACCATGACATTTTTCTTTTTGTTTGTATGTATGTTTTTGAGTTGCGCTTCCTTCGTTGGAAAAAATTTTCTCAGATAAGCCAAAACTTTTCTATCGTGTACTTGAATAAAAGACGGTAGTAGGTAGTATTTAACAAAATATGACCTATGTTCAACAGTTGATTATGACAGGCTGAAATGGTGATGTAAAATCAATCATCGAGTTTGTGCGGTTTTTTAATACACCCCCGCCGCCGTGAATTTCATAGTTTTATATCGCTTTTTATAACGCGCGAAGAAAGCTTATTTAAACATCGAGTGCCTATATACTTAAACTAATAACATCGAACCTTCTTATGACATTGACGGAAGACAAGTTGAACGATTCGACTCCCATGTATTCATCCAGAGGTATATGTTGCAGCCTACAACCTGTCCAAGTCATTAAAGAATTTGTAAACAGTTACCCGAGTGTCTTGCAATGAGAAAAATAAAACTTTGTGTTCTTTTTCAGTCCTTTAGTTTTGTCATTGATAAAACCTACCCTCAGCTGGGACAAGCTCCTTCCAAACCAAAATCCTGGATCAGCCACATAGCAAAGGTATCAGCAGTGTAGCTCTATTTTCTATTGACTTGTAGACGCCTACACGAGCGCTACGCCTCGTAGTCCTTTGTAAAGATTCTTTTTAACCGACTTCAATAAAAAGAGGACGTCCTCAACTCGTCTTGTGGCGGATTGGCTACTAGGATTCGATACTCTCACTCTTTCAGTTCAAACCTCTTTTGTTATTTGTATTTCTTATTCTGTTTTTAAATTTACCAATAGAATCGATTCTGCTCTAGCTTTGATAACTATATATATAATAAGAAACTGTATATAACTAAGAAACAGTGTCTTGTTATGTATTTACTATTACAAACTAGTCCCATATTATACAGTGAGTCAAATTTATTATGAATTTCATTTATTGGCTATCGTTTTGTTCACGATAGCCAATAAATTAAATTCAGAATTTAGAAATTCAGAACAACCCGGTGGATTTCTTACTGGTTCGTCCCAGGACAGAGGATTTTTTTGCGAACCAGTGTAGTATAAAAAAATGACGTTTAATAAGTATTATGTAAATAATCTATGTTGAATAAAACTACATTCTATTCCAATCTATTTTGTACCTTCATCACCTTGTCATTTAATTATTTTTTTAACTTTGTAAAAAAGAAATAAATATTACTTTTATTATTATTATTATATTATTATTCTTTCTATCGTGGAAAACCTCTTCGAAGTATCTTCCATAGATGTTAATAAAAAATACATGCAGAGAAGCTCCCCCTTTTCGAGTTGGTTACAAAAGCGTCACAGTGAAAGCAGCTTAAGTTATCTATGAACCTGTCCGCTAGATGGCGTTGTACAGTACTAGAATACATGGCGCTATGGTTTAGTCGAATAGGAAATAATATAAAAGTTATTTATTGAGGATTCAACGTCTTCGATGACGTTGATCTAATTTTTGAAGGTTAGTCGCTATTGTAAGCGACGCTTTGATAAAATGTGTGGTTATTTTCAAAACAAACAAGTTTTTTTAATTATTTATTATAGACTAGATTAGATGAGCCCGCGACTTTGCAAGCGGAGACTAGGATTCTTATGCAGGAATCGGTCTAGGTAGGTACTACCCCAGGGCCAGTTCTGCCGTGAAGTAGTGTGCAAACATTACTGTTTCGGTTTGAAGAGCACTGTGAGCTAGCGTAATCACTGGGCATACGAGAGATAAGATCTGAAGTCGCAGGGTAACGGGCGCAGTGTGGTGTCACACAGAAATGTTCTGGGAGAAACACCAATAAAAAAAAATGAGACCGCGACTTTGCACGCGGAGACTTTAGAAATTATTATTCCGTTTATGTAGAAGTATTTGAATCATAGCTATTGAATCTGCTTGGCTATTGGCTGGCACATTCGTGATGCAGACAGGTTCCAGATGAAAACCAGTGTCGGTCTCTAGAAGATGACATTACTGATCTGGGGGTCTACTGTGTAACTGTGTAGCAATGAATGAGCTTCATACGCCAAAATAAAGCTCATTCATTAGTTAATGAGATCAAATGAAACCGATCACGAAACCAACCAGAGTTACACAGTAGCCCCCCGGACTCCTTCGTCGTGCCATGAGACACGCACAATGCAGTTTTTGTGTGTTATTTTCGCTCTAAGTCGTTTTTATCTCACTTAGTATTTTTTTTATTGTTATGTTTGTAATTTTAAGTGTGTGTGTGTTTGTCTCTTTGTGCTGTGCAAATAAATATTTTTAATTTTTTGATTTAAATCACACTAATTTTACGAATTGTATCGCGTTTAATTTTTAACTATTTATTACCCAACGTTACGAGTCCATATTTTTGGTCCGGCTTGAAAAATGTTCTTATGGAAGCCTGCTTCAAGACGTAGCCAATTTTTTCCGTGACTCCTCTGACATATGGTAGAAGTAGCCGGTTTCACTCGCTCACTGCGACGTGGGCACGGAACCCGAAGCTTTTTTTCTTGCAAAACTTGCTTGACATGCCGAAGCTCGGCGGCCAGGTGTTTCCTGTCACAGATTCCTCATGCTCTCTGAAACAAAAATTTTCTTACGGAGGGTCGTGTTATAAATTGTTAAAAATTAAACGCGACAAAATCCGTAAAATTAGTTTGATTTAAATGTGTTGTATTCGCATTGACGACCGCCTGGCCTAGTGGTCAGAGTACCTGACTTCTACGCCGCGGGTCTTGGGTTCGATTCCCAGCCGGAGCCAACACTTGTGCTAAAACACAAATTGTTGGTTTTCGGGTCTGGTTGTGTTGTGATTGTCCCCGTGTTTCTGACACTGCATCCTAGCTATCTCCGATCTTATCGCATCAGCGTTACAACGGGCGCGGGTAGGTTGGGACTAGTGAGTGCCTCTGTGTTTGCGCGTACACTTGTAGCAATATAATGTCTCCTGCGCAGTTGATGGCTCTCGACAGTATTCGGAAGTTGTCGCCGTGGTCGAAATCGGCTAGGAGAACATCATCATCATTCGCATAAATATAAGAAATCATTGTTTTTACTTTCTTGCTTTCTTTTTCTCAATATTCTATACAATAAAACCAAAGCAAAATTAATCCCAGAGTTATTTTTCAAAAGTTGTGAAAATTTTAAGTTTAGCTAATAGCTTATTAAGTCGTTGTAGCTCAGGGGCCAGGCGCTCGCTTTAAATTTACGAGTAGTACGCGAGTGACCTGAGTTCGATCCCCGGTGCCATCACTTCTAAAATTGTTATTTTAGGTGCTGATTTACCACGTGCTCAGCGGTAAAGGGGAACATCGTGAGGAAACCCGCATGTCTGAAGAATAAAAACATTCCGAAGACATGTGAAGTCCGCCAACCCACAATAGAGCAGCGTGGCGGACTTATTCTTGGTCCAAAACCCTCTCAGAGATCAGAGGAGGCCTGTGTTCAGCAGTGGGACATTTATAGGCTGTGTCGTGGCTACGTTTTACAGACATAAATTCCACATGCACAAACACCCAGAACACAACTTTCTGTAGGCCACACAAATATTTGTCCCGCGTGGGAATCGAACCCGCGACCCGCGGCGCAGAAGTCAAGGCCTTAACCACTGCGCCAACCGAAATGACAAACTTTCTAGACTGATGCGGCGATGGCATTGACACACTTTCCAAGAAGTGACAACTGTTGAAGTAAGCGAGTCCTAGAGTAGAGACCGCGTTTAGCCAAACGTAGTGTGGCCTAGCAGATGACTTCTATGCCGCGGGTCCTGGATTCGAATCCCAGTCTAGTATACCCACTAACTATACAAGATATCAGTGCCCCAACCTACCCGCGCCCGATAACTGTATCATAGTCTAGTATACCCACTAACTATACAAGATATCAGTGCCCTTCAAACACAGTAAAGTTTGTTCCGCTGTTTGTCCTAGACAGACTATCGCAGCCCTACCACCAGTAACTAAATTTTTACATCGGACAGCTGGAACAACAGTAATATAGAATCGAAGTTGTAACTTTAACCGTAATCACTTATTAAAGATCTAAGAGACCCCATCATCAATGCACCACTAACGGGTGGATTTTAAGTTATTTTTATCCATACATATAACTAAAACTTGTCTGTTTGAAATAACAACTTTTACTGGTGGTAGGATTCCTATGCAGGAATCCGTCTAGGCAGGTACCACCCCAGGGCCAGTTATTCTGCCGTGACGCAGTAGTGTGCAAGCATTACTGTGTTTCGGTTTGAAGGGCACTGAGAGCTAGCGTAATCACTGGGCATATGAGACTAAAGAACTTATGTCTCAGGATGATGGGCTCAGTGTAGTGTCACACAGAAATGTTCTGGGTGGCACAGCATTTGTTATGGGCAGACGTTGCACTTACCATCAGGTGAACGTTTTGCTCGTTTCATCACTTTATCCAATTAAAAAAAAACAACCATTTTTTTATTATTTTATCTATGGTTAGTGGTGGCAGTAAGTTTTATATGTATATTGAACAATTTGGTAATTACTAAATGTTTATCAACTATAGATATGAAAATACTCTCCTGTAAATGGTGACGAAGTTATATTCAGATTTTGCTATGGGCAGACGTTGCACTTACCATCAGGTGAACGTTTTGCTCGTTTCATCACTTTATCCAATTAAAAAAAACAACCATTTTTTTATTATTTTATCTATGGTTAGTGGTGGCAGTAAGTTTTATATGTATATTGAACAATTTGGTAATTACTAAATGTTTATCAACTATAGATATGAAAATACTCTCCTGTAAATGGTGACGAAGTTATATTCAGATTTTGCTATGGGCAGACGTTGCACTTACCATCAGGTGAACGTTTTGCAGCTCGGATGCTACAATTTGTACTTGGCATTTAGATTTTGTTGTTTTTACTGCATCATCAGGAGTGGCAGATTCCTTTGAAGGAGGATAATATTCCTAGCTTATATTACTTTTTTTACAAACCGCGTTGCCTAATGGTCAGAGTAATTGACTTCTACGCCGCAAGTTCTGGGTTCGAATACCAGCCGGAGCAAACTTTTGTGATAATACACAAATGGCTGGTTTTCGGGACTGGTTGTTCTGACACGGCATCCTGGTCTACCTTCGATTTTATCGCATCAACGTTACATTGGGCGCGGGTAGGTTGGGACGAGTGAGTGCCTCTGTATTTGCGCGTACACTTGTGGCATTATAACATCTCCTGCGCAGTTGACAATAATCGGAAGTTGTGTAATGAATAAAAAAAAATCGGAAATGAGGTAACTACTAGATGACTGAGGTAACTACTAGAGGACTGAGGTAACTACTAGAGGACTGAGGTAACTACTAGAGGACTGAGTTAACTACTAGAGGACTGAGGTAACTACTAGAGGACAGGTAACTACTAGAGGACTGAGGTAACTACTAGAGGACTGAGGTAACTACTAGAGGACTGAGGTAACTACTAGAGGACTGAGGTAACTACTAGAGGACTGAGGTAACTACTAGAGGACTGAGGTAACTACTAGAGGACTGAGGTAACTACTAGAGGACTGAGGTAACTACTAGAGGACTGAGGTAACTACTAGAGGACTGAGGTAACTACTAGAGGACTGAGGTAACTACTAGAGGACTGAGGTAACTACTAGAGGACTAAGGTAACTAACTGAGGACTGAGGTAACTACTGCAAGATTAGAGTAACTACTCAAGACTAAGGTAACAACTACTGGACTAGGTTAAGGATCAGTAAGATGACTGCCAATGGGTCGACTCACGGGAGTTAGCCAACGGTTATATGCGAACTATGTAGTTCGTATATAACCGTTAGCTACTAAAAGATCTCTAGCGGCAATCACGTCCTGGCAAATGAAGTAAAAGACGAACATTCACTAGACTGAGCAATGACCTGTCCAATGTCCTTTGCATGTAGGTGACTCATGGCCATGTTTGTGGCAATATTTTTAGGAAGACAGCTCATCGATGGACTGTAATGATGTCACAGTGGTTTTCTCTTTCGTAATAAAGTAACAGCCTATAAAGTCCCACCGTTGTTTAATGAAAAATAAGTTTATAATAATAATATATGTTGAATAAAAATGATTCTAATGTGTTCTAACAACATTAACTGGTGGTAGGATTCTTATGCAGGAATCCGTCTAGGTAGGTACCACCCCAGGGTCAGTTATTCTGCCGTGAAGCAGTAGTGTGCAAACATTGCTGTGTTTCGGTCTGAAGGGCACTGTGAGCTAGCGTAATCACTGGGCATATAAGACTTAAGAACTGATGTCTCAGGGTGATGGGCACAGTGAGGTGTCATACAGAAATGTTCTGGGTGACACAGCATTTGTTATGGGCGGACGTTGCACTTAGAAGATGAAATGTTATCTCCCACCTGCTTGATTAAAAGACACGTGTGGGCCATGCCCCCCATACATTCCTCAAGCCGTAGGGGAAAGGTATCATCAGCAAAAATAAAACAACCATCGGTATATTTATGTGGTATAATTATAATATTTACACCTGGCACAAATTTGCCGAATTCGAAAAAGATGTGTACAATCGATTACAGGACAATTCCAAATCTACAACATTTTTAATTACTTAGTACCTACATTGATCGGCTCGAGGCTCGCTGCCGCATCGACAGTCCCCGTTCCTGGACCTCCCTCAACAAATTATTTGTTCTCTCTTTCTAATCACTACACAACATATTTCGCCTTGAATGTAAAAGTGTTCAGCCGTGTGGTGACGGTGTAAGAAAATTTGCCGTCCCGGCGGTGTCGTAATGATAGAGAAAGTGAGAAACACCTGGAATAGATGGCGGAACCACCATGATGGTTACAAAAATAATGTTATATGGAAAGGTGTGGTAGGACGATACCGTCACGGTATTTCGTGTTGTGGGTGTAGTAGTTTTCATAAAAGAAGCGAGAATATTAGTCGCAGCATCTTTAACTGCAATCGCTGCTGTGCAATTGACCATCGCAATAATCATAATTCGTTCCTTATCGCTGGGCGAAACACGTTATCTTTTTCTCTGCTTTGGTGGTGATATCTGATAGTACTGTAGTTCAACAACTATATACTAAAGCCCAACGGCTTTGATGTGTAGGATTCGGAGGTGGTTTTAGGGGCTGGCCTCTCTTGAATACACTTACTCCAATAAGGTTACATCTCTGCAATACGGTTGCATCGTGGCAAAAATGTCAGTTACAACAATGAGTATATTTATAAGAGGAGAGTTTCATCACTGGACATAATGAACTGATGGAAAAATTAAGATGAGTTTGATGTCACACTGTGAGGTCCAGGAGTGAGATTCGCAGCGATTCCGCAGCGCTAGTGAGCAGCGACCCTCGCGCTCTTTTGTACTCTATATACATATAAATGACTACAAATAGAACCGGCAACGCTTTCGCTGCATTGTATAGCTGTCAGCGTATCCAGTGATATGAAATCTTGAGCTGCCAGTTGAGCTAATTCAATAATATACAAGAAAATAGACTGTGGTCATGTGAAGGTAGTTAGAGAAACAAGTATAAATAAATTTAAACTAGAGAGGAATACAGAATAGTTCAAATCGAAACGACCGTGAAAAGGAACATAATAGTGTGAAAGAGATGGATGTATGATGGAGGCAGACAAAGGAGATGCTCTTTAATAGCGACTGATTTCATATCACAAGTTGCATTACCTACAATGGCGTTGTTTATACCACATTTATCTACATTTACAGCATATAATTAAAAAATAAAAATAAAAAATACACATGTAAAGAGTATACAAATAATATCATTTAATATCTTTACGATTTAATTCGTTAGTGACGATTATTTATAGCCGGTGATGCACGCTCGACTGTATAGCCAAAGTGTCTTTTGTTCGAATTTCAGTCCTTGAAAATACCATAGACGTTTATTGCAGGGAGCGTCACGTCCAATAGTGGGCATAACCTGTAACGTTACAGTCTATACCCCATGAGTTTACGTATATCATTAGTGTTCGCTTGAGATTCACGATATGAGATTCTTCTCCGGTGTTACCACTTTGATAAAAGCAACGGGGGCGTCTACTTATATAATACCATAATTTACGCAGTGGCCCAATATATAATTCCATTATTTGCGCAGTGGCCCAATATATAATTCCATTACTTGCGCAGTGACCCAATATATAATACCATTATTTGCGCAGTGACCCAAAATATAATATCATTATTTGCGTCGTGGCCCAATACACAATAACATTATTTGCGCAGTGGCCCAATATATAATACCATTATTTGCGCAGTGGCCCAATACATAATACCATTATTTGCGCAGTGGCCCAATACATAATACCATTATTTGCGCAGTGGCCCAATATATAATACCATTATTGGCGCAGTGACCCAATATATAATACCATTATTTGCGCAGTGGCCCAATATACAATACAATTATTTGCGCAGTGACCCAATATATAATACCATTATTTGCGCAGTGGCCTAATATATAATACCATTATTTGCGCAGTGGCCCAATACATAATACCATTATTTGCGCAGTGGCCCAATATATAATTCCATTATTTGCGAAGTGACACAATTTATAATACCATTATTTGCGCAGTGGCCCAATATAAAATTCCATTATTTCCGCAGTGACCCAATATACATATAATACTATTATTTGCGCAGTGGTCCAATATATTAAAACAACGTCAATCTGGTATTGTGATGACGACAAGTTGCCATTTTTGGATAGAACTTAATATTACATATGAAATAGTTTAGTTTTAAAACCCATACCATTTTCTGGGTGCTGTAGTCGATAAAGAAAATAAGGTTATTTCTTTATAGGAGAAAATGACGAGACGAGTTCTTCAGCATGCCCAGTAATTACACTGGCTCTCAGTGCCCTTCAGACCAAAACATAGTAATGCTTGCACACTACTGCTTCACGGCAGAGTAACTGGCACTGCAGTGGTACCTACGGATTCCTAAATAGAAATCCTGTTACCCATAAAATTAATCAGTTGCATCTACAGAGACTACCAAACGAGTTACATACATGGGTGGCGTTCAGTAGTGTAATTATAATGAAGTCCAACCAAGATCCAACTTTTCGTATAAACAGAATTTGTTTACGCACATATATTCATTAGGAAATTAATATCCCCATTAAATATTTATTACCCTCTGAAAACCGAGAGGAGGTAAGGGTTCAGCAGTTGGACATGTATGATAGGTTACTTTTTATTACGAAACCTGGACAGTAAAAGAAACGAAGTTAATTTGCAATGTCAACGCCACAAATTATTTGTCTCATTACGAATTATTCAAAGACTACGTAATAGACCAATTTACATTTTATATATCAAAAGAAAATATCATTTCATAGATCTAAAGCAAATTGCTCTAGGCGTATTTATAGATCTAAAAAACGCTTTTGATACAGTTAGACATTAACGGTTACTGAGTAAATTGAGTGATTTGGGCATTTCAGGATCTGCATACGACATATTTGGCTCATATCTATTAAATCGACATTAGATAGTAAAAATTGGTGAAAATCAAAGTAAGCCGCAACCCGTAACCTGTGGTATTCCACAAGGATCGATCCTAGGCCCTCTCCTCTTCCTTATATATATCAACAGCATACAGGATACAGGTTTGAAGGGAAATATTACTCTATATGCTGACGACACAAGCCAATTTTACTTTAGTCACTTAATTCACACGGCTATGGCAGATGCCTAAAATGACTTTATATGCGAATCTCTGCCACGTTTCCCTACCGTAGTAATTTCCACAAAGTTTCGACTGATTCTAAGAAATATCTGAAACCTATACATCAACGCATCTGCAACTGTCGCATCTAATAAAACGTGTAATAATGGCATTTGACACAGAGCTTATCTGACAGCTGTTACTTAAGTTGAGCAAATACAATTCAGTGAAACTGCAGCACCCTCGACTCTATCGAGGAAACTCGACAAACCGACAGTCTATCATAAAATAATCTCAAAAATCGTGCACGAGCATTCACAGGGCTTTCGTATAATCTCTCAAATGTTGATGACTTGAAGGTAGAAAATAGAGCTGCTAACGACTGATTCTTTAAGATCTTCGAAGTCAAATCTTTGCCACTTAAATACTAAGAGAGCTGTCAATTTGCCGCAAACGCGAGGTCCTACTTTCGAAGCGTATCCGCCGGGCCCGGATCGGCGCCATGTTAGTCTCTCTGGAGGCCCTAACGTTAGCTGGAGCATTTCGTTTTCCCGTCGAGAAGCTTCCTCCAGAGGTCGAACTGCTCGTGGTATCGCACCATGTGTATCGCGATGCCGCGCTGCACCGCACAAGGATGGGGGGCAACCTTGCGATTGTAAAACTCCGGTGAATTCAGTCGGGTGATTTTTAACCGCGCGGCTAGCACGCCCGTGACGAAGACGTCCTCGAGCCGCAGATAGCGTTCGCCGCCCGCGGCCGCCAGTAGAGTGCGCACTGAGTCGCCCGATACTAAGTAAGCGGGCCCCGTCGCGAAGTCTGGGAACACCTGGAATCAGCAAAATAATTCCACACAATTACATAAGCCATGTGGTGGCGGTTTAAGAGAATCTACCACCCCATTTCATCCCGTGGGTGTCGTTAAGTCGACAGAGGGAAAATGAAAACCAGAAGTTGGGCAGCAGCATCATCCTGGAACATCTGCCTGCCCAGCGTGGCAACTATGGCAAAATCTCCCCCAAAACGAGAGCTACAAACTTTTGTGTCTATCTATGGGGGAGGCCTATGTTCAGTAGTGGACTAGTGATAGGCTGTAATGATGATGATGACATAAACTAAAATCGCAATAGATTTTACCACATATTATTGTTTTGAAGAAGAACATTGACAGAGTTTTTATATTTTTTGAAGAATAAAATAGAATATTTTTTTATTCAACATAGATTATTTAGATAATGCTTATAGAAAGTAATTTTTTTAACTACACTGATTCGCAAAAAATGTTGTCCTGGAAATAACCTGTAAGAAACCCAGCAGGCAATTTTTTTTCTTTTAATAGAATGAATAAATAATCTGCAATTACAGTATTATAAAGATGTAGAAATAGCTTGGCAACGATCACCGCATTCCCAGGAGCTATCATCATCCATGTTCTATTTAATATTATAATAACCCTTTTTGCGAAGTCTTTGTTTCATAAAGAATGTTAACCTTTTGATTGAAAGACTTTTTTTATTGGACGAAGCGAGCAAAACCTGATGGTAATGTCGAAATAAAAATATAGTTATTTATTTTTTTAAATATGGACCAATATATAACTAACAGAAGTTATAATAAAGCGTGCAAAACATTATTTATAATACTAGGTTAATTGTACATCTAATTACAGGATATCACGTGATGCAAAATTATTTTTTGGTTACATCAACTTAAAAACCCGATGTAGGACCTGCGGCGAAGAAGTAGAGTACTCTTACTACTTCGCCACCCTATGCCATGAAGCAGTAGTGTGCAAACATTACTGTGTTTCGGTTTGAAGGGCACTGTGAGCTAGTGTAATCACTGGGCATATGAGACTTAAGAACTCATGTCTCAGGGTGACAACAGGCGCAATGTGGTGCTACACAGAAATATTCTGAGTAACACAGCATCTGTTATGGGCAGACGTTGCACTTACCATCCGGTGTACGTTTTTCTCGTCTCGTCACTTTATCAAATTAAATAAAAAACTTACCTTGCCCGGAAACTGCAGCGGCGACACGTAGTACTTCGACTTCGTGGTCCGCTTCGGAAGCGACTTGCGCACCACCTTGCCCCAAATAGTGCGCGTTGCATTGACCCGGCCCGGCGCCGTCGCGAAGCGCAGCAGCCGCGGCACGTTAATGAACATGTCGTCATCGGTCTTCAAGAGCCGCGGCGCGCGCGGACAGTACGTATCCGCCCACTCCAGCATCGACAGCGTCTTCAGCGTCAGATTCGAGTAGGAGTCAACGGACCGGCCGACGATCAGATCGCCGTACAAAGCGTCCTCCGCGTCTATCGCCGGGCGCAGAGCCGCCGGCGGGGCGCCGAGCACGAAGGCGAGTGCGACGTCGGTCCTCGCCGCGAAATGTCCCCAAGTCAATCGGACCGCGTCCCTCGCGCTGGCGTGAGACGGCGCCGACGTTATTAAAACGAGAAGCTGCAGACGCGCCCCCAACGCGGGACAGAGCTCCGGATGGGGGCGCTCGTGGCCCGCCACGTACACATCGCGCGTTAGAATGACGCGCGGGTCGCGGGGCGGGGCTGGAGTCGGCGCGGGGGTGGGCGGGTGCGTTGGTGGCGGGTGGGTGGTGGTGTTGTGGGCGAGCGCGGGGGGCGGCGGCGCGGTGGGGGGCGGCAGGGGGCGCGGGCGGCGCGGCGGGGGGGCGGGCGCGTGGCGCGCGAGCAGCAGCAGCAGCAGCGCCCCGAGCGCGCCGAGCGCCGCCGCGTGCGAGCGACGCAGCGCGCCCGCCGCGCCCAGCACGCCCATTGTGCGCGATCAGCCCAGACTCTGGAAGAGAAACAACCACTCAATGAGTAAGGGCGGGTTTCACAGTCGAAAATCAACGCGATCAGCTCATGCTAAACGACGCTTAAACGTTTAACTGAATTCAATTGTACAGTTTGTATTTCATCAACATCAAATGAACGCAGTTAAAGCTAAACGCGGTTCAAATTCTGAACGCCCAATTTTCGACGTTTAGCTTCATTAAACACGTTAAGAGAACTGGCATTGTCAATTGCACAACTATGTAAACACAAACATTAATTTTATTTTGTATCGGTTTTGTTTGTGTCTATGTCACCTAAGTGTAAAAACAGGCAGTTTGATGTCGCAAAATACGAACTACAACGAGTTTTTGTTCTAGATTGTGACGATATTTCATTTAAACTTCGTTTTATATCTGTGACGTATAAATATATACAAAGGCATTGGTATAGCTAAACTTGACGTCCGTAGTGCATTTAGCCAGATGAAAATCGGCGTCAGGTTCTGTATAATGCATTCATAGTATTTTAATAATTATGTAATTTATTGTAGTAAAATATTAGTTTAGTTGTAATAATAGTACAAGCCGCTCGCCTCTAGATAGCTTTACTAGGCAGTTAAATAACGCTTATGTTGCGTTTTGCAAGAAACAGTAGCAGCAAATGTAATATCTACATTTATGAGTTTCTTCCTCTTATCACTAGAAGGCGCTAGTAAATTTAAATTGTAAATTTATATCCCGCTAACAAGGTGTTCGGATAAAAGTGCTAAGTAGATTTATTATTTTGTTTTCAAATATACACATTTGCATCCACCATACATTTGGAGTTTCATTACTAATGAACTCATCTAGTGTCGTGTAGTTTTTTGATAGTGTGGAGCTGTACAGGTTTTATAGTCTGACATGAAGCTGATCTGGAGACCTATTGGTTCAGCCGTGGGACACGCACATGGCACATCTCTACTTTAACAAGTATACTATTTAATGTTTTCTTTTATTTACGCGAATATTACATGCGATTATCGTATATTTTCTTTTATTTTTATTATGTATTAGTTTTATTCTTTGCCTGATTCATTTTATTGTAATTTTTAATGTATTTTCTTTTATTAGTATGTGTTTATATTGAAACAAAGTGGTACCTAAGTAAAAAATGCTTTTTTTTTATTTCTTTCTTTCTTTTCCTACAGGCGTTCAAAATGGAGCCGGTGAAATCGGTTACACGAAAACCGAGATCAACTTATACAATTGAACTCAGTTAAGTAAAACGTGGTTTTATTAAACTTGATTTCCAAAGCGAACGGTTAAATCGGTTCTTAAACCTTAAACGCTATAAAGTAAATCTTCCACTACGGCACACTCTGCTACCGAAACGATTTCAGAAGCGCCGTGTCTGGAAACAGTTAGCTTTTACGCCTGGGCCAGCATTGAATGTTTTGCAAAAACAAGTATTTCGGGCAATATCTAACTTGCGTTATTAATATTTCTCCTCGGTCAGTCTCGGGCGCATATAACTAAAAACTATGAAAGTAGTTGACATGAAAAAAATATGCGAAATTACTATGAATAATACAGTTATGAACTTAATTTTTCACAAAAAAATAATTAGAAAGAAAGAAAGAAAGAAACATTTATTTGTTACACGCACACAATTCACAGACAGATTAACAGTGTAAAGAAAAAAAAAACTACACAGGAAAAAACAAAATTAAAATTAGTAGATCAAATCATAAGTGGAAGCGGAAATCGCCCTAAACATTATATATATATATATATATATATATTCGGTGATGTAATTGCTGTTAGCATTCTCGACTTTTACAGCTTCGTCGGATACTTGCTTTAACATTAGTAGCGCCATTTGGCTTTTCCCATCCCCTCCAAATACTACCAGAAGCTGTTAACTGCGCAGGAGATATTATAGTGCCAAATGTGTACGCGCAAGCACAGAGGCATTCACTTGAAACCGCGGCCGCTGTAACGCACATGCGATATGATCGGAGGTAGGCTAGGATGCAGTGTCAGAGACACTGACAATCATAACACAACCAGACCCGAAAATCAATTTTTTTTTACATACAGGTTGACTCGGGCTGGGTTTCGAACCCAGGAACCACGGCGTAGGAGTCAGGTAAACTAACCACTTGGCCACGCGGTCGTCACTTGGCTTTTCATTATCACCATCATCATTTCAGCCTATCATAGTCCACTGCTGAACATAGTCCTCCCCCATAGATTGCTACAAAAGTTTGTAGCTCTCATTTTGGGGCGATTTTGCCATAGTTGCCCCGCTTGGCGGGCGGGTTGGCAACCGCAGTTTATTTATTTAGAATTTTCAGGTGATGCTGCTCATCTCCTGGTATTATTTTCCTCTGTCGACTTTTACGACACCCACTGTGTGAGATGGGGTTGTAGATTCTCTTAAGCCGCCACAACATATACGGCTTAAAGTAAAAGTAAAGTTTAAACCTGTGAATGTCCCACTGCTGAGCACAGGCCTCTTCTCACTTTCTGAGAGGGTTTTGAAGCTAGGAAGAATCCGCCACGCTGCTCCAATGCGGGTTGGCGGACTGCACATGTCTTCAAAATATTTTTTATTTTTTAGACATGCTGGTTTCCTCGCGATGTTTTCCTTCACCGCAGAGCACGTGGTAAATACGGCTATATATGGATTTTACAAATAATGAATTCGTAAGGTAACGTTCGTGTAGTAAATGCTTGTCATTTTATATCATGCTATTAATCGCCAATTCTCCTTGTATTCAATAACCTTATAGCCGTGCGAAGGGGCGGTAAGGATCCCAGTCACAAGGCCGCCACCGACCTCAGCGGCTACCGTAACCCAACCGCGTTTTAATTTGACCTCAAAGCGAGCAAACCTTCACGCTCGAACAATTCAGGATTCATTATAGGCGTACTCCTATATGTGTATTAACTGTACTTTAGCGCTGCATGGTTCTAAACTACGACAACTTATTGATGTCCTAACATCAATAGGCTGTTACTTTACATCCATACTAATCCATACTAATATTTTAAAAGCGAAAGTAACTCTATCTGTCCCTCTGTTTGTTACCGTTTCACGGCTGAACCGCTGAAACGATCTCGACGAAATTAGGCACAGGGTTAGCTTGCACCCTGGAGACTGACATAGGATACAGTTTATCCCGGGAAATCAAATAGTTCCCACGGGATAAGGAAACTATATTTGATATTTGAAGGCGAATGAAGTCGCGGGCACCAGCTAGTAGTTAATATTTTGTGAAATAGTTTGCTTAATGTTTTCTTTTATTTACGCGAATACTATACATTTAAATAAAATTTTTACGGATTTTATCGCGTTTAATTTTAACTATTTATAACCCGACGTTTCGAGTGCTTTACAGCACCCATGGTCACGGGGGGACTGAGGTGACAGATGTCCTAATGTCATAGTTAACCCGGGGTACCTTCAGCTTTGAATTATTATTTTTGATCCGATCTACGCAGAAAGAGCTAACTGTGTTTCAAGACTAAAGTCTTGCAGTGGTATGCTTGGTTTTTGATTTAATTTTATTAATTATTGGATCCCAAGCCGGCGGTAATATGTTTGTTTATGGTGTTAGTTTGCTTAGTTAATAGAATCAGGCGTTACTTTGCGGAAATCCATTGTAATGAAGGAAAGTCAGCCAGCCAGCTCACTCGGCGGCTGTCTATCGTAGAGTCTATGACACTTGATAATGCCTCGTTTTGGGGCAAAACACGTGTCGTGTTCTCGACTTCAGTGATGTATATTACCTAGTGGTAGTATTGTAGTGGTTGGTGGAGGGTATCTGGTGGCGATGTTAGTTAGCTTGTGCACTCTACTGAGCGAGGGCGGGCGGTGCTCTTCAAAAACTAGGTAAAGTACACCATTTTATATTTTGCATGCGGATCTTAGCAAATTAACTTACTTTCCTTCATTCAAATAGTTTGTATTTTTTTACATTGTTTCTTTTGTTAATTTACACGCTTGATATTGATTTGGTATTGTACGGAAAGCCTTTATTTGTGCAGAATAACACCATAACATCATTATACTGCTCGTGGTAGTGCAATGTGGAGTAAGAATTTTTTGACTCTTACAAAGGCGGCAGCTTGGTTCGAAATCCGTCAAGTCTTGTTTCCCACGGGGTGAGAAGTGAGCTACGGGCGTGACTGTATGTATATAGGTGCAGCTTTCAACTGGTAGGAAGTTTAGAGAAATATTGCACAGAAATTGCAATCACGGATAATGGAGGACGCGGCCGTCTCAACCACTGTGAGTGCTTTGAGTGCTATTGTGTGGCGTAAGCTTTTGTTTTTGTCCCGAAGACGGCGCCAATGTAACCTAGACTTCTGAATGTTACTGTAATCTCTCACAGTAGACGACGATATAAGGCGTGCTGCACACTTAGGGTCCTAGCACGTGCAATATAATGTACTATATGTGTATGTGTGTGTGTGTTTCTTTCTTTCTTCAATTTCGAGTTTAGTCTTTCGACAAGGTTTATAAGTATTTAAATGAATATTAAATGCTATTTCCTATCGAGGTGTCGTAATAGAAGTTTAAGGTATTGTACATAAAAATACATACATAGAATCACGCCTTTTTCCCATTTAAGGGGTCGGCAGAGACAACACTCGTAGCTCACTATTCGGCCCCGCGGGAAACAAGACGTGACGGGTGGCGAACCAGGTCGGTGCAGCTTTGGTACTAGTAAATAATTCTTACTCCCCATTGCGTTTTTATTTTATGCAAACGAGCAAGCGGTTCACCTGATGGTAAGTGATCACCGCCGCCCATGAACATCTACAATACCAGAGGAATAGCAGATGCGTTGCCGGCCTTTGAGGAAGGAATAGGCTCTTTTTTTGAAGGTCCCTAAGTCGTATCGGTCCGGAAAACCCTCTGGCGGCCGCAGATTCCATAAAGTGCTTGTGCGTGGCAGAAAATTTCGCGAAAAACTTACTGTGCTGAAATGCCAACCATCCCTTGATGGTGACGATGTAATTTTGCGCTGTGCCGCAATGTGCGATGGTGAAAAGCCGCGTCTGGAATTAATCCGAACAATTCCTCGGAACACTCCCCATGGTAGATCCTTTAAAAAATGCAAAGAGATGCATTTCTTCGCAAAGCCAGTAGATCAAGCCGATCAGACAGATCATAGGACGCGATTCGTTCGTTGAATGCGGTCACATGGAAGTAGCTGACACTCAGGCGACCCTGAGCCTCATAAAGCTGCAAGCGTTGGGCCAACATGAAGTACTGTCGCGCTCTAATGGCCACGCCAAGCTTTTTGGAAGCCAATTTGGCCTTTCCTTCCAGGTGACCGCGAAACTGAGAAATATTAGATCGGCCGGTGTATACGGCATCACGAGTGCTGTCATCTGCATAACAATGAATGTTACTAATTTGTAACATATCATTGATATGCATAAGGAACGGGGTTGGTGAAAGCACACAGCCTTGTGGGACACCAACATTCACAGATTTGGAGTCCGAGCATGCACCGTCAACTAAGACCTTGATGCTCCCGTCTGTGAGAAAACTGGTGACCCAATTGCAAAATTTATCGGGAAGCCCATAAGAAGGAAGATTCGAAAGGAAGCGCTTTGTGCCAGACCCGATCAAAGGCCTTCGCTGTGTCCAAGCTCACTGCTTCCGCACATCGATGAGTGAGATACACTAGAAGATCACCAGCTCAGCGACACCGTCCGAAGCCGTACTGGCGGTCATTAATCATGAGCAGTATAATGACAGCATTACATATTAAGATGTTATTCTGCACGAACAGTCTTTCCTTACAATAGCTTAGTTGCCTATTACAACACCTCGGTAGGAACGAAGTAGGTTCTCTTCTACTCTGTCGGACACCTATCATGTATTTATACACTTTTAAATTACTTAGATCACGAGTTAATGATCATAAGTCGAGTATCCAATAAATAACATTTTTTTTCCTGGTGATAGGATGCCTATGCAGGAATCCGTCTAGGTATGTACCACCCCAGGGCCAATCATTCTGCCGTGAAAGCAGTAGTGTGCAAACGTTAATGTGTTTCCGTTTGAAGGTGTAATCACTGGGCATATGAGACTTACATACATACATACATAAGATCACGACTGTATCCCATAAGGGGTAGTCAGAGACTGGGCACTCACTGCAAAAACAGATAACTGCCACAATCCACGTTTCACCAAAACAATATGAGACATAACAGTTCTTAAGTCGTAAGTGTCTAACGGTGATGGGCGCAATGTGGTGTCACTCAGACACACTTCTGGGTAACACAGCATTTGCTATGGACAGACGTTGCACTTACCAACGTTTTGCTCGGTTTTCATCATATTATCAATTAAAAAAATACAGTCTAATTAGCCTGGTCGGGGTACCGTACAAAAATAATACCAGAAAAGAAAACATCATAACTAAATCGCGTGCTATATACACTTTAACTTAATGTTATTTCACGTAAGCTATTAGCGGGGTTAATTAATTAATGCAATCGCTAGTGTAAAGTAATATTAATTATGTTTTATATTACTCTAGTTAATGCCCGCGACTCAAAGTAATTTCAGCATTAATAATAATTATAGTTTAAATCAACACAGTTAGGATCTCCTAATTCAGCCATTTATTACAACATGCTAATAAAATCCTTAAAGCGACTTCAAATATGTCAAAAAAATTCATCATCATCATCATGACAGCCTATCACTAGTCTACTGCTGTTCACCTTGTAACAAGTTGTTGTAACTTGTTTGTAAATGCAATCTCTACCCATAACAAATGCTGTGTAATCCAGAACATTTCTGTGTGATACACTGCGCTCGTCACCCAGAGACATCAGTTCTTAAGTCTCATATGCGCAGTGATTACTCTAGCTCACAGTGCCCTTCGAACCGAAACGCAGTAATATTTGAACATTACTGTTTCACGGCAGAATAACTGGCACTGAGGTGGTACTTACTTAGACGGATACTCCGAGGACTATGGAGTGAACGTTCGCACCTAAGGTCTACTGTTGTTACTGGTGGTAGGATTCTTACGCGGGAATCCACCTAGGTAGGTACCACCGCAGTGACAGTTATTCTGCCGACAGAAATAATCTGGGTGACTTTATTATATTAGATATGTTCAAAAGTCGAGCGTCACAAACAATTACTTGTACATTTTCCACTATCGAGTAAGATATTTCCGAGGTTTATTACTCACCAGATGGTAAGTGCAACGTCCGCCCACAACAAATGCTGTGTCACACAGAACATTTCTGTGTGACACCTCACTGTGCTCATCACCCTGAGACATCAGTTCTTAAGTCTCATATGCCCAGTGATTACGCTAGCTGACAGTGTCCCTCCAAACCGAAACACAGTAATGTTTCCACACCACTGCTTCACGGCAGAATAACTGGCCCTGGGGTGGTACCTACCTAGACTGATTCCTGCATAGGAATCCTACCACCAGTAAGCGTTTAATTGACGTCTGATAAGATCCCGTGGGTGTCGTAAAAGTCGACAGAGGGAACATTAAAACCAGGAGATGGGCAGCAGCATCTTCCTGGAACATCAAAATAAATACACTGCGGTTGCCAACCCGCCTGCCAAGCGAGGCAACTATGGCAAAATCCCCCAAAAATGAGAGCTTCTAACTTTTGTGGCAATCTATGGGCAGGCCTATGTTCAGCAGTGGACTATAGATAGGCTGAAATGATGAAAAAATAAATAGAAAAGAGCTTTATACTGAACTGCATAAAGAAATTTTGACTTTGACTTTGAAAAGTACCGGCCGCTGGGAATCGAATTTCGTGTCTCTGATCTACGAAAACTTAAGGCGGGCACTCGACACCTGAACTATCGTGGCTCTAATTCCTCATGCATATTGATATGACAGTACGAAATGAACCCACTTGATCTGGATATGACGAAGAGCTAAAGTAACGGACAAAGAGCCCAAGAGTGCGACAGAGAAAACAATATGTGTTGTCTCTTTCTCGCTTAGCTATTACGCCGACAGCCAAGTACAGCAGGCGGTTAGATTGCGTCCTGTATTTAGTTACTTGTAATTACATAATTTATACATACATACAGTCACGCCTTTCGCCATATAAGGAGTAGGCAGAAACCACAACCGTAGCAAACTTTGCGCCCGCCTATTTTGGTACCAGTCAAAAAATTCATGCTCCCCATTACGTTCCCACGAACAGTATAGTGACAGCATTGCATATTGAGGCACGTACACAAACTAAGTCGCCTCTTACGACACCTCGGTAGGAAAGAGGTAGGTGCTATTCTACTCTGTCGGACACCTAACGGCTATATACATACACAATTTGTAAACAACATAATATGTATATAGGATCCATGACATAGACATACATAAGTGTATGCATGTGAACCGGATCGGCATGTTGGCACGGTTGGCAAAGAAGCTTCTGATGTCGCGAGTTCGATTACAGCACCGGAAAACTATACGTATACCGAACAGATATAATGATGATAACCCAATGAGGGGGATTCTTCAATCCCCCCAAAATGAGAACTACAAACTTTGTGGCAATCTATGAGAGAGGCCTATACTCAACAGTTGACTAGTGCTGGGCGAAGTGATGAACCCAATGGGTATACCCAATTCCTATTGCTAAGTGACACGTTTTAAACTACGCTGCAGCTACAGCGACAGTAAAGTTTTACCTCCGATCTAATCGCATCAGCGTTACATCGGGCGCGGGTAGGTTGGGACGAGTGAGTGCCTCTGTGTTTGCGAGTACACTTGTGGCACTATTATATCTCCTGCGCGGTTGATGGCTCTCGACAGTAGTCGGAAGTTGTCGCCGTGGTCGAAATCGGCTAGGAGAACATCATTCAAAGTTACCGCCAAATGCACACTGCACTGGCTCAATCACATTTCTGAGAGGGCTTTTGAGCAGGTAAGGGCTTCGCTGCACCAGTGGACCACCACCACCACGAGGGATGGCGGAATTCGCATGTCTAAAAATTATTAGGCAATTTTTTTCATTGCTGAAGGTGACAACACGAGCAAAACGTTCGTCCGAACTAATGCTGTGTCACCCGAAACAATTCTGTGTGCCACCACACTGTGCACATCAGTACTTACTGGTGGTAGGATTCCTATGCAAGAATCCGTCTAGTTAGGTACCACCCCAGGGTCAGATATTCTGCCGTGAAGCAGTAGTGTGCTAAATGGAACATCCACGCAAATTTAAGTCAAAATTTCTTATTTTAATGCTTACAAATTTCACTAAAAATGAAGTCCTATGTCTGCTCCCAAGATGCAAGCTATCTCTGTGCCAAATTTCGTTAAGAACGGTTCAGCGGTTGAGCCGTGAAAAGGTAACAAACAGACAGAGGGACAAAGAGAGTGTTACTTTCGCATTTATAATATTAGTATGGATAAACGAATTCGATGTAATATCCGTTTCAGGGGTCATGTTCACGTGAATTCTCCGAAGGCCCGCAAAGTTGAGTTCCTATTCTTTTCTTTCTTTCAATTTTGCCGAGTTTCGAGAATCCGTGACATAACTTACTAATAATAATAATAATGCCAGCTACTTAAATCCTATAGTCAGAAACATGTTTAGAGAACAACTAGCTGGTCCCCGCTTCCCTCGGCATGAATTAAAATTTAGATTAAATTTTTATGAAAAAAAAAAAGTATCTTATATGACTTAGAAATCATTGTTTTTTTCATTATCATCATCACCTTCAGCATATCACTAGTCCCCTGCTGAACATAAGCCTCTCCCATAGATCGCCACAAAAAGTTGTAGCTCTCATTTTGGGGGGATTTTGCCTGCTGCCACGCTTGGCAGGCGGATTGACAACCGCAGTTTATTTATTCAGATGTTCCAGAAAGATGCTGCTACCCATTGCACTATACATATCACGGGATGAGATGAGGTGGTAGACACTGGCCAGTTATTACTTATTTTGAAAATACGATTATTTTACATGTAAAAAATAAAAATAAAAAGCCGTGTGGTGGCGGCTCGTTAAAAGAATACTACCACTCCATCTCATCCAATGGATCTCGTAAAAGGCGAGTAAGGAATTAAACTGCACTGTGCACCCAACAGCGATGGTGGCGATGGGCTCACCACCTATCACACCAAATGCATTATATTGTTTTGGTGAAACGTGGACTGTGGCAGTCATCTGTTTTTGCAGTGAGTGCCCAGTCTCTGACTACCCCTTATGGGATACAGTCGTGATCTTATGTATGTAAAAAATAAAAAAAAATCTATTTCAAATTTCCCTCCAAACGTTTTTCGTTTTAATTTCAGCATCGTTTTTCATTGAGGCAACCTTTTTTTATCATCGGAGAAAGTGACGACACCAGCTAAACATTCATCTGACGGTAAGTCCAACGTCTGCCCATAATAAATGCTGACATCCTCAACAAAACTGTGTGGCACCACACTGCGCCCGTCCTCCTGAGACATCAGTTCTTAAGTCTCATATTGCCCAGTTATTACGCTAGCTCTCAGTGCCATTTAAACCGAAACACGGTGATGTTTGCACACTACTGCTTCACGGCAGAATAAGTGGCCCTGGGGTGGTACCTAGACGGATTCCTACATAGGAATCCTACCAAGGGTAAAAATGTACATACCATACTAATATATAAATGCGAAAGTAACTCTCTCTGTCCCTCTGTCTGTTTGTTACCTTTTCACGGTTCAACCGCTGAACCGATCTTTATGAAATATAACACAGAGATAGCTTGCATCCTGAAGACGGACATAGGATACTTTTATCTCGGAAAATCAAATAGTCCTCACGGGATATTTAAAAAAACCTATGTCGACGTGGACGAAGTCGCGGGCATCAGCTAGTAAGTAATAATAAAATAAAAGAGAACAGTTTGAAAATTTTGGATAAACGAACAGAAACAAAATTAATATAAATTACTACCATTTTTTTTTCAATAAAGTTTCCCACAGTTTGATTTCTCCTGTATGATGGGTGCGTTTTACAGACATATTTCACATGCACCACACCACACAACCAGACCCAAAAACCGACAATTTGTGTTTTGCCCAAAAGTTGGCTCCATCTGACATTCAAACCCAGGACCCGCGGCGTAGATGTCAGGTACGCTAACCTAGGCCACGCGGTCGTGTGTTACCTAGTTTCAAGGAGCACCTCCCGCCGTCGCCACCGGTAACCGCCACCAGATACCCTCCACCACTACAACACTACCACTAGGCAATACACACCACTGAAGTCGAGAACACGACACGTGTTTCAGCTTCGAGGCGTTATCAAGTGTTGTTAACTCTGCGATGATCAAGAATATTGGCACACCTCAAGACCGTCCCGGGGGAGGGGGAGTGGGAGGTGTTGGTGAAATGACGCGGGTGCATCAAAATTTTCGACTTGATATTATATAGTATTTTCTGATACTATACGAAAGGTCCACCTTCGATAATGACGACAGCAAACACCTGATTTGCTAAATACCAGGAGTTATATACTAGGGGTATGTACAAATGAAAGACTTAACATACATGGAAGTGCGATTCCCTACATAGAACTCAAAAGTTCTTTCTTCAAAACTCCCTATCTCTTCATATAAATTCGACTGCAGAGCGGACTGGACAAGAAGCCGGAAGGTGTACTGAAGACGGCCCCACTGTTGGCTAACAAGCCGGAAGGTGGACTTTTCGGAGCGGACTACTTTCAAATTATCTAAATACACTACCTCTAAACCAGTTTCGCAGTCCGTTATTTACAGTAATGGCGGCGATTTACACTGAACAAAAAATGAATAAAAAATTCAAACGAATGACCTCATACTTAATCGGACATTATCAAGGCCGGAAAGGTCCAACGCGAGCTTCCCAGTAGTGGACGCAAAAAACAACTACGATATTAATCAACATCGTATTAACTGCGTTCGACAAGCGACAAACGATATGATTAACGCTGTCTCCGAGTTAAAAGTCTTCGTACACGGTCGCGAATTCGATTCCCGCAAGGAGAGCCGAGGTAGCTCAGGGGCGAGGCGCTCGCTTTAAATTTCATAGTACGCGAGTGACTTTGGTTCGATTCCCGGTGCCGGCACCACTAAAATTGTTAATTGCAATTTTAAGTGCTGACTTACCACGTGCTCGCCGGTGAAGGAAAACATCGTGAGGAAACCTGCGTGTCTGAGAAATTAAAAATATTTCGAAGACATGTGAAGTCCGCCAACCCGCATTGGAGCAGCGTGGCGGATTCTTCCTAGCTCCAAAACCCTCTCAGAAATGAGAGGATGCCTGTGCTCAGTAGTGGGACATTTATAGGCTGAAACTTTACGTTTTTTTAAGGAAAAAATATTAGTACAGTGAAGAATAGGAAATTAATTTGCTAAGATCCTATTACTTAGTTTTTGAAGAGCACGGAACCTTTTTTTTTTCAATTAAAGTAGCCTAAGTTACCCGCAAAATCAGCTGTCTGTCTGTGAAAGTCCCGTCAAAATTGCTCCAGCCGTATCGGAGTAGCCGGAACAAAACGACAGACAGACAAAAATTTTAAAAATTGTTTTTTTTTCTTATAAGTATATACTTTCATAATCATTGAGTAGACAGCGCTTTTATTTTCTTATTTCAAACAGACACTTCAATTTTATTTATTTTTATATATTGTTACCAAGTTTAAATAATATTTCACAATTTGCATATATTACATTACATTTACTGGTGGTAGGATTCCTATGCAGGAATCCGTCTAGATAGGTACCACCACAGGGCCATTTATTCTGCCGTGAAGCAGTAGTGTGCAAAAAGTGGTGTCGCACAGAAATGTTCTTGGTGACACCACCTTTTTTGTGGGCGGGCGTGGCACTTACCATCAGGTGAACGTTTTGCTCGTTTCTTCACTTTATAATATAAAAAATAAAATAAAAAAACATATACAAACTCCAAGAAATTTCAACAAATGACACGAGGGGCTTATAGCAACTAAAGTATGAAATAAATGGTATGCTTTGGATTTCATCAATATATCTTTGAAATACGGCGTCAATTACTGTTCTCGTTGTCGCGCTAATGAGAGCAAAATCTACGGAGAAATTGATGATTTGGACGAATTCGAAAATATAAATATAATAAGCACTGTATACTGTATTCCATCTCATTCCCTCGCAGGCTGAATCTTATAGTAGGTATATGTTTGTCTCTTTCTAGTGTCGCTTTTTCGTTTTATCGAGTTTCAAATAAAGACTAAAAAAGTTTGACTTAAAAAAAACTTGTTGTTTAGCTATAACAAAATGCTGAGTGTGACCTTTTTGGCATGTATCGAAACGTATAAAGTAATAACTAATGAATGAAATGATAAGCAAATTCTTTATTTTTCGTCGCATAAATTTCGCTAAGAAATATAAATTTCGTTTGTCAAACGTCATTTCTTACAATCTACCGCCGTTTCATAATGAGGTTCCTCTGACGGAGAAGAAACAGGCGAAAGAAACTCCCTAGGTATCCTCCATTTTATTTTGTTTTTTTATTTTTGTCAAAAGTACATTATAAAATGTGGTCTCTGCCTAACTTATATGGGAATAAGGCGTGACTGTATGTATGTATGACTTTTTTTTTAAAAACTTTTTATGTTTATCTTTTTTACCTATTTCCTTTTAGTAGGACGTTTTTCAATAAAATATACAATCCTTTTTCGATTACAACTTTTACATGCGTCGTAGGTTTTTTAAAAATTTTCAATTTTGCGTTATGTTGGTTATGTAACCAAAACAGTTTTCAAACAGCCAATATGTAGCGTCTCGAGACATCTTTTACTGAGTTAGAAACCATAATAAGATAGACGAAAAAAAAAACTTTTCAGTTACAAACGGTTTTGTAACAGCAGTACGATATGTACATAAGCACAGTCTGCGATTCTAAGCTAGACACGATGAGCGCTAAGTCAAGAGTTCGTTAAATCAACGAGACCCTAAAATTGCCTATAATTCTCTACATACATACAGTCACACCTTTTACCCATATAAGTGGTAGGTAGATGCGGCATCCGTAGCCCACTTTCGCCTCCGCGGAAAACCGCCACGTGTTAGGTGGCAAACCACGTCGCCGCCATTCTCCCCACGAGCAGTATAGTGACCGCATTCCATCATCGTTTCAGTCTATCACTAGTCTACTGCTGAAGAAGGGCCTCCCATACAGATTGCCACAAAAATTTGTAGCTCTCATTTTGGGGGGATTGTGCCATAGTTGCCACGCTTGGTAGGCGGATTGGCAACCGCAGTTTATTTATTTAAATGCTCCAGGAAAATGCTGCTGCCCATCTACTGGTTTTCATTTTCTCTCCGTCGACTTTTGCGACTCCCACGGGATGAGATGGGATGGTAGTTTCTCTTCAGCCGCCACCACACTGCTTTGCATGTTATAGTATTATTCTGCACGAATAAGGGCTGTCCGTACGATTACTTAGTCGCCTCTTACGACACCTCGGTAGGAAAGAGGTAGGTGCTATTCTACTCTGCCGGACAAACATAGGCTAATTTTTTTCAATTCTCTAGCCAGTGCGAATTACCTTAATTCATAATATAACTTTCAAGGGACATAACGCAACGCCATTGCCTAACACTGGCAAGTCGTAACGAGTTCCACAAACATTGCACGCGGCCTCCTGACCCGGTCGCATTTATATTTCAAATATTGTACTCGTTATCATTCAATACCAAATGCGTCCATGAAAAAATATTATCTACACAATGTGGTAATACGGTCGCCATGATTTGTTTATTCTGTGGACAGTCCTGGGTTGTAACTTTTACCTTCCAAATTCACGAAACATTAAGCAAATGAGCATAGTGTCAGGTTGTTTTTGGGCATAGACGCTGACTTTAAATTTTATAGTACGTGAGTGACTTGGGGTCGATTCCCAGTCTCGGTACCGCTAAAATTGCAGATTGCAATTTTAAGTGCTGGTTTACCACGCGCGACGGTGAAGGAAAACATCGTGAGGAAACCTGCATATCTGAGAAAATATTTCGAGGACATGTGAAGTCCACCAAACCGCATTGCAGCAGCGTGGCGGACCCTTCCCACCTCCAAAAGATTTTTTTTTCTCTTAAGAGAAGTGAGAGGTGACCTGTGCACAGAAGTGGGACATTGATAGGCTGTTACTTTACTTTTAATTTAGCCGGTCAACATAGTACTAAGGTATGGTAATCACGATTCTTCATCGAAGATTACCACTTACTATCAAGGAAGTCATACTTACCTGAGTAATAATAATAAAAGCAGGTGCGTGTAGTATATATGCGCGTTAGAAGTAATTCTTCTTTCGCGTTACTTTTTTTTCCGCATGCATGTAATTAGTAGATAGTAAGAAATTTTTGACTGGTACCAAAATGGCGACGTGGTTCGCCACCTGTCACCTTTGGTTTATCGCAGGGGCGAAAAGAGGGCTACGGATGTGATCTCTTCCTACCCGTTATGTGGAACGAAGAAGTGACTGTATGTATGTAAAATGAAGAGGCAATTTTTTTATTAAAAGGGACTAACATTGTATAATGCTACGCCGTCATTCTACCGTAACTATCCGGCTCGTAGGACCATAAGTAATGTAAGATATTAGATATGTATGTACATAATTTACGTAATTAGGAAAACCGAAAAATTATCAAACAATGATATTAAATACAATTAGTAAAACTTACACAAAATTGACTGAAAGATTTTTCTTTCTACTAATCTCATTTTCGGGGAAAAATTACTCACTAAAACGAATTAAATGGTTTTTTTTATTTGGCTATTGCGACATCTAAAACTAATCTGTCCCACATGTGTTACCCATCGCACGTGGCCACCCTACACGAAACCATACACTCGTACGTCCAATATTATCATGTATACTAACGAGATCGTGCGGATTGGATCGTTCGTTTAAATACGCTAATGAATACTGCTAAATAAAAAAACGCGGCGCTGACCTCGTAATCCAATGCAAGGAAATGAAAGGTGGCCTCGACAGAGGCCGTCATCGCATGGGATACCTTCTTCGCGTGGGCATCATGTTCATCCCAAAAGTATTGAAATATTACAATGTGAGATACAATTTTTTTTTATTAAAAATAACTGAGAAATCATACAATTAGTACATCCGTGTAGGTAGGTACCACCCAAGGCTAGTTATTCTGCCGTGAAGCAGTAGTGTGCAAACATTACTGTTTCGGTCTGGAGGGCACTGAGAGCTAGCGTAATCACTGGGCATATGATACTTGAGAACTGATGTCCCAATGTGACGAGCGCAGTGTGGTGTCACACAGAAATGTTCTGGGTCACACAGCATCGCTCATGGGCAGACGTGGCACTTACCATCAGGTGAACGTTTTGCTCGTTTCGACAGTAATCCAAAAAAAAATCTCGTTTGAACGGAGAACGATTCTTTTGATCCTTTTCATCATCATCATTTCAGGCTATCACTAGTCCACTGTTGAACATTGGCCTCCCCCATAGGTTGCCACAAACTTGTAGCTGTCTTTTAGGGAGGATCTTACCGTAGTTGCCACGCTTGGCAGGCGGGTTGGCAACCGCATTTTATTTATTCAGATGTTCCACGAAGATGCTGCTGCCTATTAGTTTTAATTTTTCCTCTGTCGACTCTTACGTCACCCACAGGATGAGATGGGGTGGTAGATTCTCTTAAGCCGCTCCCCTTGTCTGCTTCGAAATTTTTTAAATGGTATCATTAAAATTATATATTTATAATGAGTGTTGCCCATGTGTGCATATGTAAACATATGCGTGTGTGTGCATGTAAGCATACATATCTCTTAGTCATAATTGATATTGTTTTCATATAATTATTCTTTGTGTATTGTTATTAAGTCGGATAAGTAGGTGATTAGATAAAGATGCTACTGTATAGATTGTAGATATTTTTATTTCTCCTTTTTTTTCTCACTGCATACATACTGTAATGAGTGGTTTGGCTATAATGAACTAGATGGCAGTACGCGTTAGAAGTGTTCGTATTTCACAAAAACGTCATAAAATTTAATGAGGGTGGAAAATACAAAAATTACGGTGGCGACAGTTGCTACCGTGAGCGGCAAATGCATACGAGTTATATTTTTTTTTTATTTGGAAAGTGACGAAACGAGCAAAACGTTCACCTGATGGTAAGTGCAACGTCCGCCCGCAACAAATGCTGTGTCACCCAGAATATTTCTGTGTGACACCACACTGCGCCCGTCACCCTGAGACATGAGTTATTAAGTCTCATATGCCCAGTGATTACTCTAGCTCTCAGTGCCCTTCAAACCGAAACACAGTAATGTTTGCACACTACTGCTTCACGGCAGAATAACTGGCCCTGGGATGGTATCAATGGGATGGTAGGAATCCTACCACCACTGTTGAAACGAAAAGTTTGTGAATAGCTGGAGTGACTTTGATGGACAAAGTGATGAGAAGCGTGATAAGGTAACGTTGCGGTGTGGTAGAATATTTAGTGACGAAGATAGAGAAAGGGACGCTTAAATGGTTTGGACACGTAGAGAGGGTGGATGAAAGAAGATCGACGAAACGGATTTCTAAGGCGAGTGTGAGTGGGCAAGCGGGTAAGGGTAGACGTAGGCAAACGTATCACGATCAGATCGAACTCATTTAAGGCAAAGGTCACGTCAAAAGTACCCGCAACCGACGAGCTTGTATGAAAACGCTAATGGAAGTAGAAGAAGCGAATGATGTGGGTCAGGATCGTAACAAGTGGAAAGATGTGGTCTCTGCCTACCGCAACGGGAAAGAGGCATGACTCTATTTATGTATGAATGATATGAGATGATAAACGATCATTGAAACCAAGACTTCCCATGACATTTAAATCAGACACGAAAATCTCATAAACAACAAGGTTCACACATTACCTCTATCGTCTCCTTGCCTCATGGACCTTGTAATCAACAATGATGCATGGAGCGCGAACGAACTACGCCCTTATTACCATTGGGTATGGTACGATATCATACTGAGAATTATTCGTATTATATGAACCTCCTAAGCAATCGCCTCGGAAGATACAGTGAGCTCAAGAGTTAGTGGAACGAATTGAAGTCTTTCCAAATTGGTAATCGTAGTCGTGCGCACGATATTTACGGATATTTAGTAAAAGTTTCAGCTTATAAATGTCCCACTGCTGAGCACAGGCCTCCTCTCATTTCTGAGAGGGTTTTTGGAGCTAGGAAGAATCCGCCACGCTGCTCCAGCGTGGGTTGGCGGACTGCTCATTTCTTCGAAATATTTTTTTATTTAACAGACATGCAGGTTTCCTCACGATGTTTTCCTTCACTTCGGCGGTTGTAAATCAGCACTTAAAATTGCAATTAACAATTTTAGTGGTGCCGGCACCGGGAATCGAACTCGAGTCACTCTCGTACTGTGAAATTTAAAGCGAGCGCCTAGCGCCTGAGCTACCACGGCTCTAGTAAATCTATAATAATTACTGGTGGTAGGATTCCTATGCAGCAATCCGTCTAGGTAGGTACCACCCCCGGGGCCTGTCCGGTGTCGGGCCGGATGACTGTGTTTCGAATTGAAGGACATGGTGAAGGAAAACATCGTGAGGAAATGTACTGCATGTCTGAGAAATAAAAAATATTTCGAAGACATGTGAAGTCCGCGAACCCGCATTGGAGCAGCGTGGCCGATTCCTCCTAGCTCCAAAACCCTCTCGAAAATGCGAGGCCTGTTCTTAGCAGTGAGACGTTCATAAGCTGTTACTTTATTAGTCATGTATTTCATCATTATCATCATCATCATCATTTCAGCCTATCACTAGTCCACTGCTGAAAATGGGCCTCCCCATAGATTGCGACAAAACCTTGAAGCTCTCATTTTGGGGGGATTTTGCTAGTTAGCTGCCACGCTTAGCAGTTTATTAATTCAGGTGTTTCAAGAAGATGCTGCTGCCCATCTCCGACACCCACGAGATGAGATTGGGTGGTAGATTCTCTTAAGCCGCTGGCCAGTCATGTATGTATATATTGTCATGTTTTTATATTAAGAAAAATATAAAAATTTTACTAACAAAACTCTGTTTTTATTTTGCTCCATGTTAATTCAATGCACCTTCTTCTTTGCTACCGAGGTGTCGTAAGAAGCGACTAAGCTTTTTTTTTATTGTATAAAGTGACGAAACGAGCAAAACGTTCACCTGATGGTAAGTGCAACGTCCGCCCACAACAAATGCTGTGTCACCCAAAATATTTCTGTGTGACACCACACTGCGCACGTCACCCTGAGACATCGGTTCTCAAGTCTCAAATGCCCAGTGATTACGCTAGCTCACAGTGCCCTATAAACCGATACACAGTAATGCTTGCACACCACTGCTTCACGGCAGAATAACTGGCCCTGGGGTGGTTCCTATCTGCAGAATTGTCCATAATATGCAATGCTGTCACTGTGCTCCTGGGAACTCAATGAGGAGTAAGAATTTTTTGACTCGTACCACCAGCTGGCGGCGACGTGGCTCGCCACCCGTCACTTCTCTTATCCGGCGGGGGCGAAAAGTGAGCTACGTGTGTAGCTCACTTTTCGCCCTACACCTTATATGGGAAAAACGCGTGTCTGTATGTATGTTTAGCAATACAGTCATCTCGGTTGGCGCAGTGGCTAAGCCCTTGACTTCTGCGCCGCGAGTCGCGGGTTCGATTCCCACACGGGACAATTATTTGTATGGCTTACATATACTTGTTCCGGGTGTGGGTGTTTTGTGCATGTGGAATTTATGTCTGTAAAACGCACCCACGACACTGGAGAAATCCTACTGTGGGGCACCGTTTTTTCCAATCAAGAAAAAAACCGAAACTCGGTACGTACTGCATTGTTAAAATACAATTTAATTATTATATTAGTATCGTTTCGTTTTTCTTTCCTGGTGTATAATTGGGCGTTTAGTTTTATTTTTATTAGTAACATGGCAACACTGTAACGTCGTTGCATGACGAGATTGCGTCCTTGATTTTTAACCGGTAACAGTCACTTGTGTGCTTATAAATTAAGGATTTTTACTTATTAATTATTTTAACTTACAGAGCCGTGGTGGCTCAGGGGCTAGGCGCTCGCTTTAAATTTCATAGGACGCGACTGACCTGGGTAGGATTCCCGGTGCCGGCACCACTAAAATTGTTAATTGAAAGTGCTGTTTTACCACGTGCTCGGCGGTGAAGGAAAACATCGTGAGGAAAGAAAAGAAGAAATGTGCAGTCCGCCAACCCGCATTGGAGCAGCCTGGCGGATTCGTCGTAGCTCCAAAACCCTCTCGGAAATGAGAGGAGGCCTGTGCTCAGCAGTGGGACATTTATAGGCTGAAACTTAACTTTTTTTTTCGTTTTTGACTTATTCATTGCTCTTTTAGCGTGCTCCTGGTGCCCGATGTAACGCTCATGCGATAAGATCGGAAGTAGGCTAGGAAACAGTGTCGAAGACATCGGGACTATCGCAACACAGTCAGACCCGAAAACCAACAATGTGTTTTTTACAAAAGTTGGCTCCAGGTGGGATTCGAACCCAGGACCCGCGGTATGGTAGTCAGGTCTAATCACTGAGACATCAGTTCTTAAGTCTCACATGCCCAGTGATTACAATAGCTCTCAGTGCTCCTCAGATTAAAACACAATAATGTTTGCACACTACTGCTTCACGGCAGAATAACTGGCATGGAGTGATTCCTACAAACAGGATGCAAGCTATCTCTGTGCCGAATTTCATCAAGATCTGATTAGCGGCTAAACGGAGAAAAGTTCACAAACAGACAGAGGTACAGAGAGACTTTCGCATTGAAATGAAATGAAACAGAATGAAATTTTTCAATCTACCACCGTATCGTAATGATATTAGTTATAATATAAGTATGGATGCTTGTAATTTTGAATGAAAAATGTTTATACGTACATACAGTCACGGCTTTTTAACATATTAGGGGTAGACAGAGCAGCTCCGAAAAGCGAGACGTGGTGGCTGTCAAACCATATCGCTATAGTAAGAGACAATTCTAACTCCCCATAGCCTTCCTACGAGCAGCATTGCATATAATTAGTTAATCTGCACAAATAAAGGCTGTTCGTACAATACCTTAGTTGCCTCTTACGACACCTCGGTATGAAAGAGGCTATAAAGTATAGTATAAATTTAAATCATTTAAAAATATAAAATATACCCTTTCTTCAATATTTAATATGTTCGAGCCGCGCGGGAAATAACCTGCTATCCCAACACCAAAATCAATCGCTTAGCTTCATCAGCTCATACTCTTACCGAGCATCGGAGCACAAGGCCTTTGCAAATAGAACGTAGCTGTTTGACACGATAAACCTTTTTTTTTTAATTGGGTAAAGCGATGAAACGGGCAAAACGTTCACCTGATGGTAAGTGCAACTTCTGCCCATAACAAATGCTGTATCACCCAGAAAATTTCTGTGTGACACCACACTGTGCCCATCACCCTGAGATATAAGTTCTTAAGTCTCATATGCTCAGTGATTACGCTAGCTCTCATTACCTACCTACATACATCCAGGTTATACTTGTCGTATTATGGTATAACGGGTGATAGGGTTCCTATGCAGGAATCCGTCTAGGTGGGTACCACCCCAGGGCCAGTTATTCTGCCGTGAAGCAGTGGTGTGCAAACATTACTGTGTTTCGTTCTGAAGGGCACTGAGAGCTAGCGTAATCACGCACTGAACCCTACTTGTTTTCGGTGAAGTAATCGCTGTTAGCCTTTTGGCTTTTACAGCTTCATAAGCGCGGGTCTAGCTCGCATTTAAACTAGTTTTTTTTTCTAAACGACCTTACATAAGGTTATAAAATATTATTTTATAGGCCTATTACCATATGACTTATTGACAATCGCGTCCATTCAGGTCACGTTGTTAAGTGACACGAAAGGTCGCATCTCATCAACGTGACATCTCCATAAATTGTAATAGTTGAGCGTGTTTCCGAACTCATCAATATACTAGGTTATTTTTAGCTTTAGCTTTTTTTTAGGTTCATACTATATTCGATGTCTTATTACTCCTCATATTTGTCCTATATTGTCATATATATATAAATATTATTCTTATCATTCTGTTCACTTAGTTGTATTTATTTGCACACTAACGTAGTGGCTCCACTGAAAACCAGCGCTGCGGTCTTTCCGCAGCATTCTTTGCTGAGTGGAGTCCATTTCGACTTCACAGTACAGCGTCACTATTGGTTCCAGTGTTTTACAGATCTTGTTTCTTCCTTCTTTTTTAATGTACTGCATATATATATATATATATAGATATATATATATATATATATATATATATATATATATATATATATATATATGTATATATATATATATATATATATATATATATATATATATGCTAGACATAGACATAGACTTTATTCGACGTACTCTGACTACTGACTCGCGCTGGCTTCGCACGAAAGTTATTGTTATGTTAATCTGCATAGAAAAAAAACAGCACCAGCCTACTTATCAAGCATTAAATCTTCCTGAAATCGGTTCTTATTGGGTGTCTATGTCGGGAAAGGAATTTGTATGCCTGCTGTCAACCCGCCTGCCAAGCGTGGCAACTGGTAAAATCCCCTCAAATAGAGAGCTACAAACTTGTGTGGCAATCTATGGGGGAGGCCTATGTTCAGCAGTGGACTAGTGATAGGCTGAAACGAACGAACAAACACCAGCATGCTTTACCGCCGAACCACCAAGACCACGGTAAAGGTCCCTCGTCGATCAGGGCTTTGACGCGTGGTAGAATAATCAGAAAATTTCAGTACACGGTATAAAAGGAGGCCCCTGGCGAGCGTCTCTCTGTCTGTATGACCGCGCTTATATCGAGAATCACTTTCGCAATTGCTTAAGGGCGGGGTAAGGTCTTAAATTATATTTATATTTTTTTTAGCTGAACACAGCCAAAGATAACCACAAAAGTTTGCAAATCGCAGTTTATTTATTCAGATGTTCCAGATTGATGCTGCTGCCCACTTCTGGTTTTCACTTCCCTCTGTCGACTTTTACGACACCCACGGAATGCGATGGGGTGGTAGCTTCTCTGCATAATATCTCATGAATATTGTGTCAAAATTTCATGTCTATCGGAGCAAAATTGAAGACGTTATGAGTATTTGAGCGTCCATTGCTCCGGCCCGGATTATCGACAGCGGCGCGTTTTTTTTGAAACTTGACATTTTTAAACGTACTTTAACTTTTACGTCATAACTCAAAATCTACTGGACCAATCCTTTTGAAATATTGCACGCTACTTCTTCACATAATACGCATAAATATATATAATATAATTATATATATATGCATATAATTTTTCATCTAGAAATTAGAGAAATTAGTGAAAATCGTTTATTTTTGATAAAATAATCGAAAAATCCCACCGTGGTTATCCCGAGAAACATCTCCTTTAACGAATGCATTTTATATTTTTTCGTTTTCTAAATGATTCTGTTGAGAGGTATGATCATCATTTCAGCCTTATACTAGTCCACTGATGAACACAGGCCTCCTCCATAGATTGCCACCAATTTAGCTCTCATTTAGGGTGCCATAGTTGCCACGCACGGCAGGTGCGTTGGCAACCGCCGTGTATTTATTCGGATGTTCCTGGAAGATACTGCAGCCCGTCTCCTGGTTATCATTTTCCCTCTGTCGATTTTTACGACACCCACGGGATGTGATGGGGTGGTAGATTCTCTTAAGCCGCCATCACACGGCTACCCACCAGCCACAACACGTAAACCGCAAAATAACTTTTTCGAGGTGCCTCCGGAGATTCACTGTCACCCTTAATTTTCAATATTTTGCAATGAAAATTTAGGAAAAAATGTTCAAGTTGCATTATGATATGAAAATTGGAAAATAAATAATATACTGGTAGTTGGATTCCTATTCAGGAATCCGTCTAGGTAGGTAGCACCCCAGGGCTAGTTATTCTGCCATGATGCAGAAGTGTGCGAACATTACTGTATCGGTCTGAAGGGCACTGAGAGCTAGTGTAATCACTGGGCATATAGGACTTAAAAAATTATGTATCAGGGTAGCAGACGCAGAGTGGGGCTACACAGAAATATTCCGTACCTTACCATCAGGTGAACGTTTTGCTCGTCTCGTCACTTTATCAAATAAAGAAAATTCATTTAATAAATTTGCACTATTTGTGTCCTCAGAAAAACCCTCAAAACATGGTTCTTTTTCACAGAATTAACCTTACCCCGTCCTTAACGAATTTGCATGCGGTTTTCCTATGCCATGATCATCATCTTTCCAGGAAGATTTATGTGTACCACCATCAGTGTTCGAAATTCCGACCGCAATTAATAATTAAATAATAGTTTCAAGTTTGTACGTTATTGAGGTTTGAGCAATGATTTGTCGACAACATTTTAAAATTCCATGGCGAAATCTCTACTCCGTGCGACTGTTGACCACAGACTAGTATGTGTATGTCATTGCCTAGTATGAACGTAAAATAAAAATGTTTTATTTTATCCAATTTCATATATTAGTAACACATAACCGCCCTGGGTGCAGTTTACTGATGGAGAAAATGAGAAGTGCAATTAGCAAGGAAATATTAAGTACTGAAATCATGTGATGTGACAGCAGAACTTAACAAGAGATTTTAATACAAAAATGCCATTCAAATTTCCGACTTTCGCCGGTATACAGTTTACTGGTGGTAGGATTCCTATGCAGGAATCCGTCTAGATAGGTACCACCCCAAGGCCAGTTATTCTATCGTGAAGCAGTAGGGTGCAAACATTACTGTTTCGGTCTGAAGGGCACTGAGAGCTAGCGTAATCACTGGGCATATGAGACTTAAGAACTGATGTCTCGGGGTGACGGGCGCATTGTGGTGTCACACTGTTCTGGGTGACACAGCATTTGTTATGGGCAGACGTTGCACTTACCATCAGGTGAACGTTTTGCTCGTTCCGTCACTTTTATTAAATAAAAAAAAATCCAATAATTTTCTTCCATACAAACCTGACAAACACAAAATCCTCTCAATAATGAAAGGAGGCCTGTGTGGCCTCAGCAGTGGGACATACGAGTATGTAGGTTTTAAAACAAAAAGTTTTTATTCTACCCACTGGGATTCCCACGAAGCCAATAATAGCAGCTAATAACAGCGTCGTCATTAGCGTGAGTCAGCGTGGACGCTCGCCAACGGTACAGCGAGGCGTTGCGTGTTGCATGCTGATGATGATGTATAGCCCATAGTCACAACTCGGATCTTGTGCGCCGAGGGTACAGCTCTCGACTGAGAGAAATATAGACAGACATAGACTTGATTCGACGTACACAATACAGAAACCCCACAGAGAATGCAAATAAAAAAATATACAGTACAATAAAAAAAAGAAAGAAACAAGATCTGTAAAACACTGGAAACAAAAGTGACGCTGTATTGTGAAGTCAAAATGGACTCCACTCAGCGAAGAATGCTGCGGAAAGACCGCAGCGCTGGTTTTCACTGGAGCCACTACGTACGTACGTACTAAGTACGTACGTACGTTAGTAAAGAGAGAATGCACGTACGTGCATTCTCTCTTTACTAACGTACTCTCTTTAGTAACGGTTATGTGTAACAAATACAACTGAGTGAACAGAATGTTAAAAAAAATATGACAATATGATGTTCTCCTAGCCGATTTCGACCACGGCGACAACTGCCCACTACTGTCGAGAGCCATCAACTGCGCAGGAGATATTATAGTGCCACAAGTGTACGCGCAAACACAGAGGCACTCACTCGTCCCAACCTACCCGCGCCCGATGTAACGCTGATGCGATAAGATCGGAGGTAGGCTAGGATGCAGTGTCAGAAACACGGGGACAATCACAACACAACCAGACCCGAAAACCAACAATATGTGTTTTAGCACAAATGTTGGCTCCGGCTGGAAATCGAACCCAGGACCCACGGCGTAGAAGTCACAAGACAATATTGGATAGCTCGTAACTATCTGGCCTATCTATGGCCAACAGATAGTTACGAGCTTGGATATCTGTTTGTTTTCATTTTGTCTGCAAAACGCACCAACGATAAATTAGAAATCCTTATGTCTCTTCATCTTGCTACTATAATAGAGCGGGCCAGTTTGTATGTTTGAACGCGCTAATGTCATGAAATACTTATACGATTTGAAAAAATATTTTTGCTTTAGATAGCCTGTTTATAGAACCACCTGTGCCCCGAGGTTTCCACGTAAAAAAGCCGACCACGATCGATGATATACATATATACTTCCCTATTTGAATCGGACTTTGGGGTTTTAATTTTTGTTGCGCGGAACCCTAATTATTTTTCTAAAATTAAAGTAGCCTGAGTTACTCGCTATAATATCAGCTATCGGTTAGAGAAAGTCCCGTCCCAATCGGTTTTTTTTTTATTGGATATAGTGATGAAACGTGCGAAACGTTCACCTGATGGTAAGTGTAACGTCTGCCCATAGCAAATGCTGTGCCACCCAAAATATTTCTGTGTGACACCCCACTGCGCCCATCACCCTGAGACATCGGTTCTTAAGTCTCATATGCCCAGTGAATTACGCTAGCTCACAGTGCCCTTCAGACCGAAACACAGTAATGTCTTGCACACTACTGCTTCACGGCAGAATTACTGGCCCTGGGGTGGTACCTTACTAGACGGATTTCTGCATAGGAATACTATCAGAAATTACAAATCTTAATGCCTTTTGGCATTCTATTCCAGTCAACCCAAGGCATAGAAAAATATTGTCATAGGTGCTCGACAATGTGCAAATTCATAATTTTAAATACTTACTAATAAAAACATTACACTACCAGTTAGGTACTAAAATATATCTAATCAATAATAATTATATTTTAAATCATATTACACTTCCATATATACATGGACATATACACTTCAATATACATACACGTATAACTGATATATACATACAAATTACAGAATGATCTATGGTAGCAATGTTGATATTAAATAACAAAGAGGATTTTAAAAAAAGTTTTCGAATTATTCTTTTAAACGTCAGCTTATCAGAAACCTTCCTAATGTCTTCGGGTAAGGAGTTCCAGAGGAGTGTAGCCTGTATTACAATGGAATACTAATCTTAAGATACCCATAGGTGTCCGCCAGAGTAGAATAGCGCCTACCTCTTTTCTACCGAGGTGTCGTAAAAGGCGACTAAAGTATTTGTAAGGGCAGCTTTTATTCGAGCAGAATAACACCAGAATACGCAACGCTGCCAGTATACTGCTCGTGGGAACGCGATGGGTAGTAAGAATTTTTTGACTCATACCAAAATGGCGGCAAGGTGGTTCTCGTTTTCCGCGACGGCGAAAAGTGGGGAAAAATAAGTGACTGTATGTATGTAATTTTTTTTTTTTTAACATAGATAAACGGAAGGAAAGCTATCAGTCAAAATGCCAAACACACATCTTTAATATAATTACATTCACATAAATCAAGAAGTGTCTGTCTGTAAGTTTGTTTTATATTTAATTTTATAATTTTTACTAATTTATGTTCGTTAACCGAAATCTGACTAAAAAAAATCTGCTTACGTGCTCACGATTTTGAACCTTATTGACGAAACATTATAAAGTCGACGTGGCTCAGTGGTCAGTGCCTACTGCACTGCGGCTCCTGGGTTAGAATGCCAGCCGGTGCTAGCATACAAAAACACAAATTGCATCTAAAGGCGAATTTCACCGTTGAAAATAAACCCGATCAGTTCTAGCTAAACGAAGTTCAAGCGTTTAACTGAGTTCAATACTGCGGTTTGCATTTCATCGACATCAAATGAACGCAGTTAAAGCTAAACGCGATTAATATTCAGAACGCCCAATTATCGACGTTCAACTCTTTAAACGCGTTTAGAGAGCTGTCATTGTCAATTGCACAACTACGTCAACACAGAAATTATTTTTAATTCGCATTGTTTATTGTTTGCGTACCTATGTAACCTTTACATAAAAACAGGCTGGTTGATGTCGCAAAATACGAAATACATCGACTTTTTGTTTTAGATTGTGAGGACATTTCATGTATACTTCGTTTTTCGAAACGCAATCAAAATGGAGTTGGTGAAATCGGTTAGACGAAAACCGAGATCAAATGATACATTTGAACTCAGTTAAGTGAAACATGGTACCCCCGTGACCATGGGTGCTGTAAAGCACTCGAAACGTCGGGTTATAAGTAATAAAATTAAACGCGATAAAATCCGTAAAATTAGTTTCATTAAAACATGGTTTTATTAAGCTGGGTTTCCAAAGCGATCGGTGAAATCGGGGCTTAGTCTACTCTCGATCATATCGCTAGAGCGTTAAATCGGACTTGTGGCTTTATAATATATCCCGCGCAGAGTTAAGTGAGAGGTCGCAGGGACAGTTAAAAATTATAATTTATTCTAATTTTAATCCTAACAAATTTCATAGTACGCGAGTGACCTGGGTTCGAGTCCCGGTGCCGGCACCACTAAAATTGTTAATTGCAATTTTATTATTTATAATTATTATATATTATATATATTATTTATAACCCGACGTTTCGAGTGCTTTACAGCACCCATGGTCACGGGAGGACTGAGGTGACAGATGTCCTGATGTCATAGTTAACCTGGGGTACCTTCAGCTTTTAATTATTATTTTTGATCCGATCTACGCAGAAAGACCTAACTGTGTCTTGAAGATAAGAAGATAAGTCAGTTTTTACCATCTGTCAAGTGTAACATCCCTCTACAGGACGCAGGAGTATACAAGCTAGATTGTGAATGTGGTCTCTCTTACATAGGCCAAACAAAAAGATCGATAAAAACCCGCGTAAAAGAACACATAGCTGACGTGAAGCATCGTCGTTCTAGGAAGTCTGCAGTCTGTGACCACGTTCTGGATCATCCCAACCATTACATCAGATTTGATAAACCACAGATCCTTGCAAAAGAACACCGATTCCTACGAAGGATGATTCGCGAGGCTATTGAAATCAAAAAACATCCTAATTTCAATAGAGAAGATGGTTGGGTATTACCACCAGCTTGGGATCCAATAATAAATAAAATTAAAATTAAATCAAAAACCAAGCATACCACTGCAAGACTTCAAGACACAGTTAGCTCTTTCTGCGTAGATCGGACCAAAAATAATAATTAAAAGCTGAAGGTACCCCAGGTTAACTATGACATCAGGACATCTGTCACCTCAGTCCTCCCGTGACCATGGGTGCTGTAAAGCACTCGTAAACGTCGGGTTATAAATAATAAATAATAAAAAATTAAACGCGATAAAATCCGTACACTTAGCTTCATTTAAATGTGTAGTGTTCGCGTAAATATAAGAAATCAGTTATTTATTTTTTTATTTAAAAACTTTATAGTAAACCTTAAAATAAAGGTAAGAATGTGCGGGCTTAATGCCTATAGGAATTCTCTGCCAGTCAAATTATTTAATAAATAAGAAAAAAAAGTTAAATGAATTCCTGAGTGTTGACCACATTCAAGAATTCATTTAACTTTTTTTTTCTACCACTGCAAGACCTTAAGACACAGATAGCTCTTTCTGCGTAGATCGGACCAAAAGTAATAATTAAAAGCTGAAGGTACCCCAGGTTAACTATGACATCAGGGCATCTGACCACCCAAAGATATTTTGGGTTGAAAGATTGCAATCTCATCCCGTGGGTGTCGTAAAACTGAGAAAGACGGAGAGAAAATGTAAACCAGGTGACGGACAGCATCTTCCTGAAAGATATGAATAAATAAACAGCGGTTGTCAACTCGCTTACCAAGCCTGGCAACTTCGATAAAATCCAACCAAAATGAGTGCTTCAAGCTTTTGTGGCAATCTATGGGGGAGGCCTACGTTCAGTAGCGGACTAGTAATAGGCTGAAATGATGATGACGAATTACAATACGCGGAGCGTTTATTTGCACACTGCTAAAAATATTGATTATATCTGCGATCTTAAATCCGTAGATTTTGGATTAGATTGCTTATTAATTTGGTTCAGAAATCGACATAAATTCGATAAAATAAGACGTTCTCAGAGATGAACCGTTTTTTCAATACCATATTACATAATCCATACTAATATTATAAATGCGACAGTAAAACAAGTTTAATAAAACCACGTTTCACTTAACTGAGTTCAGATGTATCATTTGATCTCGGTTTCTGTCTAACCGATTTCACCGGCTCCATTTTGATCGCGTTTAGAAAAACGAAGTTTACATGAAATATCGTCACAATATAATACTAAAACTCGATGTATTTCATATTTTGCGACATCAAACAGCCTGTTGTTATGCATAGGTTACAAACAATAAACAATACGAATTAAAAATAATTTTTGTGTTTAGATAGTTGGGCAATTGACAATGACAGCTCTCTAAACGCGTTTAAAGAGTTGAACGTCGAAAATTGGGCGTTCAGAATATTAATAGCGTTTAGCTTTAACTGTGTTCATTTGAAGTTGATGAAAAGCAAACTGTAGCATTGAACTCAGTTACAACCGTTCAACTTCGTTTAGCTTGAACTGATCGGCTTTATTTTCAACGGTGAAATCCGCCCTAACTCTCTGTCCCTCTGTCTGTTTCTTACCTTTTCCCGCTCAACCGCTTAACCGATCTTGACGAAATTTGGCACAAAGGTAGCCTGCATCCTGGAGACGGACATAGGATATTTTTTATCCCGGAAAATCGAATAGTTCCCACGGTATATATAAAAAACTTATCACGAAGTCGCGGGCAGCAGCTAGTGTCATTTCTAAGTGCAGATTCTTAGTCTGGTAGTAGTTCTTTCCACATATCGATCGGCTCGGACATGACAAAGACTTTTAAAACACTAATAAAAATAAATGAACAGGAAATCTCGATGAGTAAAGGAACAATGGACTAATTAGGAATGCGCGATTAATGTGGGAAGAAGCTTCCCTGCGGGTATGAATATCCCGTCTCGTGCGACGTCTGGGCTTTTCGCGTGCATCTGCGCTTTTTGCTCAGCGGCCGGCGACCTCGCCCAGGCGCAGGGTCAAGGCCCCCGCCGAGGGGGAAGGGGGAGGGGATTGGATTGGGCTTTAGAGGGGGGGGCACATTGTCGCACGTACGCACACAGCTGTCGATCACGCGATCGTTCTGCTCGCTCCGTCTAATGCACTTTCAATGGCGTGGGAAGGAAACGGCTCATTTAAAGATTTTGGTACTAGTTATAAATGTGGACAGGTTTGCGAATGTAAAGTAAAGTATGATGTGGTCGTGTTGACGGCCACGTGGCTCAGTGGCCAGTGTAGGTACCGAGAACCCGCGACGTATTCGTCTGAATACTACGCCGCGGTTTCGAATAACAGTTGGAAGTAACATTTGTGAAAAAACACTCGGCTCTGGTTGTGACATTGTCGAAAATGGGACAGGATGAAAACATAAGAGCGGCCTGGACAGATAACCTGGGTACCTGGCACCGGTGTCTCCTTGAACTTTCAGTTGCGAAATTCTGTGTGGCACCCGGCCACACACCACACTGCGCCCGGCACCCTGAGACATCAGTTCTTAAGTATCATGTGCCTAATAATTTCACCAGCTATCAGTGTTCTTCAGACCGAATGGCAGGCGGGTTTGCAACCGCTGTTTATTCAGATGTTTCAGGAAGATGCTGCTGCACGTCTCTTGGTTTTCGTTTTCCCCCTGTCGACTTTTACGACCCCCTCGGGAAGATCTATCTCTTCCCGAGGGGGTCGTCGACGTAGGTGAATGTATCACGATCAGATCGAAGACGTTCTAAGGGATCACCATTACAAAAGTGCCCGCAACCGACGAGCTTGTATGAAAACAGCAATGAAAGTAGAAACGAAAGATGTGTGTCAGGATCGTAGCAATTGGAATGATGTGGTCTCTGCCTACCCCAATGGGAAAGAGGCGTGACTGTTTGTATGTATGTTGAGGGCTGTGCAAGATATATCTTATACTTAGAGACACGCACCGTTACTTTATAACGTGAAACCAATAAAGTAAAGTAAAAGTAAAGTAACAGCCTATAAATGTCCCACTGCTGAGCACAGGCCTCCTCTCGTTTTGAGAGGGTTTCTTAAGCAGGGAATAGTCTGCCACGGTGCTCCAATGCGGGTTGGCGGACTATTGGTTTCACTGCTGTGCTCAGCAGTGAAACCAATAACGCATGAAATTTATCGGGCTTCGAACCCAGGGTCTGTACCTAGGAGGGCTTTATGTATGCAAGCGGCACGGCATTTACCTAATAAGGTTAATTGTTCAGTGCAACGTAATGGCGGCCGTGCAATTACAGTCTTTTGTTGTCTGCGGGCAAACTGATTATATATATATATATATATATAACACATGATTATACTTTTGCATTAACAATTTTATTGTTCCATAAGAGTATAATTAACAACGGGCCACGGGTCACGGACCCTGACACGGACACGGAGTGCACCCGGGTTCGAAACAGGCTAATATCTTAACCGTGTGGTGGCGGCATAAGGGAATCTACCACCCCATCCTATCCCGTGGGTGTCGTAAATGTCGACACACGGAAAATGAAATGGGCGACAGAGTCTTCCTAGAATATCTGAATAAATAACCTTCGAACCCGCGTGGCAACTATGCCAAAATCCTCCCAAAATGAGAGCTACAAACTTTTGCAAACTATGGGGGAGGCCTATGTTCAGCGGTGGACTAGTGATAGGCTGAAATGATGATGACGTGTAACAACTCATTAGAAACGACAAACATAAGTACATTTTGCAGTTGTCATTCTGTTTTTTTTTTAGCTTTACAAATGGGCCCCGAACTCTGTGTGCGGCGAAGGCGGTGAAGGGCCCATGTATGGAGTAAGACGGCTGTGACCTCGGCCATTGTATATTGTAACCGTGAAACGTAAAATGAATTGCCGTTATGAATGAACGTAACGAAACGTATTTTCAATTGAATTATCTATTTTTTTTTAATAATTTTTTTTTCCATTTCATAAGGTGTCGAAACAAGCAATACCTGATGGTAAGTTCAACTGGCTGAGACTGCCCATAAGTAATGCTGCGCACCACAATGCGCCCGTCGCCCTGAGACATCAGGCCTCAAGTCTCATATTACGCTAGCTCTCAGTGTCCTTCAGACCGAAACACAGTAAGGTTCACACTACTGCTTCACGGCTTCTTTACTAATAGGCGCATTCCTCCTCACGAATGCTACCACCACTGAATAGGTACAAATATCTCACTAAATAATATCACGAGAATGAAGGATAGTAAGTCGATTTGCTAAGATACGCACCGCGGATCTTACCAAATTAACTTCGTTTCCTTAATTATAATGGATTTCCGCAAAGTAACGCCCGATTCTATTAACTATAACGGCTCGAGATAACCACATTTATAGCATCAGGCGTTACTTTGCTAACCATTATGGGAAGGGAATGGAAGTTTATTTGTTAAGATCCGCACACAAAATCAGAAAGTGTGACTATATAGTCATTGTTTACTTAAAAAATTCGATGTTCAAAATGTAAATACCACGAACAAGCACAAATTAATAGTGTCAGTAGCTCTTTTATGGCGCAATGTATATATACGTTTCCACAGCATTTTACTGGTGGCAGGATTCCTATGCAGGAATCCGTCTAGGTAGGTACCATCCCAGGGTCAGTTATTCTGCCGTGAAGCAGTAGTGTGCAAGCATTACGGGGCTTTGTTCGACAAAGACAGGAACTGTGGTGCGGTGTGGTTGAAGATGTTACAAAGATAGAGAAAGGTACGCTTAGATGGTTTGAGAGGTTTGAGGTTTGAGAGGATGGATGAAAGAAGATTGACGAAACAGATTTATGAGGCGAGTGTGAAGGAGCCAGGTACTCTACTACGCTACGAGTATTCCAATAGAGACCACGCGGTCGTTGCATGTGTACAGGTGTTTTAAAAACGCATCTTAAAAGCGGTATAACCAGTTCTCGGGCAGACGGAACCAGAACAACGTCAAGTCTATTAATAAACATGATGAGAAATTCTGTCATACTATAATAACTGCACAATTTTATACTGGTGGCAGGATTCCTATGCGGGAATCCGTCTAGGGAGGTACCACCGCTAGTTATTCTGCCGTGAAGCAGTAGTGTGCAAACATTACTGCGTTTCGGTCTGAAGGGCACTGAGAGCTAGTGTAATCACTGGACATATGAGACTTAAGAACTGATGTCTCAGGGCGACTAGCACGGTGAGGTGCCACACAGAATTATTTGGGTGACTCAGCATTTGTTATGGGCAAACGTTGCGCTTACTATCAGGTGAACGTTATGTTCGTCTCGACAATCCCTTCCATGTAAAAGTCGTATAGTAGCATGGCATCTAATGGATTTAAATATTTTAGTACAATCAGCGTACGCTGGCTCATTACCCATAGTCAAAACATTAAAAACGTTTACAACTGCCATACCACAGAGCCGAAAGTTATTCTGCCGTGAATCAGTTTTTTTTTTAATTTGATATAGTGATGAAACGATCACCTGATGGTAAGTGCAACGTCTGCCCATAACAAAAGCTGTATCACCCAGAAAATTTCTGTGTGACACGACACTGTCCCATCACCCCGAGTCATAAGTTCTTAAGTCTCATATGCCCAGTGATAACGCTAGCAGTAGTGTGTAAGCATCAATGTTACGGTTTATAGGGCACTGTAGCTAGTGAAAACACGAGCATATTTTTCTTTTTATAGAATAGGGGGGCAAACGAGCAGGTGGCTCACGTGATGTTAAGCGATCACCGCCGCCCATGAACACCTACAATACCAGAGGAATAGCAGATGCGTTGCCGGCCTTTGAGAAAGGAATAGGCTCTTTTCTTGAAGGTCCCTAAGTCGTATCGGTCCGAAAAACCTTGGCAAAGCTTTGGCATAAAAAATAAATAAGTGACGTCATAAGACACAGGACTTGGCAATTCTAAAAACGTACATCTGACGGAAAGGCCAACGTCTGCATAGCAAATGCTGGGTCACCCAAGACATTTTACGTGTGGCACCACACTGCGCCCTTGCCCTTGAGACATCAGTTCCCAAGTCTCATATGCCCAGTGATTGCACTAGGTCACAGTGGTTCTCAGTGCCCACCCAGGTCAACGACTCGCTCTTTACTAATTACCATAACACATGGTCGTCACTCGGCAACCCTGAGCGCGCGTGTGTGATATGTATATAATTTCAGTGATGTAATTGCCGTTAGCCATTTTTGGCTTTTACAGCTTCATCGGATACTGTGCTCACAGGCCAGGTTTGGTTTGACCCAAACATAAATAAATAAATAAACTCCTACAAAAACATCGAAATTCGGACAGTGTCGCGTTCGCTGCGTGCTTGCGCGATTTAAAATATCTCAATATGACTTTAAGCCGTCTAATGACCGTCCGAGGGAGGCTGCGGGCTTCCATTCGGACTGTCAAGCGCGCGTGTGTGAGTGAGCCGCCGTTAGCCCGACATGCCGCCATCTGATATTCGACCTTACCGGCAAAAACGACAAACAGCTTGTATTTCAGTTCCGTTAGCGCACGTCACGAGGTGATAAAGTAAAGTAGAAAAGAAAAAATATTTTTTTTTTACAAAGTGGAGTACTATCCGATGGCTGGATTATACTCGTAACGAGATTTTTATATCGCTTACAGTCGTTTCTATCGAGTCCTGGTTTCGAATCCATCACAATACAGGCTTTACTTGTATTGAACAGAGCTTCTTTGGTCAAATCATATATTCATCATTTCAGCATCACTAGTCCATTGCTGAACATGGGCCTCCCCCATAGCTTTCATTTTGGGGGATTTTGCACAGCTGCCACGCCTGGCAGGCGGGTTGACAACCGCGGTTGATTTATTCAGATGGTGCAGGATGATGCTGCTGCTGGTTGCATCTCATGATTTTCATTTTCTCCTCTGTCGACTTTTACGACACCCACGCGACGATGCGGTGGTAGATTCTCTTAAACCGCTACCACACGTCGCTTATGAGCTTGTATTATATCAATACCCATTTTAAATATTTCTTGATATATTCTAACCTTATTTAACTTTCTTCGGAAAGTACCACGCCCAGCTCTGGAGACTCTATCCTGATGTTTTCAGTCTCGGGAATATTGAGAGTTTCGAGACTTGTGACCCTTAATTTAACATAGACATATAGTCACGTTTTTTTATCCATATAAGGCGTAGGGTAGGGGCGTCGCCACTCACGTAGCCCACTTTTGCTTTGAGACGAGACTTGACGGGTGGCGAACCGCGACGCCGCTATATTACTGGTGGTAGGATTCCTATGCAGGAGTCCGCCTAGGTAGGTAGCGCCCCAGGGCCAGTTATTCTACCGTGAAGCAGTATTGTGCAAGCATTACTGTTTTTCGGTTTGATGAGCACTGAGAGCTAGCGTAATCACTGGGCATATGAGACTTAAGAACCTATGTCTCAGGGTGATGGGCAAAGTGTAGTGTCACACAGAAATTTTCTGCGTGGCACAGCATTTGTTATGGGTAGACATTGCACTTACCATCAGGTGAACGTTTTGCCCGTTTCATCACTTTAAGCAATAAAAAAAAAATTGGTAAGAGTCAAAAAATTGCGTACTCCCAGTTGCGTTCCCACGAGCAGTATTAATCCATCACAAATGAGAGCTTGATGATGATGATGTAACTTTTGTGGCTTTCTATGAGGGAGGCCTATTTTCAGCAGTGGACTTGTGATGCTGAAATGATGAACCTATAATTTGACCAAAGAAGCTCTGTACAATACAAGTAAAGCCTATATTGTGATGGATTCGAAACCAGGTACTCGATGGTAATCGACTGTAAGCGATATACAAATACGCGACGACGAGCTATATAGTGACAGCATTCTGGTGTTATTCTGCACATATAAAGGCTGTCCGTACAAAACCTTAGACGCCTCTTACGACACCTCGGTAGGAAAGAGGTAGGTGCTATTCTACTCTGCCGGACACCTATCGGCTCAAAATGAAATAAATATCCTTAATTAAACAATATCAAAAAATCTACTAAACCTACAGTAATTTGTTATTCTGTTTACGTGAACAGTTACGTGAGAGCCGTGGTAGCTCAGGGGATAGGCGCTCGCTTTAAATTTCATAGTACGCGAGTGACCTGGTTCGATTCCCGGTGCCGGCACCACTAAAATTGTTAATTGCAATTTTAAGTGCCTGATTTACCACGTGCTCGGCGGTGAAGGAAAACATCGTGAGGAAACCTGCAAGTCTTGAAAATAAAAAATATTTCGAAGACATGTGAAGTCCGCCAACCCGCATTGGAGCAGCGTGGCGGATTCTTCCTAGCTCCAAAAACCCTCTCAAAAATTAGAGGAGGCCTGTGCTCAGTAGTGGGACATTTAAAGGCTGAAACTTTACTTACTTAAGCACAGCTTATTGTAGTCGCCTCAGCTGTGACCTTCCCTTTTGCCAATCAACATACGAGTACAAACATGATTTTCAAAAGTACAATATTTTTTAGGTTTTTATAACTAGTTATTTTTTTTAGAATTGAATCATTTAACAATAATTACGTGTAATTTTTAAGACTTTGATTTTTTTTAAGAGAATTCTACCACCCCATCTCATCCCGTGGGTGTCGTAAAAGTCGACAGAGGGAAAATATAAATCAGAAGATGGGCAGCGGCATCTTCCTGGAACATCTGAATAAATAAACTGCGGTTGCCAACCCGCCTGCCAAGCGTGGCAACTATGGCAAAATCCCCAAAAATAATGACATCTACAACTTTTGTGGCAATCTATGGGGGAGGTCCTATGTTCAGCAGTGGACTAGTGATAGGCTGAAATGATGATGATGATGACGTGTAACTTCTTGATTGGTAATAAAAAAAATATATTCTTTTCTTTCACTATAAAAATGAAAAATAATCTGAATAATTTTAATTTTATAATTTAAGTAAATTAAGAAGAGAAGAAAGAAACCAAAATATCGCGTTTGAACTGTCTTTAATGCCTATAAGTATGGAGACGTACTTTTTCTAAAATAGATTCTAAAGTATCGTTTTTCAGCTAGCTCAAACCTAGTATCGATTTTTTTTTTTTGCATTGCCCATATCACAACACAGGCGGTGTATGCGCACGTGTCCAAGTGTAGAAACAATACAAGGAATACCATATTACAATAAACATTGTATGTAATCGCGCAGCGTGTGTCGACGACCTTCTGCCAACCCAACACGCACGCCATAACCTGCTACCTGCTGTAATTATATCCCAGCCTTAGGGTTGTCAGGCTATTTAAAGATGCAACAGTTAATTTTTCCGCCCAGCGAGTCTAAGGACCCGCCTCAATGATCTTTGTTTGTATTGCCGAGAGTTAAACTTGTGAAGTTATAAGCAAAAGCTTCCCACTGGAAGTTCTATACGTGTCATCATCATCATCATCATTTCAGCCGCAACTAGTCCACTGCTGAACATAGGCCTCCCCAATAGATTGCCACAATAGTTAGTAGCTCTCAATTTGGAGGGATATTGCAATAGTTGCCGCGCTTGGCAGGCGCGTTGGCAACTGCAGTTAATTGATTCAGACGTTCCAGGAAGATGCTGCTGCGCATCCTGTTTTTATTATCCCTCTGTCGACTTTTACGACACCCACGGGATGAGATGGGGTGGTAGATTCTCTTAAGCCGCTACCACGCGCCACTACGCTATGCATGTGAATATGTGTAAAAAAAATTTTTTTACTGTAACCTTTTTAATTATTTGCTCTCTTCCGTACCGCCGCTAAGTTTTTCTATAGCTTCCTATTCCTATATTCATATAGCTATCCTAAAGGTTGGCTAGTCTGGAATTCTTACTTAGATATACTTTTATATGGTCAATCTATACAAATAAATAAAATTGAAGTGTCTGTTTGTAATAACAAAATAACAGATTTTCACTCTATGCTTATGAAAGCATATACGGTACTTATAAGAAAAAACTATTATAAAAAAATCTGTCTGTCTGTTTGTTCCGGCTGATCTCCGAAACGGCTGGACAGATTTTGATGGGACTTTCACTGACAGATAGCTGATATTATAGTGGGTAACTAAGGGTAATTTGATTTTAGAATATAAATGGAAACCCCGAAATCCGATTCAACAGGGAAGTATATATGTATATCATCGATCGGAGTCGGCTTTTTTTACGCGGGTGAAACCGCGTGGCACAGTTAGTAAAGAATAAATAAAAAATAACCCTGTATCATGAGTGCGTTTACTAAAATAAGCTTAGTTAATAGAATCAGTTGTTGCTTTGCGGAAATCAATTATAATTGAGGAATGAATTACCATACCGTTGAGCGAAAGATAAAATACCGACACCGGGAACCGCACCCAGATACCCTGCAGCCGCCGAGTGTCTGTCTGTCGTAGAGTCAATATAGATAGATATACAGATACTTTATTGATTACATCACAGCAAAAAGTTACAATAAAACAATAAAAAAATAGATACAACTAAAAAAACAGGAATAAATCAAATTATACAAAAAAAAAGAAATTAAAAAAAATAAAGAAAACAATAAAAAAATGTCTAAACATACTAAAGTTGCATCCTAATTATTTTAACTATACGTGACAGTTTTAGTAGTACAGTGTGACGCAAGGAATAGGTCTGCGCTCAGTATAAGTTTCGGATGCCTGATTCTAATCTTAAGCCGGTAGTGCCCGCTACACTACACGTTTATTATATATTTATACAAAATGTACATAAAATGATTGTAAAGGAGAGAAAGTTAATTTGCTAAGATCCGCATGCAAAATGTAAAATGGTGTGTGGTGGTGGTGTACGACAGTCAATCGCCGAGTCAAATTCTCGGCAGTTGACTGTGTGTTGATGATGCCTCGTTTTGAGGTGAAACACGTGTCGTGTTCTCGACTTCAGTAGTGTGTATTGCCTAGTGGTAGTGTTGCAGTGGTGGAGGGTATCTGGTGGCGGCTCGCGGTGGCGGTGTTGGTTTGTTTGTGCACGCCCTTGAGGGAGGGCGGGCGGTGTTCCTCAAAACTAGGTAATCCACACCATTTTACATTTTGCATGCGGATCTTAGCAAATTAACTTTCTCTTCTTTGGATTTCTGCAAAGTAACACCTGATTCTTTACAATAATCACTTGTTAATGCCTCGTTTTGAGGTGTAACGCGTGTAGTGTTCTCGAATTCAGTGGGATACTGCCTAGTGGTAGTGTTGTAGCGGTGGAGGGCATCTGATACCATCAGGCGAACGTTCTTCTCGTCACTTTTATCAAATAAAAGAAAAATACACTTACAAATATATTTAATACAAAAGTGCCAACCCTAATTCCATTAATGTTTCCACTCAAGTCCATTGAGTCATAATTCTTGTAAAATAAAAATAAAACATGTTCCTTGAAATTGTAAAACCTTTTAGATGCATTAGTCAGTAGATTAGTCTCATGTATCAGATATATTATACCAAGATTGAAACATTTTATCGTTAAGTAATAAATCATTTTTTTTATTATAAAAGTGATGAAAGAAAATGTTGGCTCCGGCTGGGATTCGAACCCAGGATCTGTAGCTAAGAAGTCAGGTACTCTTAACAACTATGCCACATGATCTTCAAAAATTTAAGATTGTTGGCTATCACTAAGTGTATGATTAGTGCATCCAATCCTTCCTCTAATCTTATTGGATAGGCATTATACTAGATATGGGAAAGGTAAATTACCAGTGAGTTCCGTTTATACATACACTTGCATTACAAAAATACCTGCATATTAGATAATTTTCTATTGTAATGAGAAAAATTACAAAAAATTGGTAACACTTCACTCCCAAACACAATACAGAGAACGATAAAGTATATTATGTTCCCAGAACCGCACCAACGTGTCTGCTTTTGGTAAAAGATTGAGGCCTGATTGATACAATATAAATAAATTAAACCTTCTTAACTACACAGTTGGCCTACTGGTGTTTTGACTATATGTTTGGCCACTATGTCACAGGTAGCAGGTATAAAGATCTCATGGAACAAATGTTTGAATAACATATAGATAGTGGTTGAGTGTTTTTTTAATTGGTTAGGGTGATGAGACAAGCAAAATGTTCACCTGATGTCAAGTGCAATGTCTACCTATAACAGACTACTGTATCACTCAGAATAATTCTGTGTGGCACCACACTGCACCCGTCACTCTTAGAGATTTCTTAAGTTTTATATGCCAAGACTGAAATACAGTAATTTTGCAAACTACTGCTTCACGGCAGAATAACTGTCCCTGTGGTGGTACCTACCTATACAGATTCCTGCATAGGAATCCTACAAGTGTTTGTGTGTATTCAATATGTCCTTATCCTAATAAGTTTTTACACAACCAAAAACTTATTAGAAATTATAAAGATAAGTGGAATTTTTAATATATCCTTCCATTTGTATTACTCAACTTAAGGGAAATCTATAGATATAAAAGTGATTCACCAATTCATCAAAATATACCCAAAACTACAAAACCTATTTATTTCCCAACAAAGACTAGACAGGGTAGATCAGCTAGTGAAATGATAAATCACACACTAACTCTTAATCTTAGGTTTTTTTTTTCTTTATTTTATACAAGTACCGGAACGAGCAAAACGTTCACCTGATGGTAAGTGCAACATCTGCCCATAACAAATGCTGTGTCACCCAAAACAGTGTGACACCACAATGCGCCCGTCACTCTGAGACATCAGTTCTTAAGTCTCATATGCCCAGTGATTATGCGAGCTCTCAATGCCCTTCAAACCGAAACACAGTAATGTTTGCACACTACTGCTTTACGGCAGAATAACTGGCCCTGGGGTGGTACCTACCTAGATGGATTCATGCATAGAAATCCTTCCACCAGTAAAATTAAATTTGTCATTATTAAAATATGTCAAAGGTACAGGAATTATTTACAAATTGTAACTATGTAAGTTTTCTATGTCATAAGTTAAACTCAAACTATAATATCAGGCAAATTTTACAAAGAGGCTTTAATAAATTTTAATGCATTAAAAAAAAATTACCATTAACTTCTGAGAGTATAAATCATGTTCCATGAACAAATTAATGAATTTTTAAAACCTTTTTAGTAATGTGCTTGAAGAACATTTCCATAAATTTCAATAACAAGTATTTAAAAGCTTGTAGTTAAAAAAAATTGAAAAAAGCCATGAAAGGAAGGATACACAGCTTATTTATTTTTTGATGAATAGATTATTGACTATGCTTATTTTTATTTTTAAATAACGAAAATAAAGATAATGTTTAGTATAAGAACTTTTTAAGTTTATTTACTTTTTGTGATAAGTTTTATATATGGAAGTTTTATAAATTCTAATACGAAATCATATAATAAAAAAAATTAAAACTGACAAAAAATCATCTCCGAAACTTGTAAATTAAATTTCACGAAAGTTACAATAATAATTGATTTGTAATTTTATGAAAACTGCGCGATATTAAAGCGAGACTTGATTAACATAATATCGGTGTAGAAGACGTAACGGAATTTCATTACAAAATACAAAAGTAGCCGATGATCATCATAACATTTCGTGAACTTACCATAACGAGAAGGGAGAACGGGGCGGTAATCGTGGGGGGCACAGGAAGCGTTATGTTTATAGCCACTTTGTCTTCAGCCGTCGACTGCACTAAATTAGGCACTACGTAACTGGTTTTCTAACCCGACCAATGCTACATCACACAGAGTTATGCCGAATCCCGATGTCTTTACACATACAGGTAGCGCTTATAGAAACTCAAGCAAACACCACCACCACTCAGTGATTTCGAACCGACTGACTTGACATTGACGCAACACAACCCATGAAATGACAGCAAGCAGAAACGATTCCTGCGTTCCGTTTTGCACACTTTAACATTCAGAGAACGTTATGTGAACATGGTCACTGTTTTATAACTAATTTTAAAATAAATAACACAAATGGAACCTAAGTCCCAAACGTTAATTTTTTGACAGCATAGGACTTATTGGAAAATATTTTTATACTAACTAAAATAATGATGGAAATGTTGATTACACTTATCTTTACCGTTTTCTTATCCTAT